>CM065919.1:57218876-57566071 GCA_033439105.1 Magallana nippona | reverse complement strand
TTCTTAAATTTACATATCTATACTTATAAATTAAGACATTTTGCAAATTAACTACTTTAATGCCTGCACCAGAGTAACTGCTTTCACCTTTGGTATATCAACACGTGTGAGATGATCTCCGTAAGGTATAATTGAATTTTAACTGATAAGTAGTTATTGTGAAATTAATCAAAAACTACTTTCATTTTCGATAAACAAGCCCGAAATAGCAAAAATGAGAGTAAGGTGGTGGACACACTTTGGCGGATCCAAGTCAGCGGTAGTTTGCATCAAAATATATACTTGCAATGAAATGATATTGAATGATTATGTAAAGAGTGAGGATATTTACTGGGAACTTATTTAGAGTATACATAGAAGATAAGATTTGACAAATGTTAAACAAATAAAATGAGCCAATTCGTTTCTTGAATGCGCGATTTTAGTTTTGATGGATAGAACGATAGAACTTTCCAGAACGGGGGTAACAAGAACGCGGGTTGACTAGTTAATGTCATGGCAAAAAGTGTAAGACGAGTTTATCATGCATCGGACATATATGGTTAATACAAAAGAGTTAATAAATAAAAATGGAATAATTTAAAGCGATTTTAGTTTTGATGGAAAAAACTTTTCAGAACGGGTTGGCCCAGGAACGCGGGTTGACTAATTAACATCATGGCGGAAAGTGTAGGGCAAGTTAACCATCGGGTAGATACTTTGGATCTGACAACTTTGGTTTAAAATATGCAAAATAAATATGCCTACATAAGTTTTTTTTTTTTAATTTCATACATTTTTATACCATGCAGATTGGTAGTAAACCTTAGACATTAATTTGTAAACAATGAACAGATTTGTCGCGGTCCAGTAGTCCGAAGGTTCATTAGTCCGAAGGCCCAGTAGTCCGAAGGTTCATTAGTACAAATGCATCACATATATGGATACTAAGTTTTAACCCCCCTTCAAAATCTGTATTTTCTAATTAAAGATAAACAAACTCATGCTTCTTCTAATATACAATGAACATTTTCCCCTTCAAAATATTTGTAGATTTTTAATTGTGTGTTTTTATTTCCTTTATATATTATTTATTTTTTCGACTTGAGTTCATGTAGATTCATTAGGATTCGTTTTGTTTCAATGTTATATATTATTCCCGTTTTACTGTTAGTGGAGAATATTAATTTAGCCCTGTTTGTTCTTTCATCTGCATGGCATTCTGTTTGTGCATTTCAAGTTATCATAAATTTTACAGCGAACTTCTAAATAAAAACTTCCCGACCACTACTTAATTTTTATTTCTAAGTGATTGATAAAGCATTACAACCCCCATGCCCCCTTCTTTTGCGGGAGATAAATAAACGTTAACACTAAGAGGGAGTCACAAACTCATTGAATATGTCCATTAGGTTTTGTTTCATATGATATGAAGAGTTTCTAATTTTGTTTTTTCTTTTATCAAATGATTTTTAAGCAATTAACTAGTCGAAAAACTCCAGTTCGAAAACATAGCATTTCTATTCTGGAAATAACGTTCGCGGGCAACAAAGTCAAATTAAAGAGGCAGAAATCTGAATACCAGAAAAAAGAGATTATACATACAAATACATGTATGCGAAAATAATATTACAAATCTATATATATAGATAAAAATTCATATTATAGTACTCTCTTTTTGTCGTTTTTTGTGTTCTTTATCCCCCAAGAACTTGATAAGGTGAAAAATGATTAATCAAACCTGATTCTTCTAGTTATTTTAACCTTTACAACAGTTACTTCGTCGAGTTTCGGATTAATGAACCTTCGGACTAGTGGGGCCTTCGGACTAATGAACCTTCGGACTAGTGGGCCTTCGGACTAATGAACCTTCGGGCTACTGGGCAGACCCCGATTTAGGTCATGCATAAAAGTTAAAACGGGGAAGTTGAATAAGGGGATCGGGGGGGGGGGGGGGGGGGGGGGGGTGACCCCCTCCCATTAAAAAAAAAAACACACCTTTTATCTGAAATTCTTATTTTGAACAGTGATAAAAATTCTAATGTAATTTGACCTAAAGAACAAAATTTAGAGATACGACGCACAAAATACCTACTCACTGGTTTGAAATAAAATAAAAAAGTTTTTTTTTTCAATCCTGCAACAAAAAGAATAAGGCCATGTACATATATATAACATCAATTTCAGTTTAGATTTTTCACCCCTGTCCACTCCTATAAATATCCAGCCATGCAGTTAGGTTTTTTTTAATTTTAAAGAATACGTTAAGAAAGCAATTAACAAAAAATTCGGACAAAGTATATACGGACCATATATACAACAATGAACAAAAATATGTGGTTTTCAACATATGAACATTGTATCATATTAATGTGTAAAGTGTTAATTCCCGCGCTTGCGCAGGATATCATCTAGAAGATTATAGAAAATTAACTGTTGGAGTCATTATCTGTTTGATCTATGGCAGCACTTATAAACCATTGAAAACTTGAAACACTAACTATGACCGAAAATTATTATGTTTAAAAATGCATGGCATTTAATAATGGGTGATCTCTTTAATACTTTTAAATGATGCAAACAGTTTGATTATATTTAGAGCAGGAATTAAAATTTCTTTGAAACACAGAGAAATTTGCAAGAAATGAAATAATACAACATTAAAACAACAAAGAGACTTGATCAAGTCTATACTGTGATATGATAAAATGATTTTTTGAAATATGTAAATCTCCAAAGTTAATGAAAATTATTTATTTCGTTCCTTCTTTCTTCCATAAAGGTATTGCAATGTGTTTGTGATTAAATATACGAATTTTTACATAATTCGTGTTGTTCTGGTATAATTTGTGAAAGTTTAAAAGAATTATGGAACTATATGAAATGGAAACAACCTAGAAAATAGCTTGATCTCGAATTCTTCTTGAGCGACTTGTCTAATAACGACGCAACCGGAAGTTATCAAAGAAACGTGATTCTCAATGTCAGACTTGAAAAACTTATGTAAAAAGCATGGGGGGATCTGTGAGAAAGTTTATTAATCCAAGGGCTTACTATAATATTGAAAGACGAGCTTTGAAGAAAATCGAAAAGGAAAAAGATAAACCTACTGCTGCCCCAAAGCACAATAAATATGAGGAAGTGGATGTCTATTGTGAGTAAAGACAACATCGCTGAAATCAAACTAACATGTTTTACGATGTGACCGTGTTGAGGGCTAAGCCAGTTAATACAATCGCAGTTTTCACTGTCGATTTGCATCTGAGGATTTATTAGATCTCAGTTGGATCCGCCTATACACAGGCCTCTGAAATTCTATCAATAATCTGTAATTAGGATATATATGCATTAAACCTCTGTGTATATTACAATGAATAAACATGCTATTCAATCTAACTGTGAAAAACTTAGAGTTTCCGTGTATCTGCACATGGTGAATAGTCATCAAAACTATTCAAGTCAGCATTCGATTTTCATCATTTTTAAACTCGGAACACATCTGGTGTAATCCTAGAAAGAATAATCTTACCGTGACCAGGCTATGCTGAGGTCGCAGTAAAAATTCTTCCCATACAATTGCAATGTACCAGCCGCAAAGCGGATCTGCTTCACGTCGATTTTAAGTCTGTTAAAAATAATCTGCTGGGGAAAAGCACATTTTTATACACTACAAACCTTGTTGAAGATGCATATTAGTTAAGTCCCCAAAATATCCATTTAATGGGTCATACCAAGGCATTTTGTTAACATACACATTTGAATTTGCCTGCCATTTTGTCGGAAATCGCACTCGGAATGTCTCAGATTTTATCATTATCATGGCGACCGTAAACAGTGAATTTTCAAACATGATGTTGAAAGTGGCAGTGATTTCGTTGCAAAAACAGTTAATGTGGTAAAATGGGATTATAAAAGAGCAACATAGTAAGTATTTGAGACAATCATATGAAAATTTAGGCGAGATACAGCCCTATAGATTTTTTTTATTTGCTACGAAGCGAGTATATGGGACGAATTCTATCGTTAAACCAGGTCCGTAGGACATCCGTCATTTTAACGATACAACATTCTATCTAGTGTAATCTAAGTCGTTACATTAAATTTAAGTCAGACAACTCTAATTTGTTAACCATCAAAAAAATGTGCATCTCCGACAAATGAAGTTTTCTTCTGTATAATGAAATTCATATAATTTACTGACTTTTTGGACTATAGCAAGTCTTTTGTCCCCATCGATAATATCCCTCTTGTAACACATTTAACGGTTTATTGATAGAAATTCAGAGGCCTGTTGCCTACATATATATATTAATTGTGTAAATGTTGCATGCTCAGTCTACAGTATGATGTCATACAAGTAAAGGCAGATAGCACTCGAAAATTTCCATCAAAGTGGCAACGCTCTGAACAACTGGAATTTGAAAGGAGATAATAACCACCAGCTGCAGAAGAATAACACATTTTTCTATTTATTTATATTTTCTAAACATTTCAATTTTTTTCAAGAATTTTCTGAATTTTAAATCTAGGTTTTAATCTGATCAGAAAAAAATCTCTTCAGATGAGGTTTAAAATGGCAAATAGTATGGACTGCCCTCTTGAACCACAAGTAGTTTGTTATCTCAGAAATAGTTATGTTATTCTCACATATACATGTTATCTATAGGGAGAGCTTTACTCTCACAGGCCCAAAGGGCCCATAAGAGGGTTTTGCCCTCAATAACTATTTTCAAAACTGTCCAATACCCAGAAAGCTCAGCTTATAATCCATTTGGATGATTGGTCCCACTCAACTTAACAGAATAAATGAACTTTTCTTTAAGGAACTCTTGCCTATTTCTGTTCATTTGAATTATAGTTGGTTTTTTAAAAATTTACGATTGCTCTTTCAATTTTTAGCCAATCGAGACCCTCAGATCTATGAAAAGAACGAAAAACTTCACAGTCGAATGCAACATTTATATCTGGAGTCGCACGGGCCAGCACCAGGGGTATGAAATGAATACAACTGTACTACATGACATTAAACTAAAAAGTTGAATTTAATGTTCCTGAATTAAAGATTTCTACTGCTCGTCTTCTAATCAGCTAGTTTACCAAATTAGAAGGTTTTGTGATGCCTACTATTCTATTTAGAAACTTAGTTAAAAATTCTCAACTGATTATATTTAATATGAAGCATGCTATCTATAAGAGTTGCTTGCAAACACTTTCACACACAGGCTAATGCAAAGATCAAAAGATATGAAAATTTAGAGGAACTGCAGTTTTTTTTTATTTTTTATTTATTATTTTTTTCTGGGGGGGGGGGGGGGGGGGGGGGGGGGGAGAGGAGGGGTTACAGTATTGATTTACGTAAGTAAAATTCAGTTTCCAGTCACTTTCACCTGATTTTATATATTTTTCTCATATTGATAAAAATATACCCCTTTTTTATTAATACAACCATCAACATCTTGGATTTAATCATTTTTAGCTCACAGCCAAGACAAAGTTGTCTGACTCACTTTTATGGTTCATGTAACTTTGGGTAATTGAAACATAAGGCTAGCTTCAAATACAGAGCCTGATCTCCATCATCAAGGATGCTAAGAAAACTTACTTCACTCATGTGATTATTGATATACAGTAAAACACGCTTATAACGAAGTCCCAGGGACGGGTGATTTTACTTCGTTATAAGCGTAATTCGTTATATCCATCAAGTTTACAACATGTAATAAAGTCACGGGGAATGAAAATCACTTCGCTGTAAGCATCAATTCATTACAAGCGTGTTCGCTATAAGCATGTTTTACTGTATCATGATTCCTATTCCTATGATATTGAATCAAATGAAATGATATTTTATCATACACATGTAATATGATATTGTACTGTATGATATGATACAGTATTTTATTATTAACCGGGTTTTCCAAAGGAAAAATCCGGTTATTGAAATGGTGAAAATGGCGGGTGGGCGGCTGCCAAAAGGGTACCCTTATTGTACGGATAACTCCTCCTACAGTTTTCAAGATAGGAACTTGTTCTTTTGCAGAACAATTGTACATATATCAGAGGTATGCTTATTGCTAGGATTTTAATTTCTGATAATTTCTGAAAAAAATACCAGCTGTTGAACTTAGTCATTTTTTGGCAAAATATTGCATATAGGGTACCCCTATTGTACAGATAGCTCCTACAGTTTTCAAGATAGGAAGTTGTTCTTTTGCGGATCAATTGTACATATATCAGAGGTGTGCATATTGCTAGGATTATAATTTCTGATTATTTTCAAAAAAAATACCAGCTGTTGAACTTATATTACATATAGAGTACCCCATTTCTCTGGATAGGTAGAGTTCATCAATTCAGGGTTGACAAATGGATTATGGGTACCGTTCACACAAAAGAAAACCTGGTTTGCTGTCACATGACAGCTTTTCTCTTGTCTTTTATCCTATTTTTGCAGTTACACTTGCCACAGTGATTTCTAAAACTTGTGTGTAAGTTCAAATATCAGATTGTTAAAAAACATGTTTTTATCTTATAAATGAATACTTTAGTAATGGTTGCTTATTGAGAAAGATTTATAGAAACTAAACATATGAAACATACCTGTAAAATTGTATCTTATGTCTAATGTATTATTTCTTTGTTAATAGGTCATTGCTTTAAAAAAGTTTAATAAATCTACAGCATTTTATTATATGATACAATATTGTATTATATAATAAAATACCGGGTATCATATTACATGATGCAATGTTGTATTATATGATACCTTATTATATAAAATTGTGTCAAACCACACTACAATATCTAATATTTAATAAAGATTAATAACTATGATTTTCATATGATATGATAAAGATGACCTCATAAAGGTGATGCCTCATCTTGGTGAGTTCTGTAAACTCACTACACTGTCACATCAACCCAATTTTATGCCTTGAACTCAATAATAAAATTATTATACAATCTCTTCTCTCTTCCGATTGGTCCTTCAACTTCTAAGCTTACTCTTAAGTTAACCAAAACAGCACAATGCATAGCAATTAATGAGAATTTTTCCTTATTCTGTATCTACTTGCTAAAGGGATGATGGAAGTTTACACTTTTATGTAAATGAGATTTCCCTGAACCGCATGTTTGTGTCAATATTTCAGTATATATGCATTTATAAACATGTTTTTATAAACTTTGCATCATAAAAGTTACAATAAACTGTTTATATTATCCACTTCCATAATTTAAACTTGTACAGTAAAAAAACTTATTTAGTACGAACACGGACATAGTGAATTCTCAGATATAGTGAGTTTTTTTTGAGTCCCCGGTAAAATTCTCAAACAAATCTTTGCAAAATTTTACGGTTATAACGAATTCAGATATAAAGAATTTACGGATATAGCGAACTGATTTTGAGTGTCCTAGAGGTGAATAATAACGAAATTTTACATTTTATAACGAATTTCTTTACAGTTTAAAAAGTTTGGTCATATGTTTCCTACTTTGATGAACATGATTTGATTTTTTAGATGGAATTGATCCACAAAGCAATCCTTAAATACTATTATCTGATGGCTGATGAACTAATGTTACTGATGAACTAATGTTACTGATGAACTAATGTTATTGATGAACTAATGTTACTGATGAACTAATGTTATTCAACTGTTATTTCTTTAACCTGAAACCATAAAGTAGGAAAAGTAATGCAGGGTCTGATTGTTTAATGATACTGGATAACGTAGCAGATTTAGATTAGTTAATTGTATGAAATAATCATTTAGTGATTTACCGGTGTCATATGGTACTACATGTAAAATTTTCCCCTAAACTTGTTAGTTCCTAATTATTTTCCTTCATTTTCAGGTGAAATCCAAATCCAGTCGGCCACTCCCTCAGGACCGAGAAGAGTTCGAGAGTTCATTTGATTCCTACGGATATCATGTCCCTTACAGGGTAGGACACGGAAAAGTTAACTTTCTGCAAATGTTGGACATTTTGAAAAAATACTCGGAAACCAAAGGAGAGTACAGTGCAGCGGACATAGCTAAAGACTACAAAGTGGACCCCACAAAGATGCAGAATGTCCTGACCCACTTCCAGGTTTTACAGATAATCATGCCCAAGGAGGATGTTGGTGAAATGGAGACGGAGGAATCCAGAGAGGAATTACAAACTACAGACTTAAATTCAAATCAGATAGCATCGTCAGACTCTAAAGAAAAGGTGACCTGAGTGCGGGTGATAATAAAGAACACAGCTACTTACTGTATTGTTACTTCCTGGATCTGCATCAGGATTGTGTTTGAAAGGGGGGGGGGTGAAGTACTTGAAGAGAGGTTGTACAGGGGTTAGGTTTTGTATCGTAGAACTTGATATACTGCTTTCCGAATTTTGAATATAAAGTTAATAGCTGAATACAAAAGTTTTAACTTCAGATTCGAAGGTCATCTTGATATAAAACTTTCTTCAAAGATTTGACAAAAGTGTTATTGTGAAATTGCCTCTTTTGATAATGAATTTGTCGATATGCATAATGCAGGGGAGAAATGTCCCGTTTCTGTGAGAGAAAGAAATCAGTCTCCCTTTGGCTATAAATGTAAATTATGGTATGTGTTGAGAGTGACAGTCACGATTTATAATAAATATGTTTAATACCAGAATGTGTGTTCTGTTTCACTATGGTTCTCAGGTGAGCGTTAAGGCCTGGGGAATGGGTTATGATACTTGGGTGAGCGTTAAGGCCTTGGGTATGGACTATGGTACTCAGGTGACCTATAAGACTATGGGTATGCACTATGGTACTCAGGTGTGCATTAAGGCCTGGGGAATGGGTTATGATACTCGGGTGAGCGTTAAGGCCTAGGGTATGGGATATGGTACTCAGGTGACCTTTAAGGTCTGGAGTATGGGCTATGTTACTCGGGAGAGCATTAAGGCCTGGGGTATGGGGTTATGGTACTCAGGTGAGTGTTATGGCCTTGGGGATGGACTATGGTACTCAGGTGACCTATAAGATTTTGGGTATGGACTATGGTACTCAGGTGACCTTTAAAGCCTGAGGTATGGGCAATTGTACTCAAGTGGGCGTCAAAGCCAAGGGTATGGGCTATGGTACTCAGGTGACCTTGAAGGGCTGGAGAATGGCTATTGTACTCAAGTGGGCATCAAAGCCAGGGGTATGGGCTATGGTACTCAGGTGACCTATAAGGCATAGGCTATGGTACTCAATTGAGCGTTAATACCTGGGGTATCGGCTGTTGTACTCAGGTGAGTGTTAAGGCCTGGGGTATAGGCTCTGGTACTCATTGACTTTAAAGGCCTGGGGAATGAGCCATTGTACTCGGGTGGACGTTAAATCCTAGGGTATGGGCTATGGTACTCGGTGACCTATAAGGCATGGGGTATGGGCTATGGTACTCATGTAACCTTTAAGGCCTAGGGAATGGGCTATGGTACTCAGGTGAGCGTTAAAGGGGCATGGTCACGATTTTGGTCAAATTCTATTTTTCTGATTTTTTTATTTACAATGCTTTAAGAATGCATATGCATTTGTAGTGTTAAAATGAAATTTGAAAGTCAGTCGTTATAAGCAAGATACAGGACTTACGATTCTTTGTCATGTAAACAGGGCTCGTGTCCTGTTTTTATTACATATGTTCAATATACCAGTAAAGCTGATTTGTCAATCTTCTTATTCATTTTAGGCATGAATTATAAGATCTGTAACTCGCTTATAACTCAACGAATGACACTCAACTTTTGGTTGCTTATTTAAAATGCCTTACTGAAGCATTGTAAACATTAAAATCAGAAAAATAATTTTTTACCAAAATCGTGACCATGCCCCTTTAAAGTCTAGGGTATGGGCTATGGTACTCAGGTGACCTTTAATGCCTGGGGTATGGGCTATGGTACTCAGGTGACCTTTAAGCCTGGGATATGGGCTATGTACTCAGGTGACCTTTAAGGCCTGGGGTATGGGCTATGGTACTCTGGTGGGCATTAAGGCCTAGGGTATGGGCTATGGTACTCAGGTAACCTTTAAGGCCTGGGGAACGGGCTATGGTACTCAGGTGGGTGTTAAAGCTTGGGGTATGGGCTGTGGTACTCAGGTGACATTTAAGGCCTGGGGTATGGGCTATGGTACTCAGGTGACATTTAGGACCTGGACCCGCAAGGAAAAAGGTTTTATAGTGACAAAAGGCTTAGTAACTTTTTGAGCATTTTGTTCCAGAAATAGTTTGAAACACAATTACAATAATAAAGAAACTAGAAAAAGGAAAAAATTCTAAATTAAAATATTTTTGATTAAGGGTCAAATGTATTTTTAAGCTAAATAACATTAAGATAAATGTTTAAGGTACCACACTCCCCCCTCCCCCCTAATCAACTCACGGATAAGGATTTTTAAGATTGGCGAATTGGGTTTTTTTTCCTTATGCGTGTCAAGATTTCGGATAAGTCTCACCCCCCCCCCCCTTTCAATCGAAATTCTACCAATAGAAATTTCGGCGAAAGGGCACGCGAAACACCGCAAAAGTTTGTTTATTCTGATATATACAAGATAGTATACATAGTTTTCGTCCAGGCATTTGTTCTGTAAAGGATACAAATATGATTCTACCCAGCGTGTATAGCAAATCCTCCGCGTTAGGGGTTGTATGCGGTGGGAGCGTGTGGGAGAAAACAAAGAAAAAAAGAGGTATAGCGCCTTTTGCCATTATTTCGTCTACACCCGTGTTTGAACGGAAATAAAGGCATGAACGGAAAGTACCGGTTACTACAATAGATACAGGTACCGTCGCAATAGATAAAGATTTTAGAATGGTGTCTGTGACCACTGGTTTTTCATAAATTCAGGAAACCTTCATCGTGAAATGAATATATAGAACTCTGTGTATAAAGTCAGTTGATATTCTGAACCGTGATAACTCCCAGCAAATGCAATGAATGTAAGTGTAAATATAGTATAGTGTTAGTGAAGTGATCTGTTCATATTGAAACTCGGAAGTAGACAAGAGAATTTGAAAAAATAAATCATCAGATTAGATACATGTTACCAGATATATCGTTATAAAATCTTTAAAAAACTATCTTAAAATTATTCTAGAATTGTTATTTGTACTTTGTAACCATGATCTGGTCATAATTACGACGGAGTTCTTAAAACCCCGAGACCCGTTTTTGTCCCATTTCCGAGATAACGTAACATCTACATCTACATTGTACAGCATGCCATCATTCCTGATGACTATATGCTGGCGCTGTGTGAGCGGACCAAAGGATGGTGTCATGTTGTAAATTTTGAATTTATTGGGTGGGTGTCAATACAAAATTTACAACATGTTGTAAATTTTGTATTTACACCCACCCAGTAAATTCAAAACTGTCATGTTGTAAATTTTGAATTTACTGGGTGGGTGTCAATACAAAATTTACAACATGTTGTAAATTTTGTATTGACACCCACCCAGTAAATTCAAAATTTACAACATGACAATAAGAAAGAATATATATATATATATATATATATATATATATATATATATATATATATATATATATATATATATATATATATATATATAAATCAACTAAGTGCTAGAACAAAAAATAACAGTTAACATTGTGCATGAAAAGGTATATGTACGTATGTATTTGCATAACACTTATAGAAATTTTAGAGTTATGGGACATAATTTGGGACTACATATTTGAACTGGCCCAAAGAGGCTACTGACACCACTGAGTGTGGAAGGGAGTTCCACAGTGTCACTGTGTGAGGAAAAAAGCTGTATTTGTAGTAATCTGTCCGTGTATTGAAGGTCTGAAAATGAAAAGGACTAGTATTACGTGTGATGGTTGTTGTCTGTGGAACTAGATACAGGTTTTGGTCTATAGAAACTAAATGGTGTGTAATTTTATAAAACATTAATAGCCTACATATATTTCTTCTGTGGTCTAGTGCTGGCCAATTAAGATGAAGTAGCATGTTAGATATACTGCTAGCATTATGATAGTTGTGTGTGACATAGCGTGCTGCTCGTCTTTGAACATTTTCTAGTTTGTCTTTAAGTTTCTTGGTGTGTGGTGCCGAGGCTGAAGAAAAGTATTCAAGGTTTGATCTAACCATAGATGTGTATGCCAAAGATTTGGTTTCTTCGTTTTTTATCTGTAAATTTCTCTTTAAGAAGCCCAGTATCCGATTTGCCTCAGAAGTTATATTATTTATGTGCGGCTCACATGACATATTGTAGGATAAAGTTATACCTTAATATTTTGCTGCTTTTATTTATTGTAGTGTGTGTCCTTTTAAAGTGTAATTGTATTTGACTGGTGTATGAGATCTGGTGATGCTGAGAGCACTACATTTTTGAGGATGAAATTGCATCCCCCAAGTATGTTTCCAATCAGCCAAAGAGTCAAGGTCTTTTTGAAGGATTATACGGTCGTTTTTGGTCATGAATGGGTCGACAGAGAATACAGTCGTCAGCAAAGAGCCTAGTTTTAGATATGACAGATGATGGTAAGTCATTTATGAAAATTAAAAATAGAAGAGGCCCAAGGACTGACCACTGGGAGAACCACTGACCACCGGCATTGGACTAGATACCTCACCATCGAGTACAACCTGTTGCACTCTGTTGCTGAGAAAATCAGAGACCATCTCCAGGTGTTACCACGTATCCCATAATTATCCAGTTTCCTCGGCAGTTTCTGGTGATGCACCTTGTCAAATGCTTTTGAAAAATCCAAAATGATCATGTCAGTTTGAAGGTTGGAATCTAGATTTTCAAGTAATTCATGACTAAGAGTAAGAAGGTGAGTTTCACAGCTTCTCTTAGCTCTGAATCCATGCTGGCAGTCAACTAAAATGTTATGTTCATCTAAATGATTCAAAATGTTACTGACAACAATACGTTCTAATAATTTACAGCATATGCATGTCAATGAAACAGGTCTGTAATTACTTGCCAAATACTTTCCCCCTTTTTTGAATATAGGTATAACATTAGCTTGACGCCAGTCTGTAGGTACATCCCCTTGTGCCAGTGAAATGTTAAAAATGTGTACCAGGTGTGGAGCAAATGTTTGAGAATGCGAGCAGGTATTTCGTCTGGTCCGATGATTTTGCTAGGATCTAAATTGTGTAGTAATTTTTCTATGCCATTTACAGTGACGTGTATGTCTTGTATTGATGGATAATTGTCGTTTAGTTGTGGTAACTGTTCATGGTCATTTTCAGGTGTGAAAACTGAGTGACATTGTTTGTTAATAATTCCCGCTTTGTGTTTAGTGTCGTCAACAGTATACCATCAGATCTTAAAGGTGCTACCCCCGAACTATCTTTTTTGATGTTGCCGATGTAATTCCAAAACTGTTTCTGTTTTTGCGATGTTTCTACATTTTCATCAAAACAGATAATATTTTCAAGATATGGCCAATACGCTCTCCTGGTTTCCTTCTGTAAGAGATGTTTTGTGTTTTTATATTTCTTGGCGCTTGTGCTGTTTGTATGTTGTTTCATTGTTTTGAAGAGTTTGTTTCTTTTTCTAATAAGTGATTTGATTTTCCTATTTATCCAAGGCAGCTTCTTTTTTGAATTGTTTAACATTTTAGTTGGAATGTTTTCGTTCATGATGTTCAAGACCTTAGATCTAACTGACCACACAGATCTTCTATGTTCTGATCTTGTAATAGTAGCTGGTTGTTTATTATGTTCATATTCTGTATGTTCTCTCTGATTTTCTCTATATTTGCCTTTTTAAAAAAGATAGATTTTTCTAGGTGGTTTTTTTTTTTTTTTTTTTTTTTTTAACTTTTCTTGGTTTCAAGCTAGCTATACACTATTTCATGGTCAGATATACCAGGTATTACTTCTACTTTGTTTACGTAAAAATCGATGTTTATTTTCTTTATATCTAAATTAGTTTAAAACATATGATTAAAAATGTATGAAAAGCCTATCCCTTTTAACAAGAGGAAATTAATAATCTAATAAAAAAAAAGACATATTTTACTGGGATTAAACAGAGTTTTAAAACTTGTCAAGGCTCGCGTGATAGTATGGTAAGTAAACATGGCGAATGTAGAAGTTGCCTTTCCCGTTAGTGTATTACGCTTGGTTTTTAGTACGAAGATCACGTTAAGCCAAAATTAATTCAATGTAAACGTTTACTACTGCAACAAATTTGTTTATTTTCATTATACAGTTTGCATTTTTCTTAAAGTTTTTACAGTTTAAACAGTTTATTGTCATTCTTAAGGTTCAAATACTTACTGTTGATCATTTAATTCGTTCTACTCTCATATTTTGAACAAGTTAAAAGTTATCCTATTTATAGTTACAACTCTACAGGAAATCGAATCCATGTTGTCACTTTTGCCTAAGTTATAAAGTTACCTGTTTTCTGATTGGCTAAGTAAGTTTAGTTTCTGTGGTTTTCATTGGTTAAAGTTAGTGAATAGAATACAGGTATATATAAGAGAGTGTTCGGTCAGTTTTCTTCACTTGGGTTAGGGTGTGATTACCTAATGGTAAGTCTCCCTTTCTATTCTTAGTACTTAATCCTCTTGGTTTTATAGCTATGAATAGATTAGAGTTAGGTTTAGCATAATAAAGCATGATTTATGTAGAGTTAGGAAGTTAGGATTTAGTTAATTTTTGTAGGGTTTAAAGCATTTTTTTTTATAATACAGATTTTCCTTAGAGTGTAAGTTTAGATAGGTTTTCCCTTTCCCAGTCCTGGTTCAAGGTGTTGTGGATAACTTATTACATGTATTTTTTTTTTATAAGGAGGATTATATTAGTCATTTTTAAATTTTTCTTAGAGGAAGAAATTTGATATTTATAGAGATGTAGCTCGTTCCTATTCTGTTATTATTGAATCTATTTTTAGATTCTATGGTGGCCCAGTAGGGACATATTTTGATATTTGGTAATTATTTGCCATTTTTGCATTTTCTTATTTTTTTTTCTTAATTGTGGAATTTAATTAAATCATTAAGTATCCATTGTAATATCAGTTCATTATAAATTTAGATTATACCTATTTTCATAGTAATTTTCAGTTTGAGTACTTCTGTTTGTTAATTTTAAATTTTTCTATTATTATATTGCTTTTTGCTATCTTTGACTTAAATCAACTCTATAAACATTAATAAATTGTGTTAAATCTTACTGGTGTTTTCATTTCAAGTGTTGACCATAGTTCAGGAATCCCCTTACCTGTGTTAATTTTTAACTGAGCCAGTATTTGTCATTAGGGTTACTTTGATCACAAGAGTTATTGCCCTTGTCGTACTGGTTCCGGTTACACTACAATACCCAAAGAACATAATTTAGTCGGATTTCTTTGGTTTAAAGGGGTTAAAATAGTCAAATATCCAATATTTTTTATTGCATATATTTAACTATTTTCCTATATCTCCCTAACAAACTTCAAGATTTTAATGATGTCGTGTAAGAACATTTAGACTCTTTTAACATGGTATTGGTGTAATTTGCGTTTCTTTGAATATATTTTAACTAAACAGCTAAATATTGGATAATATTGAAAATGCCTGATGTTTGCAAAAGCGCTATTTTGGACTGAGACGAATCGTATACTAAGTGCGCTAACGTTATACCCCCTTTCTTTTTTCTTTTTTAAAACAAATTCTTTTTCATTAAAGATCACTCCAAGTGACTGACAATATTTAATGATATTACGACTTTTTGTAATTTCTTTTATATGAAACACACTCCTGGACAACAGCTGATCGATCTCCTCTGATTTCGCAGTAAGTTATCTCGCTTTGTTCGTACGAAGCTGTCAAATACTTGCTCATCTCTACGTTTGTCTGATATGTAATACTCCATACTAAAATGCAAGCTTCTGTTTCACGTCAAGCCGAAAATCTCCACAAGAGGGCGTCTGTACAAAATTTACAGAAGGCAGATCGATTATTGCAAAAGTTCTTATTGCGATCTAAGCAGTGAATGAGAGCAGTAAACGGTAAGCTTGCATTGTTTTTCAGCAGTACACACTATCGAATGTTGTTCGTTTCGGTCTCAAACATGGCCCTGATGCTAGATAATGTAAACTGAAAATGAACAATCTGTTATAATAGAGGATTGCGGTCAGCGTGTTATTTGGTAAGAGTGTGGAACAGAATGTGTGCTATGCTACGGTCTGTGTACTAAGTTGTTTTTTTTTTCCAAATTGTGCACAAACCAAGGCGTATGTTATATGAAGTGGATTCTTTTGGTGTGTTTCGCATGTTCTGTACAGTAAATAATGGCATGCATGTATCACTAGGTAGACATACGACAGACCTCGTTATTTGTTAACGCGACAGTAGATACTGCCAATGCTTGTCAGGGCCACAATAACACAGCCTTGTTGATGAGTTACTGCCTTGAGCTGGTGTATTTTCTGTAATTTCTAATTAAGAGATAGACTTTCTTTATAGAAATGCATCCTCTCAGATTTCTGCAAATACACTTACACAAAATTAGTATTTGTTTGGTGGTTTTGGATAATGTTAAAAATAAACCTGATATGTGTTCTTTTGTTTTGATTACCTGACTGACCATGTGCTTTTGAACTTTCAGAGTAACTCAGAATTTAAATCAGAGATCCGATTGACAAGCTGTTAATTAATATTCCAGATCAGGTTGTTAGTTTAAAGAGACAGTACAGCGCATCTTATTAAAAAAACGACTTGATAAAAATTTCTGATTGGGTTTGATATATTTGTTCTACTCATAAATGTATAAAATTTCAGAAAATTACAAAATTACTCCATTAAATCAATATAATTATTTCATTAAAATTAATAATTATTCATGGTCCATAAATATATACATCGCAACGTGTTACTGGGTTCTGCCTTCTTTACTATTACGCATGCATATTTACTATAAACAAAACACATGCAGGATGCAGGGCTCAAGGAGATTCTCCATGTTGATAGAAATATGTCCTTTCTACTTCTCCCAGACAATAATTGTTCAAAGTTTTTAAAATAACCAGAATTATTATTTTGTAAGTATGTATTTGTGTTTCCTTTGTTTAATTTTATCACAGGAGTTGCTACAAACTAAATTCATTTTGTAAGTGAGGGCACTTAATTGAGGGGTTATTTGAGATATTTATGTCCGCTCATATTAAAATAAACTGAAATTGGTAACCCATTTATAATTTATCGAGAAAGTGATAAAAGTTTTGTTTAGAGAGTCCATTTTACTTCGTATTCCATGATGACCGTAGTCAGACGAGGATCTTGAAGTTTTCAGCACGTGTCAATTACTGTCAATCAAAATCCATGTGGTACAAATAAACGATTTAAGATTAATCTGGTTTGTACGGCCCTTTGAAGCTCATAATCACATTAATTAGGTATGTGAAGGGATTTTTAGGGATTTCAACTGTCACAATCAACGTTATTTCTTATTTCCTAACGATACAATGGGTAAATCTGAAGTAAAACAATCGTTTTTCAGCTGTACTGTCTCTTAAGTTGTCAGAAGATATCACGCTAGACCTATATCATGTATATGTTCAGTGAAATCATGAAAATGCATGAAATATACAGAATTATGGATGATTAAAATGGATGTGAAATCATTATGAACCAGGTGTGGCTGTGGATATCCCTGCTCCTGTGAATAGTAGGTGTTTAGTGTATTGTGTCCTGATTGAATGGGATGCTGTTTACCCGGTACTTGTTTTTGTTGCACTGATTTATAATTAATCAAGAAGATTTCTGGTTAGGGTTAGGGTTAGGGGTTAGGGTTAGGGGTTAGGGTTAGGGTTAAAGTGTTCTTTCTTTTGGCTCTCTCGTTATCATTTTCAATGGCTTTATGCTTTATTCTTGTCAAACTGTTTATTCTTGCAGAACTGTCCATATGCAGTTGTTATTCTTGTGGAACTGTGCACATGCAGTTGTAGAAAATAATATTTAACAGGCGGATTTTCATGAAACTATTTAAGAAAAAATGCGGGAAATTGCACTTTTTATGTTTTTCACAATTATCTCTGGGAATATCTAATAAGGTAGTTACTCATAGGCTCATTCTTGTATAAATAAGAACACCATTTTCAGTTTTTGTGATATTTTATAAAATCACTATAAACAAGGCAAAGTATGACTAAAAATGTACCTTCTTTATTTTGATGAATCCTAGATGTATCTTACTTATGTTCTGTCTGCCCACAGTCACCGGGGTGTTTAGTTTCTATCTGCATTCACTTATCATGCCAGACTACAGTGGATCTCCTGTTTGCCTTGATGATTACTCTATACTGGTGTAATGATGGGACACAATTAGTTAACACGATTACATTAAGTGGTGGGTCAGTGATGACCACTTGGGTCAATGGGCCACTGAGGACAGTGAGATCGTGGTGTGGGTAGGGCAGTGTGGACAGTGAGGTGGTGGTGTGGGCAGGGAAGTTTGACAATTCAATTCAATTCTTTATTCACTCAAGACCAGTTCACTGATATATGAGGTTCATCATAGATATATACAAATGGACATAAAAACAGGCAAGGATCACAAGTACAGTAGTAGAAATAGATAAAAAAAAATTGAGTAGTACAATACAGACCAAGCGTGAGAAACCACATGTTGTAGAGTAGTCAGCGAAATGTTGATGGACCAGATCCAGGTCCAGATATTTGTCGGTCAGAACATGGAGACATGCTGACTTTTCTTGTGATCAGACATTGATGGACTCTGACACTGCAGGGGCCAGAGCGTTTTATGTGAGGTATGACTTCCATATGGGAGGTGAGTACCAAGTGTTTTATACTGAAATCCAGGGAGTGATGATCCTGTAGTAATATGTCTATGTGACTGGGGAATGACCTTTTATTTACTTCTTGGTCACCATGCCCTATTTAATTGCTTTGAATTTGATGACCTTTTGTGTTGTTAGTTATCCTTCAGGTTCAGCTGTGTGTTAGGTGGTTTGTGTGACCTAATTATTGATGTGTGACATGATTATTGGTTCCTATTTGGTATCAGCTGATTTGATGTGTGGGGAGAACACAGTGTCCGTGCTGGATGAAGAGTTCAGCCATTGCAGCAGGTCTAAGATTAGACTGTTGGGAACTGCCATATGTTTTTGTTCATATTATTCAAGGCCCAAGGAAGGATTATGTGAAAATGAAATGTTGTGTGAATATTGACAAAAATAAAGGACAGCCCCAGAGCTGTGGGGATTCCCAAGGTTATCAGAATGTGAGCCAATTATACACACTCTATTGACAGTTCCAAGAGAGTTAATAAACACACAGCATATTGATGAGTCTTGGAGAATCCCCACTCTGTCGGTGACACGTGATATCCTTGTCTTTAGTTCCTTGAGAACATTCTCAGGCCTACACACTCTTCAGATTCTCTGAGGGCAGGTTCCCAAGTCCATGCTGTCTGTGTGAAGTGAACATTGACTTAAAACATGCCAAAAAGGTCAGGAATAGAGCCCCCCCCTCCCCTCATTAGACCCACAACCTCCTGGGTTGGTCAGTAAGGGTCCGCCTCCATTACTGTAATTGGGCCTCTGTGTCTTCTATAGCAATGAATTATGAACTCCTTGAACAAATCTAACAAATGCTGCAGTGATCAGGTTTCTGGGGAACACAAGACACACAGAGTAAGCACTGCTGGTGAGGAATTTGTGAACTGTGGCGATCAAGTGTTTACAATCCACACAACGCACATGTTCTGTTGCCTGCCTCTTATCTTGTCCGACCTGCAGACAGTAGTGTACCAACTGGAAATTCTCTCTCCTTTCTATTTTTGTAAAGAACATTCATTGAACATTCATTTCCTATGAGAAACATCATTGCTCTGTGAATTAGACTTGACTGTGGTGTGTTAATTCTGTGCACTGGTGTTCAGTCAGTGGAACTCGGTGATCTAGACATTCTCCATTATACAGTCTGCTCCATGTTACAGTCTCCAACTATTGATTGTCACTGATTCCGGGATCAAAGTCAGTCCCCAAGGAAGCACTGCTGTAAATGGGGACAGAGGAGAACTCCTGGACTAGAGGTCAGTCTATTTATAGTAGGAGGCAGTCACCCTAGAGGTCATTCTATTTATAGTAGGAGGCAGCCACCCTAGAGGTCAGTCTATTTATAATAGGAGGCAGCCACCCTAGAGTTCATTCTATTTATAGTAGGGGGCAGCCACCCTAGAGGTCAGTCTATTTATAGTAGGAGGCAGCCACCCACTTTCCTGGCATAATTAAACAGGAAGTTATGGGGTGAAGTGTAACCAGGTGACCTGTCTGAGTATCTCTGTGTATGAAATATGTTGTGTGTCCATGTGTATATGTGTGTAAATAGTGTGTATTGCTGTGGGCTTTCTGTAAACAAGTTTCCCCACAACAGAAGCTGCTCTTGTTCAGTATGGCAGAAGATGCTGCTGTCTGCTGCTAGTTATAACAGCATGGCAATGTTAGGTAGGAAGTTTGTAGGGGAAAAGTAATGCTGTCAATGTATTCAGTATGAAGCGATGGGGAACTGTGAATTAACTCTTGCACTCAGAAATTATAATCATATTTCAGTGTACTGTTAGTACCAGTATATAATGGGTAGGCTCTAAATTTGATTAAGAATAAGGTCTACATAATCATACTGCTGTGTACAGGATATAAAAGGGGACAGGTTCTTAATTTTATAAAGAAAAAGGGTCTATGTAATTGTTTTGCTCGAGGATGTCAGGAATTATAATCTATACCTGTTATCTGGGAGACATTTGCTGAATCGGCACTAATCAGTCCATCCATCATCATCATCATATTGATTATACACCCTGGGTCTGTCTATCATAACCATAACAAGTCTGCACCCCGGGTCAAAATTAATGCAGACACTCACTGTGTGTGTCACAGCGACTGTGTAGCCAAAATATCCAACACTGCCACAAACTGCCAATGAGATGTTTAATATATAGGTCAGAGGTGTTCTGATTACCTCACCTTTATCTGTGTTCCTGTCACTGAGACAGGTGTGACATAAGTGTATACATGTATACAGAGTTGCTGTCCACAGACAAGGCTACTTTTCTACAGTATGTGCTCTTATGTTGACAGTGGATCTATGGCATCTGGCACAGTACACTATTATGACAACAGTGGAGCTAAATGATGTCCTTTCTCAAACTATTTGTAGTTAGAATGGTCCTTAGAAAGAGAGAAAAAAAGTATTAACCACAATGACATGCTGTTAGTTGGTAGGGATGGTTACAAAACAGATTTTTACTAGATTCTTTACAGACTGTAATGATGGAATCGTCACTGTCAGAATTATACTAGATTCTATACGAACTGTACTGGTGGAATAGTCACTCTGTTAGGGTGTGCCTGAAATTGAGAACAGAATTTGATAGCCTCACACTACCTCATATGTACAAGGTGGTCCATCACAGTCACTGGTACTAATGTATTATTAGAGAGAGAGAGAGAGAGAGAGAGAGAGAGAGAGAGAGAGAGAGAGAGAGAGAGAGAGAGAGAGGAAAAAGGAGAAATTTAAGGTAGAGTTTTAATGCCAACGGTCTCTGTTTATAAGGACTATGCAGAAATTTACAGTAGGCTGCCCATGTGTTTTATGAGATTTTCCAGGTTGGGCTGTCATCACTAAATATTCTAATTGTATCCACATAAAAGAAACTCCAACACTGGCACCGTTGGGGGATGATTTACTGACTTGGGATGAGGTTAGTGGTTACAGTATGAATCCTTGCAGATCTTGGTGACCTGCAGTAAAGTGCACTGCTGTCTGATAGAAATAATTAAAGCAGCAATTGCAAAGCATGTTTGCTGTAGTGCTCAGCGGTGACAAATAGATTTTATTTTCAAAGGAAACTTGTTTGAATTTAAATACGGAGTGCGGGGAGTGCATCTTTACCCTCCGTTGACTATCAAGATTTTGATAAATTAATCAGAAGAATCAAAATGAAAATGTAGAATCAAAATGAACATTTTTTGCTGAATGATGATCTGAATTGTAATAAAGGAATTTCATAGTAAGGTTGACTTATTGACCCCTGTCAGGTCCATTCATTTCATGCATGACAAGCTACACAGTGTGTTGACATGAGGTGAATACACAGGAGTGAATACACAGTGATGTGGAACAATGAACATTTCATTCAGCTCTCTCTCTCCCTGCTCGTGTGGTACTGGTCAACAAAATTATCAGGACTAGTGTCTGTGGAAGATTCCTGCATTATTTGAACCATGCAGACATCACAGACAGACATATTGTTTGAATTAACATACAGTTGAACCTGAATCAATGTCTAAGAGTCTCCTTGCATACTGCAAGATTTCAGCAAGGTGAGAATTTCTTTATCCATCTGGGTTCACAAGGCATGGGGAGTAATCTTCAGTGTTGTCTAAAGACACTAACTGCACCAGGCAATATAGGTCAGTGTGTATGTGTGGGTAATCCACAAGATTGCCAGATTCCCCAACAACAGGGCCCTCTCACAGAATGGTGTGCTAGCAGGAGAGGAAAGGTAGATAACAGTGTATATCTATGTAGACATAATGTATAATGTGTGTGCCACTGTGTATGGAGAAGGAGGGGAAGGGGGAGTCACTGACCTCTGATAAGTGGACTGGTAGTGGCTGTGAAGGGGGGTTTCCTCAGATCTTTTACAAATCTATTTATAGACATGATTAGTTGGGTACAATATGTAATTTTTTTAGCCTCATTTTATATTGAATAAAATCTGTCAGATACCCTTAAAATATCTGAAACATATCCTCTGTCCTTTTTACCTCCCCTCTCCCTCCCCACCACTCCTAAACTCCCCCTCACCCCACCCCCCAATGATGTCATCTCAATGGATGGTTATGTCAGGACATATTCTGAAGGCTTAGTTTGTCTGTGGTCAGGGAATAGCCTTTTTGTCTAACTGTGGTCGGGGATTAATTAGCCTTTTTGTCTAACTGTGGTCAGGGATTAGCCTTTTTGTCTAACTGTGGTCAGGGATTAGCCTTTTTGTCTAACTGTGGTCAGGGATTAATTAGCCTTTTTGTCTAACTGTGGTCAGGGATTAATTAGCCTTTTTGTCTAACTGTGGTTAGGGATTAGCCTTCTTGATACTTATCTGTGTTTGTTGTCGTTGTGATCTTTGTGACACTTCCTGTGGAGAGATGGAGTCCTTCACTTCATCCCTCTAAACCATATTGATTCGTATACTGGTGGTTGAAGCGGAGCTGTCTGTGGATTCCTGTGTTGAGGTGCAAAGTCTGAGCTCTCTGCCTCTACAAGTGGTGATTTTTTTATTCTGTTGGATTTCTGTGGAGGGTGAGGTGTTTCTGAGAGTTAACAGCTGAAGTCGGATGACACACATTGATGGGTGGTATCGGATGACATCCATCAGAGGGTGATATATCGGATATCTTTTGCTTGGTGTCAGGTACTACATCTATTTTTAAAACCTTTGAACTCCAGAAGGCTATAACGACCCAGTGTTTCCAGCTGATGTCATGTGTGGATCATCTTTACCAATATTTTTTCTCTCTTCTGTTGGGAGTCTGCTGAATTCCGTGGGCAGTCGCTAGGAGCAGCAGATCTATTGATTCCTCTGGGAGACATTAAAGTGTGTTTCTCCCAGTATTTTCTACTCTCTTTTATCTTGTAATGGAGATGTTTCACAAATCTAATGGCTGTTTTGTCTTCCTCTGCAATAAATTTAATGTCATCTATCCTGGAACTGTTTGTTGTTGACTGTTGTTTCATTAATACAGAATACATACTGACATGGGATTCAAGTACCCTATCACTGAATTTTCTGTTGGGTGCTTTATTTTTGCTAAATTTTGTGGCATCATTTCATGCACAAGAAATTCAATCACAGAAAAAAATTTATATCATATTTTATCCTCAAAGCCACTTTGTCAGAGATGGCAGAAAAAAATATAGCAAAAAATAATGTGAACCTTTTTTTAGAAACAAAATGCAAATATTTGCACTGGCAAAAAACTGAAATCCAGTTATATGTTGCTTTGTATTTATAACCTACGTTATTTATAGTTATTCCTTTTTTTAATGTTACAGGAAATGAATCCTAGGATGTAACAGAGGGCCTGTCCAGCATGTTCTCTGTACGAATTGTCACTACAGACCACTACCAGGGCTCTCCCATTCCCGGCCTAGATGTCCAGTATGCCGATTTCAGGGCCTCAGTCGTGAAGAAAGTCCCGGTCATTCGAGTGTTTGGCTCCACTCAACAAGGTACGCTCAATCAGGGCCTTGTTTACTGGCCTTTCCTAATTGGTCGCCATTTAATGATTAATGAATATTTCAGAACCTTATTTATTTGAAGTAAAAGGATCTGTAACAAGTGATGAGTTTGCTTTTGAACTCAGTTTCACTTTCATCCATTATATACACTTTTAGTGCGTAAGTGAGACCAAGATGAGTGAGAAAATCTCAATTTTATGTCACCTAACACATTTTTCTTGGGGGATTTGTAGCATTTATGTCAAAGGGTACAACTGTGTTACATGATGTGTTTGTATTTTAGATGAATGCATTAGCAAGTTTAACTTGAAAAAATTACTTTGTACACAATCTGATCTGATGTTGTTGAATTTAAGGTATTAATGTATTTATGGTTTTAATGTCAGATTTCTCCATAAAGATCTTGTCTGCTGTTTATATAGGTCAGAAGACATGCATGCATGTGCATGGCGTGTTTCCGTACCTATATGTGCTGTACGACGGGACCCAGCCCTGGGACCGATACCTACGACTGTTTGCCAACAGTCTCGATAAAGCCATCAACGTAGCCCAGGGCAACGCCTCTGCGGAGACACAGCATGTGTACAAAATCAACATGGTCTCCGGAATGTAAGATTTCTTTAACAAAACTAGTGGGGAAGTTTATATGATACGGAGAACCCACTTTTCTTTAATTAAAAGTAATTCATTTACTAATTAAGGGCCCTTTAGAGGCAACAATAGGATACATTACTGTAAGCATTCATACCATGTCATGCACATGTAAAACAAATTAACAGAGAGGGAGAAAGACTTGCAGGATTGAAAGGAAAACAGATAAATAATTCCACAATATGCATATCTCGGCATACATATTCATACACGATATTACTCAAAAACGTCAAATTTCCAACATATTATTTCACTGCATTTGGTTTATAAAAATGAAGATGCCCCGCAATTAAGGTCTGACAATTTGCCTTAGCTTTTGTGTGGTTTTTCTTTAAACAGACCGATGTACGGGTACCATGAAAGAGAGCAGCAATTTCTGAAAATCTTCTTCTACAATCCCAACATAATACGGAGGTAAGTCACATCATACTACAAACCCAGCAAAATCCAGAGGTAGGTCTCATCATACTACAACCCCATCATAATCCAGAGATAGGTCTCATCATACTACAACCCCTACATAATCCGGAGGTAAGTCACATCATACTACAACCCCTACATAATCTGGGGGTAGGTCTCATCATACTACAACCCCAACATAATCCGGAGGTAGGTCTCATCATACTACAACCCCTACATAATCCGGAGGTAGGTCTCATCATACTACAACCCCCTACATAATCTGGAGGTAAGTCTCATCATAGTACAACCCGAACATAATCCGGAGGTAGGTCTCATCATACTACAACCCTAACATAATACGGAGGTAAGTCACATCATACTACAACCCCTACATAATCTGGAGGTAAGTCTCATCATACTACAACCCCCTACATAATCTGGAGGTAAGTCACATCATAGTACAACCCGAACATAATCCGGAGGTAGGTCTCATCATACTACAACCCTAACATAATCCGGAGGTAGGTCTCATCATACTACAACCCCCTACATAATCTGGAGGTAAGTCACATCATAGTACAACCCGAACATAATCCGGAGGTAGGTCTCATCATACTACAACCCTAACATAATCCGGAGGTAGGTCTCATCATACTACAACCCTAACATAATCCGGAGGTAAGTCTCATCATACTACAACCCCCTACATAATCTGGAGGTAAGTCACATCATAGTACAACCCGAACATAATCCGGAGGTAGGTCTCATCATACTACAACCCTAACATAATCCGGAGGTAGGTCTCATCATACTACAACCCTAACATAATCCGGAGGTAGGTCTCCTCTTACCTCTCATTCTTTGCCTGCTGGTTGTAGGATTTTAGAGTGTATGCTCCATACTCAAACTCATACCCTCTATGCTCCATACTCAAACTCATACCCTCTATGCTCCATGCTCAAACTCATACCCTCTATGCTCCATGCTCAAACTCATACCCTCTGCTCCCAACTCTTACTCAGAATGAACACGTATATCAATCTTATAGTTGTGGGTATTGAATATAATACATTTATTGCTTGATGGTGAGGGAAAGATTGAGGGATTAAGATTTATTCCCCCAGGGAAAATCCTATTTCCCGAGGGATATTTGATTTTTATGGGATGATAAATCTTCCTATTTCCCAAACATTCATGCAATAAATTGTTTATTATACCGAACGACATACGTTTATACAAATTACATTTATACCCTTTGAACAAGAACAAATTTTTTGTCACTTATAAGTCGTGGATAGATACATCTTTGATGAAAATATTTTGTTTGTTCAAACAATAGCTCAATGTGATTTGAAAGAAAAACTGCTTGAAAACAAGCCCTTTGAGCTAAAATTATGAAAATGGCGAGAAAAAGGTTAACTTTTTTACGTCATATATCAAAATTGTGGACATTTGGATCAAAATGAAAATTATGAAAAACTTCACATCTATATCTGTACAAAGGAAGCAAAGAGTTACAGTAAATTTATGATGTTCATTTTAGGGGGCCATATTAGGCCCATATCATAAATAGTCGTTTGAATTATATTTATTATATGTATTTGATTTGATTTTCTGATATAAGAAGACTTAAAAGTTTAAAATATTTTAGATTTAATCTAATTTTAGTAATGTCATAGGCTTATCTTGGCTTTTTCATACAAATGGAAAGAAAAAAACAGAGATTCTGTATGGGTGGAATATGATATTTATTCCCCGGGAAACTCGACATTTTGTTTGTCCAGTCACGTGACTGTCTAAACCAATCAGATGGTGCATTATATAGAATTATTATACCTCATTATAATAATTGTATATGGAGCATGGAATATGAGTTTGAGTGTTAAGTTTTACTAATGTGTTGAGTGGATGTCATGTTCCGGTCTGGTTGAGTGGGTTTACAAGAAGATCAGGAAGAATGGGTTTATATCAAGAGTTCAAAAATAGGTACAAACTGTATGTACTATTGTACATAAGATTCACTGGACTGAGAGATTTGAGAATTAGGTCAAGGTGTAATGTTGAAAAAGTGCTGATTATGATACCTGTACAGTACCTGTATGATACCTGTACAGTACCTGTATGACACCTGTACAGTACCTGTATGACACCTGTACAGTACCTGTACGATACCTGTACAGTACCTGTACGATACTTGTACAGTACCTGTACGATACTTGTACAGTACCTGTACGATACCTATACAGTACCTGTATGATGCCTGTAAGTGTCCTAGATCTTCTGGAGAATTATCTTGTTACCATAGCAGCAATCAGATAGGGGATAAGAACTGTGAAGAAGACCTGTTAATTGTTTAATTGTCAGTATACAGACAGAAGTGTTAGGGGGTGAGGTGGGGTGGGGATGAGTAGATAGGCAGTGCTTAAGTTCTCTTGACATTAATCCACTCACATTATCACTGTTAAAGTTGAGGAATGTATACAGATTTTATCACTACTATCTACAGTGGTTATCGTCCATTATGAGGAAAGTCTGATTATCTGTATACAGGATTTATAACATATGATAGAGTTTACCTGGATCTTGGTATTTAGTCTGCTTACTTCAATAAAGTCACGATGTGCTGAATAGTTTAGTGAAGCCGCTCATCCTAAATACATCATTTATTCTTTTTAAAAGGGAACTAACTCTAATGAAATGAAATAATTATCTGTTGTTAAAAGTATACTTGTTAGTTGAGTGGACAACACAGGCTAATAGATAACAACCCAAACTGAAGTAGGTGTACTGATTGAAATAAAGGATGAAACGTAGTATTTACCTTCTCTGCATGACAAATATTTTGATGAATTTGATAGATAGAAATAAGAAACATAGAAAATAGATGTTTAACGGCCATTTTTGTTAATTTTTTTCAGGGCTGCTGATTTATTGTTAGGGGGAGCTGTGTTAAACAAAGGATTTCAGCCCCACGAGTCTCACATACCTTACACACTACAGGTAAAATTCACACCAACAGGTAACTTACAGGTGTAAAAGTGACATGTACAGCCCGTGACTGTACACACAAGTAGATATACACCACAAGTAACTTACAGGAGAAGTGTTCATGCACGCTACATGTAACTTTGTACATACTACAAGTTAATATACTGTAATCTGCCGAATATAATACGCAGTTGTGTATAATGCGCACCCCCTACTTTGGGCCTGAAATTTTGTGAAAAATGTACGGGTGTATAATACGCACTAAGACTTTTGACCAAAACGTCAGGGAAAAGTGTATGAGGAAATTTCTTGTATTGAAAATTTAAGAGTCACGTGATGATGTAATGTTTCTAATGCAGATTTTTAAAAAGTCTTGACTTTCTGCATAGTGGTAATCTTCAAACAGCTCAAAGGAGTGACCGATCATAGACAAGAGGGTATTCACTCAAGGTATTACATTTCTTTGCCCCAAGGGTATGTCTGAGATAAGTGACAAGCGCATGTGTGTACAACAATGGCTTCGATAGGGCCGCAGAGGTGTTAAAAAAATAATGATGAAACAAATCTTTAAGATAATTTGTTTTTGTTTTATATTGATTAATAGTAGTGTCTTAAAATGCTTATTAACTACTAAAAACATGTGGAATGCTTACTCAATCAGGCCTGGAATCGAGATTTATTGCACAGATCTATTAATAACATCGGTAATGGCGGCGTACACGGAGATGGCAAATGCACAGCTCGGATTGCTGAATAAACAGTTTAAATTAATTTTAAATGGTCATTTTAATACAATTTATCTATCAATGGATTAAAAGCAAAACATTTCTGCTAAATCAACCAAATTATAATTTCACCTGTTTAAGAAACGCTGTACACAAACAAAAGTAGCGTTTCCGTATAAAGGATATGTATTGAATTACGATGGCCAATGTTTTACCTGTTGAAAGAAATGTCAAAACTCTATTGTGGTGTATAATACGCACCCCTTTCTCATGAAGAATTTTTTTTAGAAAAAAGTGTGTATTATATTCGGCAAATTACAGTTCACTACATGTAACTTTGTACACACTACAAGTGAATACACACTACATGTAACTTTGTACACACTACAAGTGAATACACACTACATGTAACTTTGTTCACACTACAAGTGAATACACACTACGTGTAACTTTGTTCACACTACAAGTGAACACACAACATGTACCTTTGTTCACACTACAAGTAAATATACACTACATATAATTTGTTCACAGTACAAGTAAATATACACTACATGTGACTTTGTTCACAGGACAAGTAAATATACACTACATGTAATTTGTTTATACTTGTCACACTACAAGTAAATATAAACCCATAGATAGCTTTACATGTGTGTGCAAGTACCACATACACTGTACCACATACACTACATATACCTGTACATTTTATAAGTATTCAAGTATACACCATAGGTTAACTACTGTACCACATACACTGTACCACATACACTACATATAACTGTACATTCTACAAGTATTCAAGTATACACCACAGGTTAACTACTGTACCACATACACTACATATAACTGAACATTCTACAAGTATTCAAGTATACACCACAGGTTAACTTTTGTACCACATACACTACATATAACTGAACATTCTACAAGTATTCAAGTATACACCACAGGTTAACTATTGTAACACATACACTACATATAACTGAACATTCTACATGTATTCAAGTATACACCACAGGTTAACTACTGTACCACATACACTACATATAACTGTACATTCTACAAGTATTCAAGTATACACCACAGGTTAACTACTGTACCACATACACTACATATAACTGAACATTCTACAAGTATTCAAGTATACACAACAGGTTAACTTTCGTACCACATACACTACATATAACTGAACATTCTACATGTATTCAAGTATACACCACAGGTTAACTATTGTAACACATACACTACATATAACTGTACATTCTACATGTATTCAAGTATACACCACAGGTTAACTACTGTACCACATACACTACTAACAACTGTACATTCTACAAGTATTCAAGTATACACCACAGGTTAACTATTGTACCACATACACTACATATAACTGAACATTCTACAAGTATTCAAGTATACACCACAGGTTAACTATTGTAACACATACACTACATATAACTGAACATTCTACAAGTATTCAAGTATACACCACAGGTTAACTATTGTACCACATACACTACATATAACTGAACATTCTACAAGTATTCAAGTATACACCACAGGTTAACTACAATATGAAAAGCACACCAGACATCCTTTTTGATTGAAATGATTTAGAACTATAAGATTGAAAAGAATGCTTGTTTGACCAAAGTAGACTGACCGGGCTTTGTTTCTGTACAGATGTTTATTGACTACAACCTGTATGGGATGAACATGTTGAACGTGGCAGCTGTCAAGTTTAGGAGGAAAGCCCAAGATGGTGTGTAGTTAGAACTCTGTATGATGGTGTGTAATAAGAACTCTGTATGATGGTGTGTAGTTAGAACTCTGTATGATGGTATGTAGTTAGAACTCTGTATGATGGTGTGTAATTAGAACTCTGTATGATGGTGTGTAATTAGAACTCTGTATGATGGTGTGTAATTAGAACTCTGTATGATGGTGTGTAGTTAGAACTCTGTATGATTAGAGTCTTCTGTATAAAGTTTGTTCCAGATCTTTACCTTTCATTCCCAATTCAGACTCTCTCTTGAGGTTCAAAATAGAAATAATTTAATTCATATAAAAGATAATAATATAACTGTAATTTGTATGTGTGAAGAGAAGATATTGTCTGTTTATCTATATAACTGGGTATATAACATGGTTTTGACAGAGAACGCTAAACCTGATGACCCTGAGTCCCTCCATCAGTCTGACCCGACCACTCCCACGTCTCCAGATGGATCGCTCCAGGACTGGCTCAATAATGCATCCCTGTCCCCAAGCCAGCCTCTCTGGAACTCGGACACCATCACCAGGTAACCAATGACAGGGCAGCGTTAGACTGACCCTCTGCCTGTCTGAATGGTTGAAACAAGGCCATTATCAATGATATAAAGGTTGAAACATGCCTATCTGATAAAAGCTGCATTGATCTGTAATGATAACCAATGTGATGTTGATTTTGTGATTTTGAGTGATAATCCAAATTTGACTCTGAAGTTGATTTTGACATGATTTATCTGTTGACTTTCAGGAACATGTACCTGGGGTCGGACGTTCTCCGACAGAGTACGTGTGAACTGGAAGTAGATGTGGTGGCTGCGGACATCCTCAATCGACTGGAAGTCGACGGTAACTGTACTAACGTTATTCAAATCGGAGGAAGGGGGTACTCTAGAGATCATTGTTGTGTTGGGTGTAAAGATGTAAATCGGGGAAAAGTAATTTTTTAAAGAAAAAAAATTATGGAGACGGTGTAAGGGATGTTTATTACAACATTACTGCACAAATAAAAAATATACTAGTAATAGAAATTAAGATGATAATCCACTGATTTTGTTGTTACAGCTAATGTTGGAAACAACCCTGGTCTGGCCGCGCTGTGGGAGGATGAGCGACAGAGGAAAAGGAATGTGGGTCAGTCCTCCCAGATCACGCCACCCGCCTCCCAGGGTACGAGTCACAAGTTTGCTCAGGGATATTTGAGATCGAGTTTCAATTACTCAGGGTTATTTGAGATCAATTTTGAATAATTTTTAGACTTCCTACACTAATTTTAATAGTGTTGACTTTTTTTTATTGACCGATTTCAGATTTTCCCCTCACTTTATTGACAGCTGGTATATACTAGATAATATTTAAATAGTTTTGAAATTTTTCTTTTACTTGATTTACAGATCGAGTTTCCGTGGAGATTAGTGACAGTGACCAGGCACTCTCGGACCGGTTCAGGGAAATAGTTCTCAGTCAGCTCCCTTACCTGTAAGTAAATAGTTCACAGTCAGGTACCTTACCTGTAAGTAAATAGTTCACAGTCAGTTCCCTTACCTGTAAGTAAATAGTTCACAGTCAGGTCCCTTACCTGTAAGTAAATAGCTCACAGTCAGGTCCCTTACCTGTAAATAAATAGTTCACAGTCAGGTCCCTTACCTGTATGTTGATAGTTCACAGTCGGCTCCCTTACCTGTAAGTAAATAGTTCTCAGTCAGTTCCCTTACCTGTAAGTAAATAGTTCACAGTCAGGTCCTTTACCTGTAAGTAAATAGCTCACAGTCAGGTCCCTTACCTGTAAGTAAATAGTTCACAGTCAGCTCCCTTACCTGTATGTTGATAGTTCACAGTCAGGTCCCTTACCTGTAAGTAAATAGTTCTCAGTCAGTTCCCTTACCTGTAAGTAAATAGTTCACAGTCAGGTCCCTTACCTGTAAGTAAATAGTCAGTCCTCAGTCAGCTCCCTTACCTGTAAGTAAATAGTTCACAGTCATCTCCCTTACCTGTAAGTAAATAGTTCACAGTCATCTCCCTTACCTGTAAGTAAATAGTTCTCAGTCAGTTCCCTTACCTGTAAGTAAATAGTTCACAGTCAGGTCCCTTACCTGTAAGTAAATAGTTCACAGTCAGGTCCCTTACCTGTAAGTAAATAGTCAGTCCTCAGTCAGGTCCCTTACCTGTAAGTAAATAGTTCACAGTCAGCTCCCTTACCTGTATGTTGATAGTTCACAGTCATCTTCCTTACCTGTAAGTAAATAGTTCTCAGTCAGTTCCCTTACCTGTAAGTAAATAGTTCACAGTCAGGTCCCTTACCTGGAAGTAAATAGTCAGTCCTCAGTCAGCTCCCTTACCTGTAAGTAAATAGTTCTCAGTCATCTCCCTTACCTGTAAGTAAATAGTTCACAGTCATCTCCGTTACCTGTAAGTAAATAGTTCACAGTCAGCTCCCTTACCTGTAAGTAAATAGTTCTTAGTCATCTCCCTTACCTGTATGTTGATAGTTCACAGTCATCTCCCTTACCTGTAAGTAAATAGTTCTCAGTCAGTTCCCTTACCTGTAAGTAAATAGTTCACAGTCAGTTCCCTTACCTGTAAGTAAATAGTTCACAGTCAGGTACCTTACCTATTTTGTCAACAACAGCCAATTAGATTATATGTTCTATATCTATTTTGTCAGAGACAACCAATCAGATTATATGTTCTACATCTATTTTGCCAGAGACAGCCAATCAGATTCCATGTCTGAATCATCCCAGGAGGACATAATTCCTTCCCAGGCAGCATCTAGTGTGGATTTACACTCAACACAAAATGAAGGTACTATTCTTTGAAAAATAAACAAAATGAACATTAAACTTTCTTGACTTGGATAATTCTGAGCTTTTCTAACCTAAGGTGGACTGTCAGAATTGACATAATAATTTGAGTTCAGTGTAATCGGTGCTTAGTTTATTTACCATGGTATACACAAAGATAGTTGTATGCACTGGTAAATAAATACAGCATGTGCTCCATTACTGGTTGTTGAATAGAAAAAGATTGGTTTTACCACATATATGATCCCAAAAGATATAATAATATACACAGAAAAGAAAGAGTCTGTGAAGAAAACATGCAAACAATGACCAGATAGCAGACCCCCCCCCCCTGCACATGGATTATTACCTAGAGATAGCAGACCCCCCCCCCCAAGATTATTACCCAGAGATAAATATTCCTAGGATTATTACCCAGAGATGAATATTCCTAGGATTATTACCCAGAGATAAATATTCCTAGGATTATAACCCAGAGATAAATATTGATATTTCCTTTTTGTTGTCTTTGTATTTATCAGAGGACGTGGAGGCATCACAGAGCACGGTTATCCTGGAGGAGGAGGATGAAGAAGACAGGGCAGCCATTGTGAACATGGACTCCATCCACAGAGTGGTCTCCATGAGTCAACACTTCTCAGCAACTCCCCTATCACAACAATCAGGTGAGAAACCACTCCCAACTCACAACAATCAGGTGAGTACCCCCTCCCAACTCACAACAATCAGTGAGAAACCCTTCCTAACTCACAACAATCAGGTGAGTACCCCCTCCTAACTCAATTGAGAATCTCAACCCCCTCCCCTGAGAACCCCAACCCCCCTCCCTCCTCCAAAAACAGGTGAGAAACCCCCTCCCTTCACAACAATCCCCTCCCCCTCACAACAACCCCCTCCCAACTCACAACAATCAGGTGAGAACACCATCCCAACTCACAACAATCAGGTGAGAACCACCTCCCAGCTCACATCAATCAGGTGAGAACCCCCTCCCAACTCACATCAATCAGGTGAGTACCCCTTCCCAACTCACATCAATCAGGTGAGTACCCCCTCCCAACTCGCATCAATCAAGTGAGTACCCTCTCCCAACTCACATCAATCTTTTGAGAACCCCCTCCCAACTCACAACAATCAGGTGAGTACCCCCTCTCAACTCACAACAATCAAATTAGAATCCCAACCTCCTCCCAACAATTACATGAGGTCCTTAACCCCCTCCCCGAGAACCCCAACCCCCTCGCTCCTCACAACAATCAGGTGAGATCCCCCTCCCAACTGACAACAATTGAGTTAGAACTCAAACTCTCCCAACTTCCAACAACCCCCTCTCAACTTACAGCAATCAGGTGGGAATCCCCCACCCCTCCCCCTAACAACATCAGGTTAGATAAACTCCAAACCCTTCTCACAGCTCTTAATTAGAAACCCCAACCTCTTTTCTCTCACAACAGCAATTGAATAGTTCTGCCTTCTTCCCCTTCCCGTCATTTTCAGAAAACCATCTGGTGTACCTAACTCCTTCTCGGCACTATGTGAGCTAATGATGCTAATGAAGCCTTTTGATTTTTTCAACATTGATGATTTGCTTTTATTATCAATAACACACCTTAGAGAAGAGTAGAATGTTTATACTTTATAAAATTGTAACTTTTAGCTACACCTGTCTCTAGAACAACCTCAAATGAAAATTAGACTGAATGTAAGGTTGGGGTCCTGTATTGAGATCTAATCTTCAATATTACAGATGAGCCCCAGGACCGGTCTCTGGCGGCATTGCTGGCTTCACTGGCAGACGACAGTTCTCCCCCCGCAACCCAGGCCGCCGCTGGTGAAGTCACCACGCTAGAGGAGAAGGACAGCATCCTCCTGGACACCGTCGTCGTCCCCGACGATGAAATCGCAGAAAAAGACGAGGCTGAAACTCTAGAAATGTCACAGGTCGTTTGGGAAGATGGGAGTCAGGACAGTGGAAAAGGCAGAGAAAGGTACGAACTAGTGTCTGTGTACATGGATCAGTTGTACTTGTGGGAAAACCTAATCAAGATGTACTTTATAAGTACACTGATGTGTTTATAATGTGTAGGTTAAATAAACAAACAATTGTCTACTTTTTTATGAAAAAAATTACAAAGAAAACTCTGCACAAGAATTCAGTTTTATGACCTGGATTTGATTGCGCTGTTTATTTATTTGTCCGTTGTTTGTTCTTTATTTGTCCTTTGTTTGTCCTTTTTTTGTCCTTCGTTTGTTCTTTATTTGTCCTTTGTTTGTCCTTTATTTGTTCTCTATTCAGTCTTTATTTGTTCTTTGTTTGTCCTTTGTTTGTTCTTTATTTGTCCTTTGTTTGTTTTTTATTTGTCCTTTATTTGTCCTTTGTTTGTTCTTTGTTTGTCCTTTATTTGTCCTTTGTTTGTTCTTTGTTTGTCCTTTGTCCTTTATTTGTTCTTTGTTTGTCCTTTATTTGTTCTTTGTTTGTCCTTTATTTGTCGTTTGTTTGTCGTTTGTTTGTTCTTTGTTTGTCGTTTGTTTGTTCTTTGTTTGTCCTTTGTTTGACCTTTATTTGTCCTTTATTTGTTCTTTGTTTGTCCTTTGTTTGTCCTTTATTTGTTCTTTGTTTGTCCTTTATTTGTTCTTTGTTTGTCCTTTGTTTGTCCTTTATTTGTTCTTTGTTTGTCCTTTATTTGTTCTTTGTTTGTCCTTTATTTGTTCTTTGTTTGTCCTTTGTTTGTCCTTTATTTGTCCTTTGTTTGTCCTTTATTTGTCCTTTATTTGTTCTTTGTTTGTCCTTTATTTGTTCTTTCTTTGTCCTTTGTTTGTCCTTTATTTGTCCTTTATTTGTTCTTTGTTTGTCCTTTATTTGTTCTTTGTTTGTCCTTTGTTTGTCCTTTATTTGTCCTTTGTTTGTTCTTTGTTTGTCCTTTATTTGTTCTTTGTTTGTTGTTTGTTTGTCCTTTTTTTTGTCCTTTGTTTGTCCTTTATTTGTTCTTTGTTTGTCCTTTGTTTGTCCTTTGTTTGTCCTTTGTTTGTCCTTTATTTGTCCTTTGTTTGTTCTTTGTCCTTTGTTTGTTCTTTGTTTGTCCTTTATTTGTTCTTTGTTTGTTGTTTGTTTGTCCTTTTTTTTTGTCCTTTGTTTGTCCTTTATTTGTGCTTTGTTTGTCCTTTATTTGTTCTTTATTTGTCCTTTGTTTGTTGTTTGTTTGTTCTTTGTTTGTCCTTTATTTGTTCTTTCTTTGTCCTTTGTTTGTCCTTTATTTGTCCTTTATTTGTTCTTTCTTTGTCCTTTATTTGTTCTTTGTTTGTCATTTGTTTGTCCTTTTTTATGTCCTTTGTTTGTCCTTTATTTGTCCTTTGTTTGTCCTTTATTTGTCCTTTGTTTGTTGTTTGTTTGTCCTTTTTTGTCCTTTGTTTGTTCTTTATTTGTCCTTTGTTTGTCCTTTATTTGTTCTTTATTTGGCCTTTATTTGTCCTTTGTTTGTCCTTTATTTGTCCTTTGTTTGTCCTTTATTTGTTCCTTGTTTGTCCTTTATTTGTCCTTTGTTTGTCGTTTGTTTGTTCTTTGTTTGTCCTTTATTTGTCCTTTGTTTGTCGTTTGTTTGTCCTTTGTTTGTCGTTTGTTTGTCCTTTGTTTGTCCTTTATTTGTTCTTTGTTTGTCCTTTTGTTTGTCGTTTGTTTGTTCTTTGTTTGTCCTTTATTTGCCCTTTGTTTGTCGTTTGTTTGTCCTTTGTTTGTCGTTTGTTTGTTCTTTGTTTGTCCTTTATTTGTTCTTTGTTTGTCCTTTATTTGTTCTTTGTTTGTCCTTTATTTGTCCTTTGTTTGTCGTTTGTTTGTCCTTTATTTGTTCTTTATTTGTCCTTTATTTGTTCTTTATTTGTCCTTTATTTGTTCTTTATTTGCCCTTTGTTTGATGATCTAGTATTGTTTCGTTTGTTCTCTGTTCATTCTTTGTTTAGTTTAGGTCTTTATTTGTCCTTTGTTTGTCCTTTATTTGTCCTTTATTTGTTCTTTATTTGCCCTTTGTTTGATGATCTAGTAATGTGTCATTTGTTCTCTGTTCATTCTTTGTTTAATTTAGGTCTTAATTTGTCCTTTGTTTGTTCTACTCTTATTCTCTATTTGTTCATTATTTGTTTTTTGTTTGTTTCCACCAGGAAGAGTGAGGAGTTTGACCTGGAGGGACTGGATACCACCTGGAACGACTCGCAGGCGGTGCCGGTCAGTGAGGATGAGGATGACAGGATTCCTCAGTTTGATGGCGCCAACGACGAGAGACCTCAGTCAGGTATGTATTCAACAGTTACAGCTATACTGAACATGTAAACCCTCTTCTATCTATTTGTTTCTGTAAACTTGTAAATTCAAGAATTAAAATATGTATTAGAAAATGGCTATGATCAACCCTTGCTTTCATTTTTCTGACATTTGTGAACTATATCAAATTACAAAAGTTCAGTGCTTGTTTTTATATTCTCCAATTTCATACAAAATGGTGAATTAAGTAACATATTTTCGGGAATATAGGTCAATACTTTTTTCCCCTGATGCCTGACCCTCGACCTATATTGTGCTTCGACCTATATAAGTTTTGGGGGGAAGAGGGGGATACATTTTTAGCTCACCTGAGCTGAAAGCTCAAGTGAGCTTTTCTGATCACCCGTTGTCCGTCGTCCGTCTGTCCGTCCGTCTGTCCGTCTGTAAACTTTTTACATTTTGAACTTCTTCTCTAAAACCACTTGGCCAAATTCAACCAAATTTGGCACAAATCATCCTTATAAGAAGATGAATATAAATTGCAAAAATAAAAGGCCAGATCGTATTCAAAGCGGAGAAAACATCGAAACTGTAAAAAAGGGGGGTGCATTTTAAAAAATCTTCTTCTCAAGAACTACTGACTTAATCTTAACGTAATTTAGCATAAATCATCCTTATGGAAAGGAAAATATAAATTGCAAAAATTAAGGGCTAATTATGATTCAAATTTGAGCTAATTACGAAAATATTAATAAAGCGGCTTCGTTATTCCATATTTCGTAGACTGGCAATTTCGTACGATAGACTGATCCTATGACAGGCATTGCCAGTCTACCGCATCTCGAAAACGAGGTTCTTTGTTTGTAGGAGCCATGTTTGTTGTGCAACAGTTCACGTGCGAAAATAATCTATGAAACAAGGAAGATATATTGGTGCCGATTATTGTGAAGTAAATTGAGGTTAAATATTTCAACGTGTTGTCATTTTCACTTGTGACGGTGGTTTTAGCTTGTTTTGATTTTCGTTTCATTTTGCTTTTTAACTTGGGGAACGATTGCCTGTATAGCTGTATTCAGTATTCTGGTATTTGGAACATAGACTTCGGTTAATAGGCAGTTGATTGTTTACCTGCGAAAATGATTAAATCTGATGCATTAACAACGTACTAAAGTGCATTTTCCCTCTGTTTTTATTGTTTATTAATTTCGAATTGAGTGTCAACAAGGACCAAACAAGGGGGCGACTTTGGTTGAAATAATCAATTTTTGATCGGTAACTTCGCCGAAATTTCCTCCGAAAGATAATTTGAAGTAGCCATGTATTTATTATCGTGTAAATTAAATCCAAAGACAATAAAACGATGTTTATGAATTTGAAAAGACGTTTTCACAGCCTCAGTTAAACCCTGTTGAGATTAATCACTCGCGATTGTCTTATCTCTAGAGGTTATAAATATTATAAATACGGGTGATGCAACACATACGGTGCATTGAAAATTACAATCGATATTTATTTACATTTCGTTTTGATACTACAGTTAGTAGGTAACTTGTAATTAGTTAATAACTTTTTCCAAATTAATACAAAACCGTTTGTTTACAGTTATCTTCAAAATTAATAAGATCCTCTACCTATCTGTTGTAATTGGGTCATAGGGTAGGACTAATTCCTCCAAAATACACAAGTGCATAAACTAATTTTGTGTCACTTGGCTAACTCAATTACAAAACATTTTATCTATATAATGTATGATGACATTAAAAAATTGAAATTAAACAAATTGGATAAATTTTTAAAAGTTGCCTATAATTCTACGACTGACGCTTAAATGTTTGATGATCATTAAAATTGTCTTATTAAACATTAAATACTTGTGTACAGAAAAATCAAAAGGATGATGTGCTATAACTACTTTATGGGGTCCCTTCTCATTTGATGAATTATATGAAATCTGCAACAATTTTGGTAGTTTTCAAAAGAGTAAATAAAAACGCCTTTTAAACAGTTCTGACACATTATAATTATGATGATATCTGCTTTATCATTATTTTAAAGAAAATATTGCAGCAGAAAATAATCTTGGTTTGTAGCCGTTTGTTGTTTTTGAGGAAAGATGAAATAATTGATGGGCCTTGGTACAAAACTGATACCTGTATGCCTGACAATACATTAAATTATATAGCTTTTTAACACATCACATGACAACATTTTCCAGTCGAATGTTTTCATTGATCAAGTGAGTAAGGTCATAAAACGTCACACAAGTTTACACTAGGTAAACAATTATTTTAGGGAAGACAAATTAAGTTTTTGACTAGCCTTAGCAACTTTTGCCATAGAGTTCAAAACTGCGAACTGGCTTCCAGACTATCTGGCGATCCTCTGTCCGTCAATCTTTGTTAACTTTCACATATGAGATACGAGCTGTGAAAATGAAATGTATCTCATCGGCATGGTATATTCACAGAGCTTGGCATCTTAAATAAACACACAAAAATATTCACTTAGATGTGGAAAATGGAAATTACACTAATTTAAGTTCGATTTTTTTTTCTCATAAATACCAATACACCAAACAAGAAATATTACAGGTAAATGGTAACTACCTTTTCCAGTATTTTCATCATATAAAATAGATACATTGTATGTATTGCATGACCTCTAAGACAAAATGTTAATGAAATAAAATGTTTAATTGTGTAGATTCATCATGTGCAAATTATGATTACACACGATAAGGTAGGCCCACAATAGGTGCTGATTTTTAAACTGATATACGTCTTAGAAAATGTATGAATTTTTTTTTATCTTTAAAGAGTTAATACTGTTTACATATGTGCAAAAAACTGCAGGAAATAATATACCGGTGTTATATATAATTTATATATCACAATATATTTTCCCCTACCCCTTTATAAAATATTGAGTTTTACATCAGAAAATTATGGTACTTAACTTTGATAAATATTAAATTTTACTGTTCTTAATTATATAAAGTGTTTTAAGTCAACATAGTTTGCCATTTTGCTCAGGTGAGCGATGTGGCCCATGGGCCTCTTGTTTTATGTAAATGGTCAAAAATATATACCAAAGTCGACCTATATAAACTCTTTTTAAATTTTTCACCGGCTAGTTCGATCTATATATAGCATCAACCTATATTCCCGAAAATACGGTATTCGTGTAAAATAAGAAATTTGTGGTATTATAATGTTTTATTTTCTCTCTCAGTGTACATGTGTATCTACCTCTGTTTATTATAAAGCTGTGTTATTTCTCTTCCAGCCAAGAAGAGCAAGAAGAAGCGACTGGGTACCACGGGACCGGTGGTGTCGGGGTTTGACAAGACTCCTCCCTCAGTGGGGCTGATCTCACAGAGTGGTCCATTCAGTCCAGAGTTCAGTAACCCACCCCAGGGGATGTATGGACCCAACAGTAACCAGTACTCTAGTGGAAACCAGTATGACTTCCAAGGTCAGGGCTATGGCATGGAGTTTGGGACATACCCCTACAGTCAGTGGAACTCCCAGGGAAGTTATGGTGGAGACCTCCTCCAAGGATTTGGAATGGAGACCTGGGGCCATCAGACCCCATGGGACTCCTCTAATGCAAGCATGCAGCAGCAGTGTTCTCCAGAGGGTCAAGGTCTTCCCTCACCTCAAGGTCATCTACAGCCAAGGTTACAGGGCTCACACAGAAATCTTCAACAGCCACAGAACATGTCAAGTTCTCCACACAGTCAGCCTTCACCCCAGGGATTACAATCTCCACAGGGATTACAGTCTCCACATGGATTACAATCTCCACACAGCTTAGTGTCTCCAAACAGCTTATCCTCACCGCAGGGCTTACTGTCACCACACGGGAACACACAGGGCAGTGCACAGTCACAAAATACAAGTGTCAACTCCCCTGTTCCTTCAAATATCAGTGCTCCCCTGTCGACCTTCAGCAATCAGACAATGGTTCAAGGTCACAGTCTGAATCAGGGACAGGGATATCCCCCCTCAGTGATCGAGAGCAGGGATTCCTTCAGTGCTCTAATGAACGATGAGACTTTATCCAACAATCTGTGGAATTTCTCAGAATTTGGTGGAATAAATGATTCGGATGGAATGCTCTCTCAGGGGGAGGGTGGTATGGCTGCACAGATGGCAACAGTCAACAAAACAATGGAACAGGTGTACTACTCACAGAACCAGCCTAACTTCCTGTCTCAGGGCGGCCATAGTATGACCTCGTCTCAAGGTCATCTCACTCAGTTTCCCTTGGGTCAGCCAAGGATGACATCAACCCCAGTGGGGGGTTCTCAGAACAGCCAGGAGAGCAAGACTCAACAGGGTGGGAATTCTAACCGCCAACAAATTTTTCCAAGACAGGCGGTTCAACCAAGCAGCCAAACTTTCTCCAATTCTCAGAGTAGTACCTCTCAGGGTCATTACCCAGAATTCAGTGGTTATCCTCAGCAGGAAGGATTTTCTCAGCACAACTATTCAAACTCTTTCTCATCTTCATATACAAAGTATTCTTCACAGACTGGTCCAAAGAACAGTACAGTTAAGTCACTTTCTGTAAAAGAAAGTGGTTTACCCCCCGCTCCATTAAATACCAGCCAGGACAGTGCGATGTCCAACAGAAATTATAGTGCTCAAGGTGCTTTGAACAGTAAAAGTAGACTAAGTGCTGAAGCCAGGGACTTCAACACTCAGCAGTATCACATGCCTAATAGTGGGAATTTCAGTGGAGACTCCAAAGGAAGTCAGCAGAACTCCGGTTTTTCTAGTCATGCCTCCTCCCAGTTTTCTAATTCCCAGCCACTCTATCAAACAGGATCCTTATCTCACGTCTCGGACTCGCAGAGAAGTGACAATGTCGGCTCCTCCTTCTCTCCTCAATCATACCAGGGACCTCAGCCCAGCAGCCAGTATTATAATTCACAACCAAACCTCTCCACCTCTGACTGGGGGGCACACATGTCTACTATCAATGACAACCATCCCACCACTGTCAAGAAAAGAAGCTCCAAAAAGAAAGTGGAGGGTGGTACAACAACAGCCACAACCAAGAAAAAAGCTACCACCAAAAAGTCCACAAAGAAATCTAGTAGTGAGGGTTCCAAACCTCCATTGGAGTCCCCCAATCAGTCTTCGCTGGGCAGCGTGTTACAGAAGTCCTCTCTGGGCAGCGTGTTAAAGAAGTCCAACTCCTTCCAACCGCGTGGGGTTCCCTACAGTGGAGGGAACTTACTGGAAAAGCTACTGCTGGCAAATGAAGAGGAGGGCAAACTCAGGAAACTTGAACTCTCTGTTCCTCCCTCCAGATCACTTTCATTACCAGGGTCCTTACTCCACACATCCACAGATTCCACCTCACCTAAGAGTGGATCCAGCAATTCATCACAGCCTTTCTCTGATAAATCTGAAACTTCAAGGGGTCCTACAACAAACATCAATTGTTCTTATCAGAATTCATCAGGACCTTATCAAACAAATCTAGGACCTAAAAAACCATCTGGGCCTCATCAGGCACCATCAGGACTTAATCAGAATTCATCAGGACCTCTACAGACATCACAAGGACCTCATGAATCATCAGGGCCTCATCGAACATCATCAGGGCCTTATCAGAACAAATCAAGGACTTACCAAAACTCATTAAGACCGCTCCAGACATCAGTAAGTCTTTTAGGATCTCACCAACCATCAGGCTTTCACCAGAAATCAACAGGACCTCATATATTACCATCAGAACCTCATCAGACATCAGGGGGACCTCAAGGGATACCACCGGGACCTTATGAAGGGCCATCATCTTCATCTCTTGATAACAAGCCTTGTTATCTTTCCCCATTCCGTGAGAACACACCAGACAAAGACATGCAGCCTCAGAAGACAGCTTCTAATTCTCTTGGCTCCTTGTTTAGCTTACAAAACTTGGTGTCAAACGTTTCACAGAAGACTCAGTTTGGCCAGAGTGTCCGACAGATCGCCACTGATGGGAAGCCTTACTCCTGTTCCGAGGCTGAGCTAAGGAGTTACATTCAGAAGAACATGGGGCCAGTGGATGCCTCAGATTCTGTGGGGGACCTCGGTAACAGTGTTGAATGTGAGGTACCTATACGTAAACCCACCAATGTCTCGGAACTCATCAGAAATAAAGTAGAATTGGAAGCTCGCAAAAAGCGTTCAACGTCAGCATCCGAAACGCCCAACCAAGGGAGAAAACACTCCATTCCTAGTGCGAGTGAAAATCTACCAATGAACAGTGGTCAGACAATTCCAGGCAGCATCAGCAATTACACCTACCCCAGTACAGCAGACGGTACATTGTCCAGTAACTCTAGCAGGGGATCTATAACAAGTGTGGATAGTTTTATCCGAGACAAACTTTCATCTGATTCAAGTCAGCATGGACATCAGCCCCTTCCAAATCCAGTTGGTCGAGAAAGAAATCAGTCTTTCTCTAGTAGCTTGGGTGGGGTTTCTGCATCCAGCAGTGAAATTTCATCAAGAGAAAGAACTATGTCAACCTCTAGCATAAATGGCAACCGCACTGAGTTCTCCCGCTCACTGAAACAGAAATCTGTGAACCGCCCATCAATTGTCCGGTCTTTCAGTACCCCAAATCCTCAGAAAATCGTGCAGGCAATGAAGAGGAAGCGAGGAAGACCCCGCAAGACTGAAGTAACTCCTGTGGCGGTTCAACCAACCAAGTATACTTACCGCTTCACGGTCCCCGCACCAGCTCACAAACACCTGCAATTTGTCGAGCTCAGTCACCGCTTGCCCAGAAAGAGGGTCCAGGTTGTACACATGCATCCTATGGACGCCAGGAGATACAGTCTGTTGAAAATCGGAAAAGAGGTAGTCAGACTAAAGAAGCTCTCAATGGAAAAGCTGGGAAAGCTAGGACTTCAGGATAACACACAGCTGGCTGAACCATGTGTACAAGATAATCCCCAGCAGGCTGAACAGTGTGTTGAACCTTGTGTCAAAAGACGAAACACCCTGCCCTTTGTCAGTGAAAAGAAAGCTTACCCAAGTTACGAAGAATTACGAGAGGAAGTGGCCAAGTCCAAAGGAGCCACGAAATTGGTGGTGGAGAGTGGAAAGCCGTTTGCTGAGCTATGGTGTGTAGAGGACAAGAGGAGTGGACCACAACAGATTGAGAAGATCACCCTGGCCTCCATTATTGACAAAGCCTTCAGCTCCATGGAGACTGATGAGGACTCTGTTGGAGATGGGCGGAGACTTTGTGAAGACTCAGTGAGTAACAGGAGGGCTCAAATCCAGCGAGCTTCTGATGACAAGGGTCTACAGAGCACAAAGGAGGACAGGCTTAAACTATTGGATCCGACCTCCAAGTATCAGGACCAGTTTTATAAGTATCTCCAGAGAAATAATGATGCACCTAACTCAGGGGATAATAAAACAATGGAACAACTTGAATATTCCTCCAAGGTGGCCTGTAGTAAAGCCGTCCAACATAAAAAGAAGCCGAATCCACATCAAAAACTCTTACCTGTGGTTGACACTGATGGTAAGGATTTACCTGACCCTGTGTTACGAGACGTCAGTTTGACGGAGGCCTCAAAGGGAAGCAGTACTCCCATACAGTCACTGACCCTGGTCACCGGGAGAAGTCCCATCAGGCATCAGGCTGCATCCGATCCATACCGACTGTTCGATTCTGACGTGTTGGACCCAAGAATTAAAAGCTGTTCAGAGGACTCTGAACACTCAACATGTGAGCAAGAGGAGACAGATGCACAGAGCGGGTTGGAACAGATGGAGAAAATGGGGAAAAGTAATGGGAAGGACGAAGGCCGGGAGCTAGAGTCTGTAAGACAAAGGAGAGAGGATGCTGGTTTAATTGAGTCACAGTCATCATTGGACTCACAGTTAAGTTCAGCATCCAAATCAGATAGCAGTAAAATGGACCAGGATATCTCTGACAAGATACCAACACTCACCAAGGAAATAAAATGTCAAGCAGGTCTCCTTGATGATAATGGGTGCAATTCATCAACAGCAGAATCAGAAGAGAATTTGTCCCTAAGAAAGTCCAACCTATCATGTCCCAAACTCAATGTGTCTGATCTCGCTGGGACAAAACAACCGGAAACATCAAAGAGTGTCCTCAATTTGTCCGGGAATCAGAATACTCCCACAATGCATCAAAGCAGCGAGAAATGTGCCCAGTCCCCAGGGGAATCTGAGGGTGGCCCCCCGAGTAATACGGGCTCTGACCTAGAAAACATGCTCCCATTTTCTGAAAACAAGAGTGAGCAGGAACCGCAGAGCAGGAAGACTAGTGTGTTTGAAGGTCATAAGTTTGAAGGTCACATGACCAGATCAAGGTCCTCAAGTGAGAGTAACAGTAGATGGCAAACTAATGAAGATAAATTGAAGAAAAATCACAGCGAGACGGATGTGGAGAAAACAAGGAAATCTGTCCGTGTCGGCCGAGAAAGTCGGAAAAGGAAACGGGAGATACCAGGTGTGGATTATTTTGTAACTGGGAAGTTCAAGGGTCATAAAAGAATGACAGTTGAGCTAAACAAGTTAAATATCTCAAATGGAACTGTTGTCAAACTGTCTCAAGTTTTTTCGCTTAATTCACTGTATCAGAAAAATGGGTCAAATCAGCACAAAACCGTTCAGGCACCAGAAATGGCCGCACATGAACCGTTTTGTGACAATATCTTTGAAAAATTTAAATCCTTTCAAGACTCAAAATTTTTCGGAAATATCGTCTCTGATGATTCATCCAAAGATTCCACTTATTTTCAGCCACGAAAAAGTCGCTTATCACTGTTAAAAAGAGGCCGTCCAAATGATGAAGTGATAGAGATCAGCAGCTCCGAGGACGAAGGCCGAGGGAAGAAGGTGACAACAGCGACAGAAAAGGAATGGGATATGAAGGATTCTGTGATTTGTGTAGAGGAAGATGAATATGATGATGAAATGGAAGATGAAAAAGAAAGTGATGAAAATAGTTTAAGTCAAACAGTGAAGCCTACTCAGAAATTCATTAAGAAAAAGAAAAAGACGACCAAGTGTAGAAAAATCCACACTGCATTTAATGGAGCAAGTTACAGGACCAGGAAACGACGAACTCGATCTTGCTCAGGGAAATTAATGACGAGTCTGTCTGTTCTACATCAAGCTACCCTGGCCAATCTGATAGACTGGCCTCTGTCTTACTGTGAGTCCACCGACGATTACAGGACCAGGTATGAAGATGCTCTGTTTTCAATGTCTCTTTATTCCCCCCCACCCCCCAATGAGTTGGAGAAATCTCCACCCCGAGCACAGAGCCCTACTGATCTGAAGGACATTGCTGGGTCCCCGGAGATAAGCAATGTATTCAGCGACCTTTGTAAAGCCATGATGTCCGATGATGAGAGCCGATCACCAGTTTATTCACCAGTCAAGACAAAGACGTCTGTGTTTGTGAGACTAAACGAATCCCCAGCAAAAATACCACTTGGTGATAGTTTTGAGGAACCTGAGATTGGTAGTGAAAAAATACAGAAGGGTAGAGTTAGTGTTTTAAACATTCATGATGTAAAGAGACAGGGAAATGATGACAACACCAAGGAGAGGTGTTTTGGATATAACAGTGTTGGATCCGGACATCATCCGGACCAATCTGTGGAACCTGTTCTGGATGAATCTCTGAGAGATGATGAACATGGTGCTCATTCCTCCAACACTGACAAGTATAACCAGCACACTCAGCAAAGCACAGGACAAAGACTGGGACCATTACATATCAAACGTAAAGCCATAGTGAGGCTACGTCCACTGACCGATAGAGAAATACAGAGCTACTGCTTGAATCCCGCCAGGGCAGGGAAGGAAAACATCCCCGTTGTGAGTGACAGGGAGAGTGTCTCCCCTCCTGATCTGGGACCACCCATCATTCCAAAGTTTGGTAAAGATCCGAGACAGGAACTAGAGTGTCCGCCTCACCTGGTCAGGAGTGACTCTTATATTGACTTGTATGAAGATGAAGCTCCTGGTTGTTTAGATCCAGGTACGACAAGGAAGCAGCACTTAATGATATCTATTGATAAGTTCAGTGAAGTGTATGGTGCCAAGAAAGTAGCAAAGAAAGACCACTCAAGAAAAGTGAAAGGAAGTAAGGAGGAGAGCATGCCAAACTCTGGGAGCAGTGAAACCTCAGCTGGGGGTCTGTCCCCTACAAAGCTAGGGGCGGGCAATAAAACTGAGGGTGGTCATCGGGAAAAGACAACTCTGCCCAGAAGAAGGCGACCGTCTCAGCAGGAGGGTGGGGGAGAGAAGATTCCCCATCCTCCCACCCCAACAAAGAGGCAGGTCCTCAAACCAAAGCATCCCCCACCCAGCCGCCTGAGAGTGGAGGAGACAGCCAAACATTATGGGCTTCAGTGTGTGGTCAACCAGGACGCATTTTGTAGCAATGCCAATGATGTGCCGGAGAAACCCAGGTAAGGACCAATCAGATTACAGAATCTATGTCAGAACCAGCAGTATTTAGATTTATATCTTTGAGAAAATAGGTCTGTTCTCTGCAGGAAAAAGGGATTTAAAATAATGTATCTATCTCTCTGTTATCAGTTTAAAACAGTTTTTCAATAAATAAGTAACTATCTCAAAGACAAACAAAATTGTCAGTTTGTGGATGTTTTGAAATGTATGTGTATTTCAACTCCTAAAATGTTGAATCAAAAAGTTAGAAATTTAAAAAAAAGAAATGAATCAGAAAAAGACAGGTGCAGGCATATCAGTTCCAGGTCCTTATGCTGATGTAATTGTATGTTTGTGTATTTGCAGGGAGGTGGGTGGTCGAGTTCTGACCTTACAGAATAATAGGGTGAGCATTATTCCATTAGCACCACCTCTCGCTGTCAACTCTGAATAGAGAGTAGCTATAGATGATTGGCGTTAATACTATTGTTTGCCATCACACTCTCAGTAGCTATAGATGATTGGCGTTAATTCTATTGATTGCTGTCACCCATTTCCTACTTTGTTTTCATTTTAGGCCACATAAAATTAATATTCTAATTTCCAAAAAATATGGGGCGTGTGGGTGGATTTTATTTTTAATTTTTTTTTTAATATCTATTTCACCGTTCATGTTATTGAAATAACAACTGCTCTATTTTTTTTAACTTGTTAATGGTAAAATGAGTACACAAACCAGTTTGTAATCTTTTAATTCCATTTTATTTCAACTTAACTGTTAATGCCTGAATGCATTTGTATCCTTATGATAGCAAACATGACTGGAATCAAACAATAATCCACATGTTAAGCAGCCATTAAAAATTCTGACTTTTTTATATACTAAGCTCGATTTGTTTCCCCGAAAAAAGTTTGCCATACTATTTTTTTTTCAATATAAAATAAAATACATGAGGGAGAGCCTTTTTCAGAGGGGTGGGCGGGGATGAGAATCTAAAAATTGATTTTTTATGTCCTTAGTTTGGTTTAATAATTTTATCTTCTTCAATCTCTACATTCTACCAGTGTGATCATGGCAGTCATAAGCAACAGTCATTGTTACAGTCCCCACCCCCTTAAAGGGGTGGCATCATTTTGAGATAGAAAGTTGACCTTCACTCTCTCTTTTGTTTTCAATCCTTTGCTCTACTGAGTTTTCTCCCCTGCTTGTATGTGACCCTCCATACTGTGTTCTTTTCATTACTAATGGCTTGCTGTGTTACAGTCTTGATTTAGTCATTTAAAACACTATGTTGTTGTCACGTAGATCTGCGTTCATTTTGCATGTCATTACAAATTATTTTATTCCTAATATTTTTGAAATGATTACATGTTCTTAATTTATTTTTTGTGATTTTAATTTGAACTAGCTAGGTTTCTATTTTTTTTTGTACTTTAATTGATTTTTTCTTACTCTGGAATTATGTAAGTTTCAGGAGTGAAGACAATGTAAGAATTGTGATTATTAATGACAGATTTATATTGAATTATCAAATCATTTGCATGTGCCATCTTGCAATACAAGTCGTTGGTAAACTTGACAATATAATGTCATAAGATTATCCTTACTTAACTCTAGCCATGCCTCGTTATTCAGAGGGTATGTAAAGATCTTACACTCTTCTTAATTCTGTAGGGGACCTATTGTTATAAAATTTGTGAACTGATGACCTTAACCTTCCTATTTTTGGTAGGTGACCAGTTTCCTGGAGTACCTTAGCACTGTGACTGGGGAGGGGCTGGCCGCCTTTAGACAGATCTTGGCGGCCACGGACCAGATCCTCCCCTCACAGACAGACAACCAGGCTGTGATGGACTCTATCACCAGGGACCACAACCTAAGATGTTCACTGCTCGGCGACCGGTGTGTTACCATGGTACCCTGTAAACTACCCCCCTCTCAGGCCATGGTCAGATCCTGGCTGGAAAAGAAAGAGCTGTACAGGGAACAAAGACGAAAAGAGAAGGCCAAGAAACAGCAGCAAAGCAACTTACAAGAGAACCAGTTTACCAAAATTGTTCCGTTAACCTGTCACCCACAGATTAAGGATAAAGACACTGTAAGAACCCAAAAACCTAAACTAATTACAAAAGAAGTCAGCTTTAATGAAACAGCAGAAATATTCAACATGGAGGATGAGGTTTCCCCAGGGGGAAAAAATGGTGGGTCTTGTGACAAGGAGGGAACAGGGTTATCTATGGAGGAAAAATCTGGGTTAGAGATGTCATCGCAAGAGTCTGGGGAGGATATCATTGGCCCTTCCCCTCCCCAGCAGACTTGCTGCTCCTTCAAGAGAGAGGAGGAAGACATGATTAGCCCATCCCCTCCCCAACTCACCCATCACTCATTCAGGAGGGACACAGGAAACATTATAAGCCCCTCCCCTTCCAAACTAATGATGCCATCAGTCAGAAGGAATTCCCAGCAATCAGGGAAATCCCTCGCTTCCAAATCGAGGCTAAGTCAGTTGTCATCTGAGGAGAAGAAGCAGTCATGTGATGCTGTAAGGAGGAATTTGATTGGTTCCATACACAGCACGCCTGTGTCCTCACGTGATCAGAGATCTCTGCTGGAGACGATCAACGTGACCCCAATATCACACAGTATGGACAGTGACCAGGAAAACCCTAGGAAGAGGCCGGAGACCCCGGGGGTTTTCCTCACCCCCAGGAGAGTCCCTCTTCCCGGTAAGGAGTCGGTTGAAAAGGGGGACCCCAGGCGATCGCTGATGTCCTCGGCAGACATGAGGGTATAGTAGTATTGGAAAAATATTTGATTCAAAATTTAAACTAAGAAATATGCATGTGTTAGGAATTGCCTTGTATATATATAATCTCAAAATTTCCTTCTTTAAAATTCTTACTTTTCTGCTAGTTACAAATTTTAGCTCTTCTGAACTTCAAGTATTTGTTATTTTGGAGAGATTCTGTTTTGACCATATGTGCAAATTATTTATTTTTGATACAAAAAAGTTTAACCAGTTTAGGGCTAAACTGGAAGCCCAAAAGCATGATCTGAAAGTATTATTAAGGTCTTCCGTTTCCAACGGAAGACCTTATTGTTATTGCTTTGTTTCTTTTTCACTATTATTATTATTAAGGTCTTCCGTTTCCAACGGAAGACCTTATTGTTATTGCTTTGTTTCTTTTTCACTATTATTATTATTGTTTTTTTTTTTCTGTCACGTTTTCTCAAAAACGCTTCAGCCGATTTTGATGAATCTCTTAGATCTTATTCATGACAAAATTTGTAAGAAAATTACACGAGACTTTTTCGGTCGTCACTTCCGGTCCCGAGATATTAAAGATTTTATGTTTTTGCTTGTTCACGATTTTTCTCCAAAAGTATTTAAGATAGAACTTTCGAATTTTCAGGGATGGTAGAAAGTGTCCTGCCGCAGTGCCCTTTGCATATCCGAACGTCCGCCGTCACTTCCGGTCGTCACAGGAAGGAAACAAACAATAGTCATTTTTCAACTCTTTTGTTTTGAATTTTTTTAATATTACTATTCGATAAAGACGCTTTAATAATGTCAGAATATGAAATTTGTTTTAAAATCGATCCACGCATTCTCGAGATTTTGGGATCCAAAGTCCTGAAGCGAGAGTCCGCGTAGCTCAGTCGTTAGAGTGGTGGACTTTGGCCCAGGCGACCCGGGTTCAGTCCCCAAGTGCCGAATGTTTTTTTCTTTTTCAATTGTGATTTGTTTAACGATTTTATCTTTAAAACGATGAATTTTAATGTTTTCCGTTTTAATTTTATCATAAATCAAAATAATACCAGCTTTTTTCAGTACAAATATAGAGCCCGTTTCAAAATACCATCAATTTCCCGCATTGTGACAGTCTTGTTTCTGTCAGCAGCTCGCTAAATTCAGACGCTCGTCGCATCGCCGGCATCAAAGACATGCCGCCGAAGCACCTTTGCAGTACGACCGCATTAGAGCTCGCCAGGTCGCTTTGCCGGTATCAAAGAAATGCCGCCTTCTCATTGACTGTATGCACAAAACATTTAGCAATGCGCCCACATTTCAAGTATTCTACAGGACTTTAAAAGGAGGACTGTTTAGTATTTATTTAGATATATAGATACATGCATGCATGTATATATGCGTTTATTGACATATGTTGTTTATATATTGATTTCCTGAACACTATAAAACACTATAAAATCAATCTCTCTCTCTCTCTCTCTCTCTCTCTCTCTCTCTCTCTCTCTCTCCAACGTACGAATATTTTAGTATTTGAATAAGAACTACTACAGGTAACATGCAGTAATGTGGCTAAAGCCTAAATGTACATTTGACGTTTAAAAATTATATATGTATTTATTTCTAGTTACGGGATATTGTCTTTGGATTTAAATGATTTGAAATTAATTTTTTAATGATTGTCTTCTTACTGATTGGAAGTCAATGCTAAAAAGTCATTTTTTATTATAGACGGTGTACTTTCTCCTTCTTTGTATATGTCTACAGATACATATCTGTTGTCTGTCTTGGATTAAGAAACACCCCGAATTTTACACACGGAACTATACAAACGACCTGGTGACTGCGACAAGGTGTGAAAACTGACCACCCGTGTATGTGTGCTTGAGCTTAGGAATAAACAGCTGTAATCACTGATCGGGGAAATATACTGTTAAAACGAAAAGTCTGATTTTTCACTTTTGATAAAAAAAAGTCATTACGGCAGGGTGCATCGGGATTATAATCATTTAAAATCTGCCTTAAGTTTATAATTATTTACAAAGGTCTACATACATGTAATGTTCACCCAAAAAGCGGGATTTATTATATCTGTTTAGTGATTAAGCATCGAGGTCAAAATTCATAAATTTCGTAATATATTAACCGATTGCTTAACACTGGTCATTTAGACATAACACTGGGGTATTGAGTGGATTCGGGAAAAGGGGGATAATTAACCATACTACATTTGTAAGATGTAGGTTATTTTATTTGCCGACTTAGCAAAATTTTTTATCATACAGTGTAAGTCGGCAAAGATAAACTTGACACAAAAAAAAAATAATCGATATGCAAAAGAAGCAGATAAAAAGATAATCAATTTCTTTATCAAATCGATTTCTGATTAATTCATCTCTCTCTCTCTCTCTCTCTCTCTCTCTCTCTCTCTCTCTCTCTCTCTCTCTCTCTCTCTCTCTCTACAAATGCAGTTTATAGCGTATGACATTTTATATATCTTATTTCTAAAACATTTAGAAGTAAAGAGTTAATCCATAGATTAACGATGTATTAAGAAAACAGTTACGCTGTGAAACCTTCCTTCATTTCGATCCTTTTATTTTTTGCTGAAATTAATTACGCCGTTTAATATGTCACTGATTGTGTTCAAAATTCATGATGTATACTGCTGTAGGTGTTACTATGTAAAATTGAAACCCGACATTTTAAAATGTATAATTAAGACCGCGGAACATTAACTGGCAAGATTGGAAATATACAGCTTACGTCAATTTCACTTGTTACAGTCAAAACTTTTGAAATGGGTGGGAACAAATTGACGCGGACGTCTGAGAAAACATTGGATTGAAACTGTAGCTATAGGAAGTGTATCAGTGGCGACTGATTCTCTGAAGTCATCGGACAATGCTTTGCCTTGCATAATATCTCCCGAATTTGGATCTTCTCATATTTGCTGATTGTATAATTATTGATGAAATAAAATGGTTTTTTTTTATCGCTTTGCTGATACTAAATAAAATGTGTTTCGATCGCATAAGTAATATAGCAAGTTAGGAACGCTGAGGTGGATTGAAAATACACTTCCAATATTAACTACAGTTTGAATCCAACGTTTTCCCAGACATCCGCGTCAATTTGTTCCCGTCCATATCAAATGTTTTGACTGTAATAGCTTTTTAAAAACAAATTTTGTACCCGCGAGATCTCAGAAACTGTAAGTGATTAAGACACGAAACTTACATGGACGATAGACATTCGATTGAGGATGCGTTTAACTGTTTCCATTTTATCGCCCGTCACTTCCGGTCGTCACCGGAAGGGTACAAACAACTGGTTATAATAATTTTAACTGTTTTTCTTTGACAGTTTTAGATTGCTTGATAAACAAAACTGTACAATAGGAAAACGTTAAAAAAATATATATACTTTAATTTTGATTGAGCACTTCTGTTGGTCCGTTTCCTGTCCCGAGACAAAAACCTTGCCTCAACGATATCTCAAAAATAGTAACTACTTGGAGAACCAAACTGTGTGGGATGATAGACATATGTATATTCATTTGTTTACTCTATTTTGTTTGATTCGTCTAACTTCCGGTCGTCACCGGAAGTACTTTAAAAATTATTTTCGTATTTAATTTATTTTTCATAGAATTAATATATTAGTATCTTTACATATTTTATTTATGCAATGTTAAATAGACAAAAAGTTCTACTTCCGGTGAGATATCTCGAATATCTCAGGTAGCTGCTTTTAAACAAAATTTGTACCAGCGAGATCTCAGAAACTGTAAGTGATCAAGACAAAAACTAACAAGGATGATAGACATTTGATTGAAGATGTGTTTAACGGGTTTCACTTCCGGTCCCGCCGAAAGGGTTCAAACAAATCAAGCTTTTTATAAGTTTAAATGATTTTCTTTGACAGTTTTAGTTAGATTTTAAATAATAATATATGATGGAAAAGTATTTAATAAATACTATCTTTAATTTTCATTGAGCACTGCCGTTTATATGTATGAAGATATGTTTACTATATTCTGTTAGATCCGGCGTAAATGTAACTTCCAGTCTCACAGAAAGTTCTCAAAAATGACTTTTTGTCTTTTCTCAGACGTCCGTGTCAATTTGTTCCCGCCCATATCAAATGTTTTGACTGTAACAGGTGAAATTTATGTAAGCTGTATATTTTCAATCTTGCCAGTTAATGTTCCGCGGTCTTATAGATAGAAAAGAACAAGAATCCCGATAGCGTAAGGTGTATTCAAACGGAAGACCTCTCGTTGCTCACAACGAGATCGCGTCTAGTTTAAGATATTTTTCGTTAGATATTGTCATTTCAAAATAATAAAGACTAAGACACCTACCAGCTTTCACACAGCCATAAACTTCAGCTCTCTATAAGCACTTGGATTACACTGACTGTTTTGTCAGCCTTTCTTTGATCTGTCAAAGCATTGACTTTTGTATGGTCTGTACCATTGCAACTGTTTGCAGGAGATGGCGACGCCCACTAATTCCAAGGGGAACCAGTCACAGATTGATGGACCAACCCCCAAAAATTCCTTTGGATTCAAAGTCAGTCAACATGACTTCCAGAAGGCAAAGGCATTACATGAGGTGAGTGTATTTTAATATTTTCCGAATTACAGCAGAAAAAGATATTTGTGTAAATATTTCAATGCAAACAGACTTATTCACTTTCATCTTCTATATTTTTTCTAGAATTTGGAAAATAATGTCCACACAAATTGTATTTACAATAAAGTTGCTTGTTCAAAAACACAAAAAATTTGAATAACCTCACATCTCACTGACAGTTTATCAGCAGGAAGAACTATGAAAAAACCACTCCCTAATTTAATAATCTACAACAGGTTCTTGTTTGTATTGCTATTTTGTATACCACTGTGGCTGTGGGGATTTCATGCCCTTGATTCTAATCCAGGTACAGAACTTGACGGTGATGAGCCTGGAGCTCCATGCGGAGACGCGTCGTGACCTGATGCCGGACCCAGAGGTCGATCCTATACTGGCTGTGTTCTACAACATCCTCAATGATGCCACTACAGACGGACAACAGCAGGACATCACAGGCGTGATTCTAGTAGACAAAAAATCAAAGGAGATCCAGAATGACATAAAAAATCGTAAAAAGTCCACACAGACTGACCAGCCCTCTCCACAACCCTCCACATCACGTGACATTGGGTCAGAGGTCAAGCCATCCCCCCAGCCCTCCACGTCCCGACCCCTCAGTCCACAGCCCTCTACATCCAAAGCTCCCACCCAGAGAGGCAAGAGGTCCCGGTCAGCGAGCCCCACCCCTAGCCCTGGGGCTAAAGTTCCCCGGGGAGAGGCTTTTGATACTGAGCACACCTTGTTACAACGGTCAGGGGTGGACGACCTAGAGGTGGTGTATGTAGAGAACGAGGAGGAGCTGTTTATGGAAGTCCTCAAGTTATTCTCTAGGTAAGACTCTTTGAGTTAATGTCCTCAAGTTATTCTCCTGGTAAGACTCTTTGAGTTAATGTCCTCAAGTTATTCTCCTGGTAAGACTCTTTGAGTTAATGTCCTCAAGTTATTCTCTAGGTAAGACTCTTTGAATTAATATCCTCAAGTTATTCTCTAGGTAAAATCTTTGAGTTAATGTCCTCAAGTTATTATCTAGGTAAGACTCTTTGAGTTAATGTCTTTAAGTTATTCTTCAGGTAAGATGTTTTGAGTTAATATCCTCAAGTTATTCTCTAGGTAAGACTCTTTGAGTTAATGTCCTCAAGTTATTCTCTAGGTAAGACTCTTTGAGTTAATGTCCTCAAGTTACTCTCCAGGTAAGACTCTTTGAGTTAATGTCCTCAAGTTATTATCTAGGTAAGACTCTTTGAGTTAATGTCGTCAAGTTATTCTCCTGGTAAGACTCTTTGAGTTAATGTCCTCAAGTTACTCTCCAGGTAAGACTCTTTGAGTTAATGTCCTCAAGTTATTCTCCAGGTAAGATGTTTTGAGTTAATGTCCTCAAGTTATTCTCCAGGTAAGACTCTGTGAGTTAATGTCCTCAAGTTATTCTCCTGGTAAGACTCTTTGAGTTAATATCCTCAAGTTATTCTCCTGGTAAGACTCTTTGAGTTAATATCCTCAAGTTATTCTCCTGGTAAGACTCTTTGAGTTAATGTCCTCAAGTTATTCTCCAGGTAAGACTCTTTGAGTTAATATCCTCAAGTTATTCTCTAGGTAAGACTCTTTGAGTTAATGTCCTCAAGTTATTCTCCTGGTAAGACTCTTTGAGTTAATGTCCTCAAGTTATTCTCTAGGTAAGACTCTTTGAGTTAATTTCCTCAAGTTATTCTCTAGGTAAGACTCTTTGAGTTAATATCCTCAAGTTATTCTCTAGGTAAGACTCTTTGAGTTAATGTCCTCAAGTTATTCTCCTGGTAAGACTCTTTGAGTTAATGTCCTCAAGTTACTCTCCAGGTTTAACTCTTTGAGTTAATATCCTCAAGTTATTCTCCAGGTAAGACTCTTTGAGTTAATGTCCTCAAGTTATTCTCCTGGTAAGACTCTTTGAGTTAATGTCCTCAAGTTATTCTCCAGGTTTAACTCTTTGAGTTAATATCCTCAAGTTACTCTCTAGGTAAGACTCTTTGAGTTAATGTCCTCAAGTTATTATCCAGGTAAGACTCTTTGAGTTAATGTCCTCAAGTTATTATCCAGGTAAGACTCTTTGAGTTAATGTCCTCAAGTTATTATCCAGGTAAGACTCTTTGAGTTAATGTCCTCAAGTTATTCTCCAGGTAAGACTCTTTGAGTTAATGTCCTCAAGTTATTATCTAGGCAAGACTCTTTGAGTTAATATCCTCAAGTTATTCTCTAGGTAAGACTCTTTGAATTAATATCCTCAAGTTATTCTCTAGGTAAAATCTTTGAGTTAATGTCCTCAAGTTATTATCTAGGTAAGACTCTTTGAGTTAATGTCTTTAAGTTATTCTTCAGGTAAGATGTTTTGAGTTAATATCCTCAAGTTATTCTCTAGGTAAGACTCTTTGAGTTAATGTCCTCAAGTTATTCTCTAGGTAAGACTCTTTGAGTTAATGTCCTCAAGTTACTCTCCAGGTAAGACTCTTTGAGTTAATGTCCTCAAGTTATTATCTAGGTAAGACTCTTTGAGTTAATGTCTTCAAGTTATTCTCCTGGTAAGACTCTTTGAGTTAATGTCCTCAAGTTACTCTCCAGGTAAGACTCTTTGAGTTAATGTCCTCAAGTTATTCTTCAGGTAAGATGTTTTGAGTTAATGTCCTCAAGTTATTCTCCAGGTAAGACTCTGTGAGTTAATGTCCTCAAGTTATTCTCCTGGTAAGACTCTTTGAGTTAATATCCTCAAGTTATTCTCCTGGTAAGACTCTTTGAGTTAATATCCTCAAGTTATTCTCCTGGTAAGACTCTTTGAGTTAATGTCCTCAAGTTATTCTCCAGGTAAGACTCTTTGAGTTAATATCCTCAAGTTATTCTCTAGGTAAGACTCTTTGAGTTAATGTCCTCAAGTTATTCTCCTGGTAAGACTCTTTGAGTTAATGTCCTCAAGTTATTCTCTAGGTAAGACTCTTTGAGTTAATTTCCTCAAGTTATTCTCTAGGTAAGACTCTTTGAGTTAATATCCTCAAGTTATTCTCTAGGTAAGACTCTTTGAGTTAATGTCCTCAAGTTATTCTCCTGGTAAGACTCTTTGAGTTAATATCCTCAAGTTATTATCTAGGTAAGACTCTTTGAGTTAATGTCCTCAAGTTATTATCTAGGTAAGACTCTTTGAGTTAATGTCCTCAAGTTACTCTCCAGGTAAGACTCTCTGAGTTAATGTCCTCAAGTTACTCTCCAGGTAAGACTCTTTGAGTTTATGTCCTCAAGTTACCCTCTAGGTAAGACTCTTTGAGTTAATGTCCTCAAGTTATTATCCAGGTAAGACTCTTTGAGTTAATGTCCTCAAGTTATTCTCCTGGTAAGACTCTTTGAGTTAATATCCTCAAGTTATTCTTCTGGTAAGACTCTTTGAGTTAATGTCCTCAAGTTATTCTCCAGGTAAGACTCTTTGAGTTAATATCCTCAAGTTATTCTCCTGGTAAGACTCTTTGAGTTAATGTCCTCAAGTTATTCTCCTGGTAAGACTCTTTGAGTTAATGTCCTCAACTTATTATCTAGGTAAGACTCTTTGAGTTAATGTCCTCAAGTTATTCTCCTGGTAAGACTCTTTGAGTTAATGTCCTCAAGTTATTCTCCTGGTAAGACTCTTTGAGTTAATGTCCTCAAGTTATTATCTAGGTAAGACTCTTTGAGTTAATGTCCTCAAGTTATTATCTAGGTAAGACTCTTTGAGTTAATATCCTCAAGTTATTATCTAGGTAAGACTCTTTGAGTTAATATCCTCAAGTTATTATCTTGGTAAGACTCTTTGAGTTAATGTCCTCAAGTTACTCTCCAGGTAAGACTCTTTGAGTTAATGTCCTCAAGTTACTCTCCAGGTTTAACTCTTTGAGTTAATATCCTCAAGTTATTATCTAGGTAAGACTCTTTGAGTTAATGTCCTCAAGTTATTCTCCTGGTAAGAGTCTTTGAGTTAATGTCCTCAAGTTATTATCTAGGTAAGACTCTTTGAGTTAATGTCCTCAAGTTATTATCTAGGTAAGACTCTTTGAGTTAATATCCTCAAGTTATTATCTAGGTAAGACTCTTTGAGTTAATATCCTCAAGTTATTATCTTGGTAAGACTCTTTGAGTTAATGTCCTCAAGTTACTCTCCAGGTAAGACTCTTTGAGTTAATGTCCTCAAGTTACTCTCCAGGTTTAACTCTTTGAGTTAATATCCTCAAGTTATTATCTAGGTAAGACTCTTTGAGTTAATGTCCTCAAGTTATTCTCCTGGTAAGACTCTTTGAGTTAATGTCCTCAAGTTATTCTCCAGGTAAGACTCTTTGAGTTAATATCCTCAAGTTACTCTCCAGGTAAGACTCTTTGAGTTTATATCCTCAAGTTATTCTCTAGGTAAGACTCTTTGAGTTAATGTCCTCAAGTTATTATCTAGGTAAGACTCTTTGAGTTAATGTCCTCAAGTTATTATCTAGGTAAGACTCTTTGAGTTAATGTCCTCAAGTTACTCTCCAGGTAAGACTCTTTGAGTTAATGTCCTCAAGTTACTCTCTAGGTAAGACTCTTTGAGTTAATGTCCTCAAGTTATTATCCAGGTAAGACTCTTTGAGTTAATGTCCTCAAGTTATTCTCCAGGTAAGACTCTTTGAGTTAATGTCCTCAAGTTATTCTCCAGGTAAGACTCTTTGAGTTAATGTCCTCAAGTTATTATCTAGGTAAGACTCTTTGAGTTAATATCCTCAAGTTATTCTCTAGGTAAGACTCTTTGAGTCAATGTCCTCAAGTTACTCTCCAGGTAAGACTCTTTGAGTTAATGTCCTCAAGTTATTCTCCAGGTAAGACTCTATAAGTACTCTATGCATTCAAAACTATTTTAACCAGATAAAAGAAGTTTTGGTCAAGTTCTCATTGTTTGATTATTTATTATGATACACTGTGAGTATGAAATTCACATAAACAAATGTAATATTTATATTCCTTTACTAGGTGGGACCCAGACATTCTGGTAGGGTTTGAGATCCAGAAGTTTTCCTGGGGGTACTTATTACAGAGAGCCTCCCAGCTCAGTGTCAATTTGTGTGCTCAGATGTCCCGCATCCCAGGTAAATGTGTGTGTGTGTATGGGGGGGGGGGGGGTGCATTACTTATTGTGTGTGTGTGTGTGTGTGTGTGTGTGTGTGTGTGTGTGTGTGTGTGTGTGTGTGTGTGTGGTGTTTGTTGAGGGGGGTGTTAAGTGTCAACTTGTGTGCCCAGATGTCTCCCAGTGAAATGTCTGTATTAATTGGGGGGGGGGGGGGGGGCATTGCTTATTGTGAACCTGTGTGCCAAGATGTTCTGCATACCAGGTTAATGTGTTGTGTCTGGTATGTGTGGTCAGGGTCAGTCTGTGCCTAGGTTCGCTGTTTCCCATGTCTGTGTGTGATTGTCATATAATGTGATAAGGGGTAGGCATGACCATGACATTTGTCATTGTTAATCTGTGTAGTAAGACATTCTGCATTCCAATTCCAGGTAATTGAGAAGGGATGGGTGGGCATTGGTCAGTTAAGTTGTTGTTCTCCCAGACAGAAAATGATTGACAAAGAGAAGAGAGGAAGGGATCAAACAAATGTAGCCTCTGAACATTTCTATAAGATTTAAGTATTATCAGGAATTATTGTGTTTTATCAGATGAGAAGAAGAAGAGCAGTTTTAAGGCGGAGAGTGATGAGTGGGGGTCTGACCACTCCTCCGAGATCCACATCGCCGGGCGGGTCATCCTCAACCTCTGGAGGATCGTTAGACATGAGGTGTGTAACCATGGGGACCACAGCCCATCAATAGTTACCATGGCCCCTCTTAATACTATTCCCCCGTTTTACCTAACCACCTCTGTAACCAGAGTTATATTTTTCTTATATACTTGTATTTTTTACACAATTTGCTCTAATCATTGGCCAATTCACATTTTGTTTCCGAAAACTTGCTGTGAAGAAAATGCCATCTCACACAAGACAGACTTGATTATATTCTAGGTTAAACAAATAGCAAATTAATGAAGTAGTTGTTACTTTTCCTCCTTACGTTTAAAAGATTTTTTACAGGTGACATTGAACATTTACACATTTGAGAATGTGGCACATCACGTGATACATCAAAGAGTGCCTCACTTCAGTCTCCAGACCCTGAACTCCTGGTTCAAACACAGAACACACCTCTACAGGTCAGTACAAAAACTGTTCAACACAGAACACACCTCTACAGGTCAGTACAAAAGCTGTTCAACACAGAACACACCTCTACAGGTCAGTACAAAAGCTGTTCAACCATAGAACACACCTCTACAGGTCAGTAAAAAAGCTGTTCAACCATAGAACACACCTTTACAGATCAGTACAAAAGCTGTTCAACACAGAACACACCTCTACAGGTCAGTACAAAAGGTGTTCAACACAGAACACACCTCTACAGGTCAGTACAAAAGCTTTTCAACCACAGAACACACCTCTACGGGTCAGATCAAAAGCTGATTTAACACAGAACACACCTCTACAGATCAGTACAAAAGCTCTTCAACACAGAAAACACCTTAACAGGTCAGTAGTACTAAAGCTGTTAAAACACGGAATACATCTCTACAGGTCAGTACAAAAGCTGTTTCACTTCTGATCTAAAGAGAGGTTAAGCTCACTTGTTTTGATTTTACTTTTGTTGTAGGTGGTATACAGCCTTATCTGTTTATCAGGAAAGTTATGATTTTATTTTACAGATGGCGCTTTATTAAGTACTACCTAACTCGTGTACAGGGGAATCTAAAAGTCATTAACCAGCTTGATTTGATAGGGAGGACCAGTGAATTTGCCAGAGTGTTTGGGATTGAGTTTTATCACGTTCTATCCAGAGGCTCCCAGGTGGGTGTCTTGTCTTCTGTATTGTGTGCATATTTAGTACAGTTAGATTTGATATCTTGAAAACTGATATCTCAAAAATCAGATATGTTGAAGTTTGAGTTTGAAGTCCCAACCACTGTGCTCTTTTAACATCATAATAGCAAGTCCTTTCATATTTTCTTAATCTCAGATTCTCAAATTTGAGATAACTTTTGACTGACTTTCATTTAGAATATTAGAAACTCTTATGTTCTTGATACAGTGTATTTGTCATTAATTAGTTATCTGTCTATGAAGAAATGTTAACACGGAAATATATTGAGATTTCCTATCCCTTTTGTAGTATCGAGTGGAGTCCATGATGCTTAGGTTAGCCAAGCCAATGAACTTCATTCCTGCCTCCCCCAGTGTTCAGCAGCGAGCCCGTATGAGGGCCCCTGAGTGTATTGCCCTGACCCTGGAGCCTGAGTCGCGGTTCTACGCGGACCCAGTGGTGGTGGTAGATTTCCAGTCCCTGTACCCCTCCATCATGATCGCACACAACTACTGCTTCTCCACCTGTGTGGGGCGACTCGACCTCCTAGAGAAAGCCCAGTAAGTCTGTAGTATATAGAACTCCTAGAGAAAGCCCAGTAAGTCTCTAATTCTAATGTACGAGAAAAAGCACAGCAAGTCTGTAATTCTATTGTACTAAAGAAAGCCCAGTAAGTCTAGTATTTAGAACTCTTAGAGAAAGCTCAGTAAGTCTGTACTATGTAGAAGTCCTAGAGAAAGCCCAGTAAATTCATTTTCTTTAAATGTTTAAGCTGAGTTATACTCTACACTAGGACCATTTAAAAGATAGGAGTCACTTGGATCAGGAAAGGCTGGGATGAATCTGAAAACAGTCTCCGCTTGACTTCTTTATATAAACAGTGCACTCACTTCTCACTGCTGTGACCTGAGTTCGATCCAAGTGATCGGCAGTGGTTGTATGTGAAAGGGTATGGTGGTCGCCCGCTTGGATATGTGGGTTTTCTCTGGGCGCTCCAGCTTCCTCCCACATTAATGACCCCCTAGAGCTAATATCCTTGCCAATGAAAGATATTAATATTAGTTGTAGAACTTATTTATCAATTGTTGTAAAACAAATAAAGTTCAGGTATATAAGCTTTTCCACCTACAGCTTTTCTATCTGTACAAGAAATCTGTTCAAGTTGTCCAGTTATTGAGATTTGTTCAAATTCTTAATTCCCTGAACCCTGAACCTTAGGTAAGGGAAGAGAAAAAAACAGGACGTGTTTTAATCCCATTTTTATGAAGTGAATGAAATCCTTTTTTGAAGGTTTTGAAAAACAAAAAAATTATGAACTTCATTTAATTTGTATAACTTTTATTACAAGTGTAATATTCATGGCATATTGAGGCAATCTTATACATATAGTCTATTTTTTTTCAGCGAGGGTCCTATTGAGTTTGGATGTGCACATCTTCGTATTTCTCCAAAGACTCTAAATGTGAGTATGTAAGACAGCTGTACATGGTCTCCATTGAATGACTGTACGTGTGTATGGTCTTTCTTCAAGTGCATTTAAGAATAAATAAACATAACCTACATGTGGTTTAACATTTAGCTTCCAAACCAGAATTCCTTTTGTGAACACTTGTCAAGTGATGGTGGATGTTTGTTTTATATCTGTTGATCTGTGTGTCATGTTGACATTGTTGGTTTTTGTAGAGGATTAAGAACGACGTGACGGTGTCACCAAATGGAGTCGTGTTTGTGAAGGAACACGTCAGGAAGGGGATCATCTCAAAGTAAGTAAACTACAACCTGTAGATTATACATGTAATACATTATAGATACAAGATAGGGATCATCTCAGAGTAAGTAAACCACAACCTGTAGATTATACATCACAGATTAATACAAGATAGGGATCATCTCAAAGTAAGTAAACCACAACCTGTAGATTATACCGTATATTAGGTTTTTCCTGCGTCATGTTTTTTCCAAGAATCAGTCCCTAGAACGGTATATAAAATTAACGCGAATCAAATTTTCACTATTTCAAAGTCAAAGTGAAAATATAATTCACGATTGTTTAAACCTGTGAAGTAAGAGGTAAAAAGTATCTATATTGTCACTCTTAATAATGAATAATTCGAACAATAAAACCATTTTCATGAATTTCTTAATGTTAAATAATTATCGATAATTATTTTCAGAGATGCAAACAGTCATAGATCAATAGATTGTACCGTTACATATACCACTAGCTCAGGTATAATTAGACATCTGTTTACGCAAGGAAAGTGACCGTTTTAATTAGCTTGTCAATGGATTATTAAATAAATAAATAAATACCTGTTATCTGGCGCTTGTCCTCCGATCCCGCAATATCTACCTCTAACTAAACTAACTGAACACAGTTCACTGTACTGTAACTTACCTGTTTAATTTATAAGGAAAGAGAAAACTCTATTACAAGAACAAAACTTTGTATCAAATTTACGCTGATTTATTTTCTGCAATTCGGAAATCGTCATGAACAAAGCGGAAATTGGATACACACGGAAAAAACCTGATATACGGTTCATCACAGATTAATACAAGATAGGGATCATCTCAAAGTAAGTAAACCACAACCTGTAGATTATACATGTAATACATTATAGATAAATACACGATAGGGATCATCTCAAAGTAAGTTAACCACAATCTGTAGATAATACATCACAGATACAAGATAGGGATCATCTCAAAGTAAGTAAACCACAACCTGTAGATTATACCTCACAGATAAATGCAAGATAGGGATCATCTCAAAGTAAGTAAACCACAACCTGTAGATTATACATGTAATACATCACAGATAAATATAAGATAGGGATCATCTCAAAGTAAGTAAACCACAACCTTAACGACTATACATGAAAGATATAGGAGGAAGTTTGTCAGTATCTCTCACTTTATATTTACATTTTATTACATGCACTCTATACTGTAGTTTTCTCAATGTTCATTTCATATCAGATTATGTTGTTTACTTGATCCACGAAATTCAAAATTTATTGAAAGTGCAATATCCAATAAAATATTGTATTAATAGGATGACTTGTCACAAATTTACGTAGCTTTGAAATTGTGACTTCCACAAAATCCACAAAAATATGATGGCCACGAATATTAATGAAACCACAGTATTTTAATTCTTGTCCTCTGAAGTTGTTTGTAAAGTAAATCATCCAGCAAAGGAAAAACCAACAACAAATAAATAAATTGTGAATGTATCCTTTAAGACGTAGAATTATGCTAAGTATTTGTGCTTGGTTTGTTGACAGAATGGTCGAGGAGATCCTGAACACCAGAATCATGGTGAAGAAATCGATGAAGGACTATAAAAACGAGAAAGGGCTGCATCGTCTGCTAGACGCGCGACAACTCGGGCTCAAACTGATCGCGAACGTCACGTACGGATACACCGCTGCCAGCTTCTCCGGGCGGATGCCCTGTGTAGAGGTGAACTTTTCATGCATTTCTATTCAGAGAAACAACTAGAGGAATCAGCGATCATAAGTGTGCTTATTTTAACATGAAATTTAAGTGTTTTTTGATGATTTGAAAAGGAGGATGGGAATAAAAAAATCATGTAATTTGTTGTCAGAAATATTTGGCAAATGTAAGCTTTCCCTTATTTTTTATAAAAAAAATTCATATACTGTATTGTTAGTGCTTGATTTAACCTTATTTATCGGGGAAAAATATCATGACCGAAGATAAGATAAGCCAAGCCTAGTCTCTGACTACCTCTCTGTACAAAGTCTAAACAAGCGAATAAAGTATTGACATGAAAATCTGACAGTTTGCTTTCTTTGAACATTAAGGTTGCTGACAGCATTGTAAGAAAAGCAAGGGAGACCCTGGAACGAGCCATCAAACTAGTAGAGGAGCGACCGGAGTGGGGGGCCAGGGTCGTGTACGGGGACACAGACAGGTAAGACACTAGCACCCTAGAACAGACAGATCGGGGGGGGGGGGGGGGGGGGGGGGGACAGGTAAGATACCCTAGAACAGACAGATGGGGGGAGAGACAGGTAAGATACCCTAGAACAGACAGATGAGGGGGGGGGGGGAGACAGGTAAGATACCCTAGAACAGACAGATGGGGGGAGAGACAGGTAAGATACCCTAGAACAGACAGATGGGGGGGGAGAGACAGGTAAGATACCCTTGAACAGACAGATGGGGGGGAGAGACAGGTAAGATACCCTAGAACAGACAGATGGGGGGAGAGACAGGTAAGATACCCTTGAACAGACAGATGGGGGGAGAGACAGGTAAGATACCCTAGAACAGACAGATGGGGGGAGAGACAGGTAAGATACCCTAGAACAGACAGATGGGGGGGGGGAGACAGGTAAGATACCCTTGAACAGACAGATGGGGGGAGAGACAGGTAAGATACCCTAGAACAGACAGATGGGGGAGAGACAGGTAAGATACCCTAGAACAGACAGATGGGGGGAGAGACAGGTAAGATACCCTTGAACAGACAGATGGGGGGGAGAGACAGGTAAGATACCCTTGAACAGACAGATGGGGGGAGAGACAGGTAAGATACCCTAGAACAGACAGATGGGGGGAGAGACAGGTAAGATACCCTTGAACAGATAGATGGGGGGAGAGACAGGTAAGATACCCTAGAACAGACAGATGGGGGGAGAGACAGGTAAGATACCCTAGAACAGACAGATGGGGGGGGGGGGGGGGGGGGAGAGACAGGTAAGATACCCTTGAACAGACAAGTAAGGGGATTTGAGATATTGAGATTTTAAATATAACCATATATCCAACGATGTGGGGAGAGGAGTTTTATACTACCGTAATCATGTTATTGTAGGAATTCCAATAATTCTGAAGATATTGAGATCTTTGTAGATAAAGCGGTAACATTGTTCACTAATGTGATCATTACACATTGACCTCTGTTACAGTATGTTCATTGACCTCTGTTACAGTATGTTCATTGACTTCTGTTATATTATGCTCATTGACCTCTGACCTCTGATACAGTTTGTTCATTGACCTCTGTTACTGTACGTTCATTGACCACTGTTACAGTATGTTCATTGACCTCTGATCTCTGTTACAGTACATTCATTGACCTCTGTTACAGTATGTCATTGACCTCTGTTACAGTACATTCATTGACCTCTGTTACAGTATTTCATTGACCTCTGTTACAGTATGTCATTGACCTCTGTTATAGTCTGTTCATTGACCTCTGTTACAGTATGTCATTGACCTCTGTTATAGTCTGTTCATTGACCTCTGTTACAGTACATTCATTGACCTCTGTTACAGTATGTCATTGACCTCTGTTACAGTACGTTCATTGACCTCTGTTATTGTATAAACATTGCCCTCTGTTATTGTATAAACATTGACCTCTCTTACAGTATGTTCATTGATCTCTCTTACAGCATGTTCATTGACCTCTGTTACAGTATGTTCATTGACCTCTGACCTCTGCTATAGCATATTTATTGACCTCTGTTACAGTATGTTCATTGACCTCTGACCTCTGCTATAGCATGTTTATTGACTGTTACAGTATGTTCATCGAGATGAAGGGCCGCAGTAAAGAGGAGGCGTTTAGGATTGGACACGAGATCTGTGATGCCGTGACCGCCATGAACCCGCAACCAATCAAACTTAAGTTTGAGAAGGTATAGCACAGATTTATAACTAATGAAAATGTGATACATATAATGTGATAACTCAAAGTCAATTGATAAGATATGACCAACCATAAAACATGTACTTGTAATGAACAGAAATAGGTATACATTTGTATAATTGTTAAAACCAATTGCAAGAAAAATAAATCTTTAGATTATTGTACATTTGGCTTAAGGTCACTATTTTTATATAAATTTTCATTTACATTTACAAAAGAAGGAATGACTTGGGTTAGCAGGACTTGTAGGTTGAGCTGCTTCTAAGATTTTCATTTTTCTCTAGGTTTACTATCCCTGTGTGCTACAAACTAAGAAGCGATACGTTGGCTATAGCTACGAGACCCTGGACCAGAAGGAACCAGTTTTTGATGCCAAAGGAATCGAGACAGTCCGGCGAGACTCCTGTGCTGCAGTATCCAAGGTAATGCATGTTTTGGGACAACATCAATAGTATCCAAGGTTACCAGTTCTTGTGGCATCATAAGAAAATCAGGAACTCTGTGAAGATTCAAGGACTACGTCCTGAAATGGTTGATGTGAAATATAGTGTAAATAACGTAAAAGGGGAAATTTGGCGCATACACATTTTAGCACAAACACAAGTGCCAATACATTGGCACAAATAATTTTTAGCTAACACACCATTTATTAGAAAAAAATAAAATCTTATTGTTGGATTAATGGTTATACCCAAATTTCATTCTATGAAAGTGATTCCTATCTTGCATACACATGTAAGTCGATGAGGACAATAAACTTGCTTTTGTCCAAATAGTCTGAAGATATATATGTAAAGGACACATCATTTGTTGCCTATGCTGTGTTTGTAGTTGGTAAATCAGACTGAATTTTAACCCAGCTGCTTGGGTAACACTAGAAGAGTTCCGAGTCTAAACGCAAGGAAAATTGAATGCTGTTATAAATTTGATTATCTTTTAGAATATTTAGTATCAGCCAATAAGATCGCAGAAAAATTAATCAGTCATGTATTGTCAGAGTGGATGATTGCCGCGCTTGATCACATTTTCATCTTGAGGCACTTAAAACAAGTGACAAGGGGGAGCTCAATGAGGCACTTAAAACAAGTGACAAGGGGGAGCTCAATGTTAAGGTGCTTATTATAAGCACTAATAAGTAATAGAATTGAATTAATTGATCCATGTTAATTTACTCGATCACCAGCGCTATGTAATTGCATAAACAGTGGATTGACCGTCCTAAATTACACAAGCACACACATCTAGCACTATAAAGGAACTGAAGCTTTTGTTTTAAAACTTGAAAGAATTGAATATATTTGAAAAATCACTTGCACACCATTAAATTTAGACAGCAGGGGCAATTTCTCCAAAGGCACTAAGAATTGTAATGCACCATATTTTTCTCTTTCTACAGTACATATTTCTTTAACTTGATCTGAAACATGGATAATATTCCATTTCTATGCTTGTTGTCAAGTACTGGCCTGTTAGACCAAAAATATTCATATTTAGTTTCTCAGGCCAAAATATTCCAAATAAAATGTGGCAGATTATTTTTAATGTTATTGCAAGATTTTCAAAAAGGAATGACACATTTTTAGCTCACCTGAGCTAAATGTTTAGGTTTTCTGATCACTTTTTGTCTGAGTACCCTAATAATGTGATAGACTTGCGCCTAGAAATTAAAAAAGCATTTTGAATTTGAAAGAGTTTGATTTGAAGTACATCATAAATAATATTGTTTTTGACTTTAGTAAATTGAGTTATTCCCCTATTCAGTATGGTAATAAATTGAATTAATGTGGCAGCTAGCATTTTACTCCATGTAATGGTGCATGAGAAACAAAACATTAATAATTTTTATTCAAAGTCTTTTGACCCTAAATATAGTACACAAGGGAGTTCATAAGATTTGAGTTGTGTCTACATTGTTATTTTTAATGAGATGTTGTCTTTGACAAAATGACTAATTGATAAAGACTGATTGTAGATCCTGGAGCGATCCATCAAGATCCTGTTTGGTTGTAAGGATGTCTCTAAAGTAAAGGAGTATGTGTTAAGACAATGTCGCAAGTTCATGGAGGGCAAGGTTTCCATGCAGGATTGTGTGTTTGCCAAGGAATACCGCGGAATGAAGGGCTACAAACCGGGGGCCTGTGTCCCGGCCCTGGAGATAGCAAAGTAAGGGGGTGTATCAAAATAGATACTTTGATATAAATCTGTTTGAGGAATTACAAATTTATATTATTCTTAATGAGATATGATTCAAAATAAGTGCCGATACCTTATGTAATGTTGAATATATTGTAAGCCTTAATCAAAGTAAGGGATCTCAAGACCACACTGATAATGGTAAACCAAGTAGGCCTACAACTTAATTTTTTTCTTAAGGTAAAATAAAGGGGAAAAAAGCTGTTCTTCATACATGTATAATGCTAGAGACATAGTCTGTGAGGCACAAGTGAGTTTGACTGAGATTTATTGTTTTACAGGAAGTTGCTTCGACATGACCGACGTTCCGAGCCCCGGACAGGAGAGCGAGTCCCCTACGTGATTGTCTACGGCAGTCCGGGTCTACCACTCATACAGCTGGTGAGACAGCCCGGGGAGGTCCTGTCTGACCCTACACTCAGACTCAACGCCACTTACTACATTACCAAGCAGATCCTGCCACCGCTCGACCGAGTCTTCTCTCTGCTTGGGGTTGACGTCTTCTCTTGGTAAGAAAAGAGTGCATTTAATTAATGTTTTCAACCTGTCAAATACTGAGTACATTAAAAAAACATACTCTTTATCCTTCAGGATTTAATATTTCAATCATATATTATGTGCAAATAAAATTCTATATTACTTGAGCAAGATTTTTCAGATTCTAGCATTATAAGAAAGAGACAGCCTAACTGGTGTTGTCCGATTTTGCTTTCATTGTATCTGTTAATGTCTGTCACTTGCCAATCTGTCAAGTCTGTCCCTTGCCAATCTGTTAAGTCTGTCCCTTGCCAATCTGTTAAGTCTGTCCCTTGCCAATCTGTTAAGTCTGTTCCTTGCCAATCTGTTAAGTCTGTTCCTTGCCAATTTGGTAATGTCGGTACTTGTTTTGTGACCCCCAGGTACAACGACATGCCCAAGGTGATCAGGGTCGTCCCACAGTCCTTGATGGCTCCTGACCAGCGGAAAGGAACTATATCTCAGTACTTCTCAGCCACCAACTGTCCAGTGTGTGATAAACAGACCAATCAGCCGATCTGTAACAGTTGTGTCAAGGATCCGCAGCATGTTTGTGTCACTCTCTGTGATAGGATCAGGAGATGGGAGAAGGTTTATCATGACCTGGTGCAGGTAAAATCAGTTTTTATTGCCTCTGTCAAGGACTTCTGTCACAGATTAGAAGTTAATTATGTCTGTCTAAGAATACTTAGTTTACAATCTCCAGTGGAATTATTATACCCCCGCTCTGAAGGAGAAGGGGGTATACTGTTTTACCCTTGTGTGTCTGTCCGTCTGTCTGTAACAAAACTTTCTCTTGCATTTTTTTCGGCAACTATTGATCGCAGATGCTTGAAATTTTAACACACTCTTTGTTTAGGCATGCCACATGGTGGGATCTATTTTTGTACCAATCGGACGTCAACTTCTTGTTAAATGACAAATTTGTTTATCTTTAGCCTAAATTTTCAAACAAATTTTCATCAAAGATTTCTCAGCAACAATTTATCGCAGATGCTTGAAATTTAAAATACTATTTGTTTAGGCATGCCATATGGTGGGATCTATTTTTGTACCAATCAGATGTCAACTTCCTGTTAAATGAAGACTTTGTTTATTTTTAGCCTAAATTTTCAAACAAATTTTCATCAAAGATTTCTCAGCAACTATTTATTGCAGATGCTTGAAATTATAACACACTATTTGTTTAGGGATGCCATATGGTTAGATTTATTTTTGTACCAATCGGACGTCAACTTCCTGTTAAATGATGACTTTGTTTATTTTTAGCCTAAATTTTCAAACAAAGTTTCATCAAAGATTTCTCAGCAACTATTTATCGCAGATGCTTGAAATTTTAACAGAATATTTGTTTAGGCATTCCTTAGGTTGGGATCTATTTTGGTACCAATAAGATGTCAGCTTCCTGTTAAATGATGACTTTGCTTATTTTGCATATTCACATCAGAGTGGGGGTATTACTAGTAAGCATTGGCACACAGATATCTTGTTTTATCTACGTTATTATGACTTACAAGTTAATTAAATCTGTCGTTGAATGGTTTATGGTGTCCAATGGAATAGCTTTAAATCTGTTTGAATGAAATATGCAATAAATCTACATTAGAGACCGTCGGTATTCTGATTCTTTGAAATGCTCTATAATTTGTTCAAGGTTTTGTTTTCTTTGTTACTTGTACATTCTTGCATATTCATTTAAATCATTTTGATCAAAGGTTGATTCTGTTTTTGTCTGACATTCCTGTAGATAACATGCCATTGTTTTGTTTGTAGGTGTGTAACACCTGTATGGGGGTCAAAGACGAGAGTCAGCCATGCGTGTCCTTGGACTGTCCAATCATGTTCCGCCGTGTCCTGGCTAAACAGGACGTACAGAAAGGAACACAACTCAGGGAGGTGGTCAACAAAGTCCTTGACTTCTGATCATTTTGGAGTTGAATTCAGGATTTTTATGTGAACAGTTTCAGGAATTGAATGTTGTTCTTTACAGAGGAAATACCTGCTCACCAAATCCTTCTGTGCCTTAATGAAAATAGTGAACTTACTGAAGCGAAACCTAAATATCAAAATAACAACCTGATCAACAATGTACGAAGCCAGAAACAGCTTCAATGAAAGGTTTATCTCACAGTTTGCCCAGTCAAGGCTGTCGTTTGCTGTATAACGAGAAGACAATTTATATCAATGAAACTAAACTACTTTTACTATCAGTATTGTGAAAACTACGTTCTGCAAGTTTACAAGAACACAGGGTTAATACGAAAATTGTGATATTGGGCTCAACTTAACAGTATGTATATGTTTTCCTGGATATGACGAAATTTTAAAGTTGTAAAGAAACTGATTATTCTATCAGCTTGATGACAGAGAGACATGAAGATTGGCTGCTGAGGATGCAGTATGTGTGCTTCCATAAGCTGAGAGAGACTGCTGCTAAAGAAATTCAACACTTTGACAACCTAGACCCAAAGTGAGAAAATTTTATTCGACTGATTTTTCAGGAGGTTGACTGAACATTACTTGACTGATTTTTCACTAAACATTTCCTCATTCGTTCATCATCTGTATCACATGACATAAACATGGCAGGTTTATGTATCCATGGCAGGTTCATGTTCCTAGTTGCTCAAGATCTGGCTCTGTATTGTTGCCATAGTTTTATGTCGTCATGGCGCTGTTATGATTGTCATGATTTTATATTGTTGTCATGGTTTTGGTCTCCATGGCGTTTATCTGTGATATTTACTGCAGCTATATTGGACTGGAATTTTATATACATTGTAGGTGCTTTGTTTTGTAGAATGATTGGAGATGTAAAGATGAGATGTGGGTTCTGCTTTCCTTGTCTTTTGTTGAAAATATCATTTGTCCATGTTTTATATCTGATATTACTTATCCCCTCAAGATCTCACATTGAGTGATTATGTGTACGGACACATTGAGTGATTGTATGTACACAGACACATTGAGTGATTGTATGTACACAGACACATGTGATTGAGTGATTGTGTGTACGGACACATTGAGTGATTGTGTGTACAGACACATTGAGTGATTGTATGTACACAGACACATGTGATTGAGTGATTGTGTGTACGGACACATTGAGTGATTGTGTGTACAGACACATTGAGTGATTGTATGTACAGACACATTGAGTGATTGTGTGTACAGACACATTGAGCGATTGTGTGTACAGACACATTGAGTGATTGTATGTACAGACTCATTGAGTGATTGTGTGTACAGACACATTGAGTGATTGTGTGTACAGACTCATTGAGTGATTGTGTGTACGGACACATTGAGTGATTGTGTGTACAGACACATTGAGTGATTGTATGTACAGACTCATTGAGTGATTGTGTGTACATGGACATATTGAGTGATTGTGTGTACAGACTCATTGAGTGATTGTGTGTACATGGACATATTGAGTGACTGTGTGTACAGACTACAATGACTGCTTTACTTAATGTTACTTGTATCTATAGAAGAGTGTTTTATTGAACTGTTACTGTTGTACGGCCACTGGCTTGCTCTGTTTCTTCTTTCATAAGTTTATTTTCTGTTAATTCTTGCTTGTTGTAGTGCTTGATGGTGATGAGTTACCTCCCTCGTTGGAACTCTTCAGCAATTTACATGTGTATATATGTTTCTTGAAATGTGAAAAATAAACACATGAAAAAAGTTAGAATTATCATACAAAATATCCTGCATGTGTAACAAGAACAAACAAAAAACTAAACCACATCCATATTTGTTTTTGTTAACTTAATTTAATAAGATTATTTGAAAAAAAATTAAAAGGTTTAAGAAGATTTGCATTGGCACTGCCATAGAAAACAGGAAACTAACTTCTCCTATAGAGGGGTTCTTACAAGGGATGTAATTTGTTATAAATAATTTTTACGTATGATATCATTGTATGAAATTTGTTAAATTGTTATAACATGTATAGGTGGCGTAGATGCTTCTTTGATGTGACTAGAATTTGATTATTGACAGAATATTCTCTGATCATGTGGTAAATCTGATGTTGGTACAAGTGATTAGGAATGTTTATGTATGTAAAAGTGTTGTGAATTGTGAGCAAAGTGAAAGTTGATATGAATATTTATATTTCTTAGATCATGTGACAAATCTGTTCCTTTTGATATTGTGAAAGAAAAAATGTGAAAAGAGAGAGAGAGAGAGAGAGAGAGAGAGAGAGAGAGAGAGAGAGAGAGAGAGAAAAGAGGGATTGCTCAATTGTTGTGGTGCAATGAGTACTTAGTGAGTGAACTGTAGCTTTTTATAATTATTTTACTAAATAGCGGACGAGTTGTGTTGTCCGTGTGAAGAAACACTACATCACTGCCAATAAATACAGCATACAGACTGCGCTCCTGTTTTTGTTATATGTGAGCCCACTTTTTCTTCTTGGGCGGACAACGGCTAAGGAGGTTTTAAGGGGGTTTGAATCCCTCTTCATAGATTGAGAGTTCAATAATCAACTGAATTACTTGAAAAAAAAAATTCTGTACCCCCTTTAATCAAAATGCACCTTTGAATAATGTACATGATATTTTAATATCGGCATTCAAAGAACTATATACATTTATTGCATGATTGTGCGGGAAATATGAAGATTTATTTACCCAAGAAAAATCATATTTCCCGAGGGCTATGCCCGAGGGAAATATGATTTTTCTGGGGGAATAAATCTTCATATTTCCCAAACATTCATGCAATAAAAGTTTTATTATACCGAACAACATATGATTATACAAAATACGTCGATTTCTAATAATTTTTCGACTTGTCAAAAGCAATAACGTCATGATTTTTTGGGGGTTTTTTATTGTATTTCTTTTCTTTCATAAATTCGAATCAAATATAGTAAAATTGGTTATAAAGAGAATTTATTTGATTTAATCATATTTTTCAACATCGTATGCTCATATTGGCATTTTCATATTTTTGAATGAAAAATCCCGAGATTTCCGAATATGTGAGACACGATATTTATTCCCAGGGAGACACACTGGCAGTTTATGAGGAAGGAAGTTACGAAATTTTTATAATTTTGTCAAAATCATTCAAAAATTGACATTTTCCTTATCTTTTTTCGAAATGGAAAATGTAGAGCGACACTTTGAACAAGGAAAATATTTTTGTCCCTTATCAGTCTTAATAGTAACACCTCTGATGAAAATATTTTGTTTGTCCAAGCATGCGCTCAATGTTTTTTGAAAGAAAAACTGTTTAAAAACAAGCTGTTTTATAGGAAAAATGGCGGGAAAAGGTTAACTTTGTGATGTCATATTTTTAAACTGTGGGCATTTGGATTAAAAGGAAAATTATAAAATAACTTTACATGTATTTTGTACAAAGGAAACAAAGAGTTACAGAAAAATGATGATGTTCATTTTAGGGGGCCACTTTAAGCCCATATGCAGTGTATAGTCCTTTTCATAAACGAGTTCAAATGAAGACTGATGACTATTACTCTAGCAGGTTTCTTCTGTGAAATGAGAACAACTATAGCTGGGCATCAACCTTCTATTCTATGGTAGTGTACAGTGTACACATACAACAATATCTATTTCTAGTATACACACTCAACTATTTCTAGTGTACACACTCAACAATAACTGTTCCTAGTGTACACATTCAACAATAACTGTTCCTAGTGTACACACTCAACAATAACTGTTCCTAGTGTACACATTCAACAATAACTATTCCTAGTTTACACATTCAACAATAACTGTTCCTAGTGTGCACATTCAACAATAACTGTTCCTAGTGTACACATTCAACAATAACTGTTCCTAGTGTACACATTCATCAATAACTATACCTAGTGTACACACTCAACAATAAATATTCCTAGTTTACACATTCAACAATAACTGTCCTAAGTGTACACATACAACAATAACTATTTCTAGTATACAGACTCAACAATAACTGTTCCTAGTGTACACACTCAACAATAACTGTTCCTAGTGTACACATTCAACATAACTATTCCTAGTGTACACATTCAACAATAACTGTTCCTAGTGTACACATTCAACAATAACTGTTCCTAGTGTGCACATTCAACAATAACTGTTCCTAGTGTACACATTCAACAATAACTGTTCCTAGTGTACACATTCATCAATAACTATACCTAGTGTACACACTCAACAATAAATATTCCTAGTGTACACACTTAACAATATTTATTCGTAGTGTACACATTCAGAAATAACTACTCCTAGTGTTCACATTCAGAAATAACTACTCCTGGTGTTCACATTCAGAAATAAATATTCTATAGGATCAGTTTACATATTATCAATCTGTTTTAATAAAATAAACAGAAGATAATTATATATCTATATTATAAATCAATTGTAATCATCAGGAAATTGACAAGCATCAGATGAGATAGTGAATGTCATTCATAGAACGCTCACATTCTTTTGATTCTACTTTTTCATTTAGATTCCTGGTCTTAAGAAGGCTCGATGGTCGTGTCCAGTTTTGGACTATTTAAATCTCCTTAATATGAAGAGTTGTATAAAAAAAGATATAGCAAAATAATCAAATCCAAAGCTTAAAGTGACACGGTGACTCAAAATACATGTTTTTACTTTTTGATTATGACAACGTAAATCAGAAGAAATATACTAATTTTCATCCTACGGAAGGTTTCACGCATCATAAGTCATCATCTATCAGTTTATAAGTCATTAAAACCCATCCGGAAAATGCACATGTAATCAAACGGGGTTGTTTTGGACATTGATTTTAGTGTCACGTGATTGCGATTGCTGTCTAAAAATAGTTACAGTGGGATTGACACACTGAGAAAAGAATTTAAATGTGAAGCTATTCGATGTCTGTGGTAAGAAATATGCATTCATAGAGAGTGCATCTTAATAAATATATAGTTCTTGAAGACATCAGGTTTCAATGAGAGGCCACTGGGTCGTGATATATGCCACGCTGCAGTACCTGCGCAGTTCGACAGCTGTTCAGAGTGATTAAAAAGGCATTGCCCTGTTCTTGTATGCATACTTTTCAAACAAAATGACATGTAGGACTTCATATTTATTGCTTTTCTATCTTTTTTTTGGCCAGTTTCGGGCAGAAACAAGCCAGTTCAAGAGATGTTTACATTCTTATCCTCAAATGTACAAGATGGCCGCACATCCCCCTTAAATATGCGGATTTTTTCTTTACTAAATGATTATATGTTAACAAATAATTTCTTAAAATTTGAGGCATTTCTGATGGTTGATTTGCTTAATTCTAACCACATAGCCTCTTTTAATACTGTTACTGATAAATGTAGATCTACTGTTTTATGTACTGTAGTTCTCTTCATCTGTATCGTTGTTTAAGGTGGTATGTGACACCTCCATGTTGTGACGTATTATTTATCGAAATAAACAATAAAAATTAAGTAGAATTTTATAAATAGTTTCTTTCCCGACCTTTTCATCTAACAGCGTAGCGCAGTGGGTTAGAGGGATCATTGCGGACCTGTAAATCATGAGATCGAATCTTGCTGGAGATTTAAAAAATTTTTGGAATCGTAAAAAATTTAAAACCGTATATTTTTTGTTAAATAATGTGAAATTTGAAAATTCTAAACCGATGAAAGTATTTTAATTATAATGTACTTTAATCCACATTAATATCGACAGATATCCGATCCCAGCTTAAGAGAGCCGGGTGGTCGTAGCTGTTTTTAGTCTGTATTACCGGTATTCTCCTTCAGACAAAGAGCTCTATTTATAGAAATAGGAAAATACTCAAGTTGTAAAGCTAATATATTTTGGTTTTTTTTTCTTACTAATCAATAGATTATATATGGCCAGAAATATCGTATTCAAAATTTTAACGTGTACAATTAAATGACAGTTTTCTTTGAATGTTTCTCTTTTTAAAAACCCTATTGAGGAGTGTGAAATAAAAAAGTGGGATTTTTTGTTGACACATGTACATTGCGTTGAAGTCTGGTCCGCAATTAGGAAATATTTACATTGTACATGTATTTAAAAGTTATATTTCAACATATGTAAAACGTTTTGCTATTCATAAGAATAAATTGAACTATATATGAAGATATTTTTGGATACATGACAATCGTTTATAAATACTTCCCCTATTCTCTGATCATATTGTATTGAAGTTAGAGTAGATTTATGAGTAGTCAAATTCTAGATTAAGAGACACAATAGGCATATTTTTAAAGTACATACCATGTATATAGCACTAGCAAATACAAATATGTATTTGTGTTAATCAGCGGATTCGTGAGTTGTTAATCAGGACATAGCGCCTTTATTAAGTGTATAAAATTGCGCAATTTCGCACCTTTTTTAACAAATAAGTTTCCATAACATGATAGTTTAATGAAGTTGCATACACACAAGCGACCAGACCAGAAAGGCAAAACAAAAAAAAAAAAAAAACAAAACAAAACAAAACATGCAGAATGTGGAGGACCTTATATTGAAGAAAAAGGTACTAAAAATTTAGACTGTGTTACACAGGAAATATAGTTTAAATTTGGAAAACCCAAAGAAACGGAGGTGAACCACAATTTTTTTTTTCTATCGATATGAAATATTGTAAGAATGAAACGATCGAATGCAATGTGATTTAGAGCGTACTGGATGGCTACCAGTTTCTAACATGCAATAAGAATTGTTTCAATATATAACATGAATTTGGACGTTGTATTTTGACATTTGTATTATTCTCTCTCTCTCTCTCTCTCTCTCTCTCTCTCTCTCTCTCTCTCTCTCTCTCTCTCTCTCTCTCTCTCTCTCTCTCTCTCTCTCTCTCTCTCTCTCTCTCTCTCAAAATGTCTGATTATCCCTTCAATGAAACCATTCAGAAGCATAAAAGATATATGAATGTACACCAGTTACATGTATTTACATTATTATATAATTTTTGCAAATACCGAGTAATAATTTACGGCAATCTAAAACATATAGGCTGTCATATTTATGGTTTAAAATTTTATTTCGATGAATTTATTTTCACTTTTATGTAATCATAATTGATTTTTAGTTCTGTTTAATTCCGTTTCGTTGGTTTCGCTTCGTTTCGTTTCGATTTTTGGTTTCGTTTCGTTTGGTTTTGTTTGGATTCGATTGGTTTCGTTTTGTTCGATTTCGTTTTGTTTCAATTTTGCTTCGCAATTTACAGGTACCCAAATTTAAAGAAGATCACTGTGAAAAATGTGAATGACTTTGCTATGCAGTTTGTGACCAAAGGTGAACGTATTGCTATGCAGTGTTTGACTAAAGGTGAACATATTGCTATCCAGTGTGTGACCACCGGTGAACATATTGCTATTCAGTCTGTTACCAACAGTGAACATGTTGCTATGCAGTGTGGGACCAAAGGTGAACGTATTGCTATGCAGTCTGTTACCAACAGTGAACATGTTGCTATGCAGTGTGTGATTAAAGGTGAACGTATTGCTATGCAGTATGTGACCAAAGGTGAACATATTGCCATTCAGTGTTTGACTAAAGGTGAACAAACCTTTATTGATGAGAGTGGCGAGGACCGCATAATCAAAGTGGCGAGGAGAACATGATAAGAGTGGCGAGTACAGCATGATGAGAGGATGACAGCAGACTGAGAGATGTAAGGACGTATGATGAAAGTAGCGAGGACAGAAGGATGAGAGTGCTGAGGACAGCATGTTGAAAGTAGTGATGACTGCAAGAGGAGATTGGTGAGTAAAGTATGATGAGAGTGGTGATGACAGCATGCTGAGAGTGGTGAGGACAGGATATAAGAGTGGTGAGGACAACATGAAGCGAGCGGTAAGGATTGCATGATGAGAGTGGCGAGGATTGCCGGATGAGAGGTGTGAGAACAGCATATGAGCATTGAGAGTACAGCATGACGAAAGGTGTGAGGACAGCATGATAAGAGTGGGATAATATGACAAAAGTGGTTAGGACAGCATGATGAGATTGGTGATTACAGCATGATGAGAGGTGTGATTACAGCATGATATGAGGTGTGAGGACAGCATAATGAGAGGTGTGAAGACAGCATGACGAGAGGTGTGAGGACAGCATGATGAGAGGCGTGAGGACAGCATGACGAGAGGTGTGAGGACAGCATGACGAGAGGTGTGAGGACAGCATGACGAGAGGTGTAAGGACAGCATGACGAGAGTTGAGAGGACAGCATGACGAGAGATGTGAGGACAGCATGACGAGAGGTGTGAGGACAGCATGACGAGCAGTATGAGGACAGCATGACGAGAGGTGTGAGGACAACATGACGAGAGGTGTGAGGACAGCATGACGAGCAGTATGAGGACAGCATGACGAGAGGTGTGAGGACAACATGACGAGAGGTGTAAGGACAGCATGACGAGAGTTGAGAGGACAGCATGACGAGAGGTGTGAGGACAGCATGATGAGAGGTGTGAGGACAGCAAGATGAGCGGTGTGAGGACAGCATGACGAGAGGTGTGAAGACAGCATAATGAGAGGTGTGAAGACAGCATGACGAGAGGTGTAAGGACAGCATGACGAGCGGTGTGAGGACAGCATGACGAGAGGTGTGAGGACAGCATGACGAGAGGTGTGAGGACAGCATGACGAGAGTTGAGAGGACAGCATGACGAGAGGTGTGGGGACAGCATGACGAGAGGTGTGGGGACAGCATGACGAGAGTTGAGAGGACAGCATGACGAGCAGTGTGAGGACAGCATGACGAGAGGTGTGAGGACAGCATGACGAGCAGTGTGAGGACAGCATGACGAGAGGTGTGAGGACAGCATGACGAGCAGTGTGAGGACAGCATGACGAGAGGTGTGAGGACAGCATGACGAGCAGTGTGAGGACAGCATGACGAGAGTTGAGAGGACAGCATGACGAACAGTGTGAGGACAGCATGACGAGAGGTGTGAGGACAGCATGACGAGCAGTGTGAGGACAGCATGACGAGAGGTGTGAGGACAGCATGATAAGAGGTGTGAGGACTGCACGATGAGAGTCATCCTATTGAAAAAGAAATTATGAAGAGAAGGTGGAGGTGATTAGGGCATACTCTACGCAAGCCACATGATAGCATCACAAGGCAAGCCCTATCCTGGAACCCCTAAGGAAAACGCAAGAGGGGCAGGCCAAGGAACACCTTGCGGAGAGATCTGGAGGCGGGCATGGCCTGAATGGACAAAAACTGCATGGAGAGAGGCGGAAAAGATTGCACATAATAGAGGGGCCTGGAGAAATCTTATCAGCGGCCTGTGCCCCAGAAGTGGTAAAAGGTATAAGTAAGTATGTAATTAATGTATAGATAGTGTGAACTGTGCGGTTTTTTGTGTTGTTTTTTTTTTACATTATTCTATAAATTATTTACGTTACAGATATATTTCCTTGTAGCAGTCAATTCGTTTAAATATGTAATGATCATTTTATATGAAGAACTGCAGTTTACTGTTTGTATATTAAAGTGCCCATGCATCAATATTCTGTGTCTTTTAGAATGTAATATATGTACAAATGTAGTTTTATATTCTTTTTATTGAACAATTTAAGAAATATTAATTATACTTCAATAATAAATGGCTAAATCTCTAGATAAAAAGTTTTCATTAGTTTCATGAAAGTATCTTGAAAGGTTATTGGAACTTCACAGTTTCTATCCCTCCCTGATACAATGCCTTCATATCCCCGGATTTGACTTGATGATTGGGAAATTATTTTCAGTTTGCATTTAATCATATAATCTTTTCAGTAAATCATTCTAACAGTCAAATATATGGAACTGTAATGTATTTGATATACAGCTACATGTATAGCATACACGTCTGTGTAGATATATTAACTTTAGAACTTCCTGACTTTTCGGAGTTACCGCTCTTAGATTAGATTCCTTGCCAAAACGTGACGAATGAAAAACTCCAATAATCATAGAATAGAATTAGTAGTTTAAATTCTCGTAAAAATATTTAATAATTTTGATTTATCTTGATGTCAGCAGGTGCTTATTTTTGTTATTGCTTTAGTTGACGTTTAGTGTCTATTCATAATGCTAGTTTTTCGGGAGTATGTAAAAAATAGAAGTGAAAATAAGGAAATTAAGAGTGAAATTGAAGTATAGATATAATTGTGTATACCTCGCTAACCAAGCTTTCCAAGTGCAACAGATATAAATCTAAAAGTTCAAAGTAAAAATAGCCAGTAAACAAATAAATTGAATTATTGTAACTATTAATCTTTATTTTCTTATTTGGTACACATTCCGTACAAAATGTCTTTTTTTTATCCCTGTATCAGTATAAATTACATCTGTCTGTAATGTGTTTCTCAAATAATAGATTAAAAATATATATTTAAAACTTGTTTTACTTAAAAATGTATTTAAAACTGCAAAAAAAAAAATGGAAATTGGGTGGAGACGTGTTATGAAAAAGGGGGTTTACATATTGTGGAGATTCTGGTAAGAAAAGTAAGCAGCAAAAAGTTTTTGATTTCTTAATTGCATATGGTGTCAAACTGAAGATTTCAAAAGAAAAAAAAACATCACTGTAACTAAAACATGGCTGAGTAGGGACCCACTTTAATAAATATAAGACAAAATAAAACATTTTAACTATTTCAAAATTAGTATATGACCATTGATTGGTCGAAACCTACAGCGACTGAAACTGACAGGACTGAAATCTACACGCTCCGTTTATCTATTGGTCGAAACCTACAGCGACCTCAGAAAAATCATGGGCTGCACGAAATAATCATGGTGATGTCAAACTCAAATTCTCATGAGACGATTTGGCTCTTTCTTTTAGCTAACGTACTCATGTACATTAACAGTTATTTAGTTAATTTCACTTACTTATTACAACCGATTTCTTAATTTGTTAAAAGAAAGATGTAAATATAAACAATAAAATGCTTTCTTTGATGATTCATGCGGGTTATGAAGGGAGCGATCATTGTAGAAGAAACTTACATAACCCATTTACGCGGGTTACGTATTTTTTCTGCAATGTCGCTACCTTCATAACCCGCATAAATCATCAAAGAAAGCGTTTGACTGTTTATATCCCTCGTTTAAAGTTGGTTGCTCATATCAGAAAATCCACTGTGTTGACCTACAACATGGCCGTTGACAGGAGGTTAATCCTGCAAATCTACGTATATGGAAAACTGTCTATTGATATTGTTTTTTCTTCGAAGCAAGCTATTTGATCTTGATCATGAATATCAAATATGGAACAGTTTTTTTCCCTACAATAACGAGACGTTTAGTATTCCTTACGCCCGCCAGCTGTGAGGTATTCCGCCAGCTGTGAGGTATTCCGCCAGCTGTGAAGTATCCCGCCAGCTGTGATGTATTGTGAGCTTGACCCACGGATGCCCTTAATGCATTAAAATACAAGATAAAATGCTAGAGATAATCAATATATTGAAATAAAGTAAATCTGTAATATTTGAAATATTTGCATGTCTTTTTTGCAATTTCAAAAAAAGTTTGTAGTAAACAATAACTAATGGAATATCTGTGTGTTGTTTTTGCGATATAAAACTTATTCGAAAAATACATCGATAGCGAAAGGGGTACATGTATATACAGTATATCATTGCTAAACATATGAAAGAAACAGTCTATATTGTGATTTAATAGTATTACTATCGCCAACTTTAACTACTTGTACATAGAATTACATGTATACACATCGGATTGCAATGCCGATTATTCATGTTCACTACCTCAAAACCCTAACTAGAACCTAATTCCACACTTCAATTCATCGGCATCTCTAGAAATTTTACGATAGTCTGTCCCAAGATATTTTTGCCGTACATTTGGACGACATTGAATAAAAATACACATACCTGTGAAAGAAGTGCAATTGAAATCGACGAAAGGGAAAATTTCCAAGATAACTCCATTCACACATTATCATTTTTACCTCGTAAAAATTAAGTTTCTTACAAAGATTTATAATGAGGAATGTTTACATCTTTTCTCCATTCGGAAGTCACCCGGAATACCTCGCACAATTTTTCAACGTTATCATCCGGGTACTTTTATCTCTTTTGTAATGCAAAATCCCCGTAGACTTTTTATTTTTAGCCGTGTATTGAAACCTGACAAGCTAGAGGGGGCGTTTCAAAGGGGGTTCTTGGGATTGTTTCATACTATTGAATGAACATCGTCTGAACCCTGAGGTATTTATAAATGTAAAATAATTAGAGAAAATATGCGGCAAAAATATCTTGGGACAGACTATAATGTCTATATGTATAGTATAAAGTATTAACATCTATTTTGTTATTCAAAAGTCTATATTTACATTCTACTGTGTTTTTCCATTAAATTTTGTGGTCTTTAAATGCCTCTAAATGCAACAACTCATCACTGCGTATGAATTTACATGTAATTTACATAAGTAGTTCCCAAACATTGATTTCTATGTTATCGGTTAAAAATATATTTCATACCTGTTGTCAAAACACCATGTTTTACAATTATTCAACAAAAAGCGGATTTTATTGTTAAAAGCAAAATTCAAGAATTGTTTTTCATGGATTATATTACATGCTCATCGATCTCAACTCAACAGCGCGTTATTCAATTTGTCTGCTCACCTGACGGCAGTTATTGACACGACGACGTCAAAAATAAATCATTCAATGCTATAACAATATCGCTTAAGAATTACTAACCTACTTTTTGTATAATATATTTAGTTTTTTATATCAGCGCAGAAATATACTTAGACCCTCTTATTGGGCATGGTTACCTCCTCTACCGGAAGTAGTGATACCTTCTTCTTGATATATATCTACCGAGTCCTCTACCGGAAGTAGCTATTGCCTCTTCTTGATTACCGTCTTCCATGGAAGACGGAATAATTTACAGTCTCCGGGTTGTGCACTTACTCTTCTTTGTGATTGGTTGAAATTACATTATGTGATATTTACATTAATTTAATTGGTTGACATGCTATCCGGTGCAAGGGAGATAATTTTCTGGTGATCTAATTCACGTACGACTAAACGATTTTCTAAGATTTCCAATCTTAGGTGGCATATGATAGGTTTTTTTGCCGAGGAGACGTAGAGCAGAAAGTGGTATTATTTCTGATCTATATCTATTTTTTCAGTGGATTTTTAAATTTGCTAAAATTGGTTTACATACAAGGTACACATGGTCCTGACTCTTCAGAATTTTAGACATTTCAGAAAATCATGTACAACTTAAATATGACACCAAAATGAATAGCCAGGGATGATACCAACATTTTTGCAAACTTGCGCTTTTTCACCATTTCATGGGTCCCGCACCAGGCCCCAGTCCCGAGCAACTGCTATAAACCACCTTAAAAATTGCACGCTAATGTCTACCCATGCAAATAATCACAAACTAATTGGGGTCAATTACCTTCCCTTCGAGTGGCAATTCGTGATCTGAACCCACTGTCTTTTTTCAAGCATAAAACCGAAAGTAAAAATGTTGGTCACAGTTTCCCATTTTCATTCCATATCTGATGAATAATGTTACTAACTGGTACTAAGGGTCACATATCAATGAAATAGACATGTGCTCCACTATTCACAAAAATGTAATAATATTCTACCAATTCATACTTCCTAAAGAGACAGTACAGGTCAATTTGCGCAAATACCATAAAATATCACAATTTTTCCTCGTAATTTTCTTCAAAAGTTTAAAGTAGGAACTTCACAAAAATATTGCTTCGTAAAATCTAAAAATGTTCAATTTATCGCTAAAATTAATAATTTTAGACGGCCCAGACGGTAAACATTGCTGACCCAGCCTTTCGTTCAACAGCGCATTGTATAATACTTCATTGTGGCTTTCAGCAAGAGAATGAAAAGACCACAAATTTCGACAGATTTGGCTAGAAAAGGATCAAAAGAGATGGAGACAAAAAAAAAACAACAACAACAAAAAAAAACCAAGTGCGAACTATATATCTTGTGAGAGACAAAAAATAATCAAACTACATCAATCAATACATTATTTTATTATAAAAATATCTTAACATCTAGAACCGCCAAGGATTTTCATTTCATTTCTTTGTAAGGTGCCTCATTTAAAAGAACGTTCGCAAACCACGGTTTTGAGTCCACAAGTTTCCGCTGATGGAGAGAATCTATGTGAATCACATGTGGGTCACCGACGACGGGTCGTACCAAGTGTAGAAAGTTCTTAACATTAAGGGTTAAGATGCTATATCTGCCATGTGCATGATCCTGTGCATGAATTATTTTCACTATCTTTTTATTCTATAAAATTACTTCCAATTCCATTGAAAAATGCTTTCATTTAAAATCACGTGATGTAAATAAAATTTCAAAGTTCGGGTCGGTATGATATAAATGTTGAATTCTTGAAATCTTATTTTTACAGTAAAAAGATTCAAATTTTCTGTACATGCTTAACTTTTAATCTTGTATTGCAATAATCAAGATGAGGGAAATTGTCTATGATGTCTTATTAAATAACTATTCAAACCTCGGGTATTTTGACGGTCTTTCATGCGAAACTATCCTCTGCCAACTTAAAAAAGAGAGAAAAAGAAAAGATAATAAAATTGTTTTGAATGAAATTGACCCTTTATTTTTTTGACAGAACAAGTTGAAAGCAACATTCTATTAATTACCAATCAAAAAGGTTTGTTCTTTTCATGTTGATTTTCATGCAAACGCTTTAAATAATGTGATTTGATATGGTAAGGCTAACACCTGTAAAATCAGAAATATAGCAGTATTTCCTTTGATTTTATTAAAATGATACAATCTACTTAAGATATTCATTTCCTTACTATCCTAAAAACTAGAAATCAGCTAACAAGCATGTTTAATTCCAGGGACATATATACTTCCCTGGAATGTCATAGTACGATTTTGGCATGCACGTTAAAACAAGCACAATTAAAAAGTGCCTCATGCATGGTATGTGGAATAAAGCAAGATTTCTAAAAAAAAAAAAAGAAGAGTTTTTCTTTGATAACTTATTGCTGTTAAGAGGTTTTAAAGACGGTAAACGTTTTTAATATAGCTATGATAGTATACATGTAGTTAACCTATTCGTGAACAAGTTATTCGATTCCGGATAGTTACGTTAACATCGGGAGTTCGTTAGATAATCCGCCCCGCTAAATTCCTCAATGAAAGTAAAGTAATGTACGTAACCCAAATGTATTAATCTTCTGAAATGAGGAATCAAACATGAAAAAAGTACAACTTGTAAAAGCCGCGATGAAATTTAAACATTCTCCTCCCTACTAAGCGTTGTTCGTGCCGTTAGTGTAAAAGATTGCATCTTTGTGAACAAAACCCTAACTTCTCATCATCAGTATGCCGTCATGGACTTTACACGCCCAGGCATTCATGTCAAAAATTATGTTGTAGCGTTTTCCAAAAGATGTGAGATAATCACTGATCGATATCAACAAGTGGCTGTGTTCCAGTCAGCGAACCAGATGGTGCCAATGTTTTCTTTTCTTTTTGAAGTCAGATTTCAACATCACACCGTTTCGTGTTTGAACGTGTGAAGCAATGTAAATTAGATAGAAAAGGCATACTCTAAAACCTGGCCTGGCCTGGCCCCATTGGCCTGGCCTGGCCTCAAAGTTGGCCTGGCCTCACTTTTGGCCTCAAATTTGGCTTGGCCCCAAATTTTGGCCTGGCCTCAAAAATTGGCCTGGCCTCAAATTTGGCCTCCACAAAAATTCTTGGCCTCAATTTTATTTTTTTTATTTTCTTTACACATTTGTTGATTGTATTGATTTTTTATTGATTTATGTTAAATATACTTGAAACATCACACTAAATGGCTTTTAGTGTCTTATAGTGATAGTTCTATTGAAACATACAAGTATATATGACTACAGGTATGTCAGTGATTGATTCTAGTAGATTTTGATACAGCCTGTTTTTAAATTCCAAAGTACTTTAAGAATGTAATTCTGCCATTGTATTAAAACATGGCGTATTTTTTTCAATGTACTTAATTAACTTAAACTGCTCTCAGGATCGGACAATACCTATATAAAATACTTGTGTGAGGAGAAAAAAAGTATTGACAGAGACCAATTTGTTTATTCTAACAACATTAAAGGTCACAACATGTTATGCTGTGTTCAAATTTTGATATCGAAGTTACCCTACAGGGGAAAATTTGTTTCCTAAATATACAAACAACACATGCATGAAACTAATCTAATATAGGGGTGATGATTAATGACCATCACTGAATCAAGTTATCGGATGATGCAATGTTGCAGTCATTCACAAATGACATTAATTAAATTAGACCGTGTGAAATGTTGAACGGCAGTGCAGGCAATTAATCTGACCCCAATAAAGCGACAGAGGAGGCTGATATCGAATTTCTACTGGGGAGGGAAATTTGGGTTTGATTGGTGTTGACGGGTAATGTAAGCGAACTCAGTCTGGCATTTTTAAAGTGCATTGCATGTGGATAGAGATTTGATGTTATGAATCAGTTTACAAATGTTTGAGATATTTATTTATATTCAAACAGGTCAGTTTCTTTTAAAATGATGTTCTACTTTATTATTCTGATATCTTAATTCTACTTTTTGAAGTGGGGAAGGGGGTTGCGTCTCTGAATTTTAATGCCGATAGCTTCAGTATTGGGCATAATCCATTCCTTGGCAATAAAAGAGCATTGTTGCACATGCATATCACATGTATTTGTGTGTGCAAACTTGAATAAAATCAATTAAAACTCAATCAGCAAAGTCACCTATTATAAAAAAAATTCTCTTAAACATTTAAAAATCAATAAAAATTCAATGAAAACTCTTTGAAAATGTGAGAAAATTTTATTTTTAATATGAGGCCAAAAATTTTTGAAGAGGCCAAATTTGGGGCCAGGCCAAAATTTGGGGCCAGGCCAAATTTGAGGCCAAAAGTGAGACCAGGCCAACTTTGAGGCCAGGCCAGGCCAATGGGGCCAGGCCAGGCCAGGCCAGGCCAGGCCAGGCCAGGCCAGGCCAGGTTTTAGAGTATGCCGATAGAAAAATATAAAAACATATGACAACCAAAAAAAAATAATAATAAATGCGGTAACGTGATTTGGCAAAGTGTGAAGATGATTAATCGCGTGGGTTTTTTTTATCCCTCTTCGTCACATGAAATTCATTCATGAGCAACTTGATTTATATATATATATATATATATATATATATATATATATATATATATATATATATATATATATATATATATATATATATATATATATGATCCCTATACAGCACAGGGAAATTCACTACATTGGAGCTCCACCTCCGCCCGGCCGGGTTTTGAACTCACGACCTATGGAATATATATATATTCCATAGTTTATAATTTTTGGCTTTTAAATCAATTTGAGGAAATTTTACAATATTTTCTTCATAATTTGCTGGAAATATGTCTTTGAGATGTCTTAGATATGATTTATATATATATATATATATATATATATATATATATATATATATATATATATATATATATATATATATATATATAAATCTAAATTTGGTTGAAATGTTGAGACTTGATTACATAACGTTTGTTTTGTTAATTGTAGCCCTTCTTGCAACCAGCGCCTTATGTTGGCCTATTAAATATGATTATTTAAACCTTTAGATAGCTATATTTTTTAATTATCTTTTTTCAGCTCTCTTTTTATCCATAGATTTTAAGAGGCAAACGTAACAGGTGAGAGATTGCATGAAAATCTCTGATACCTGGTTACCAGTTATTGCAACTAAAGATGTTTCCCGCTCTCAATCGTTTGTGATGGATGCAGCCTGGCTTTTGCATTTGGAGATTTGTTCATCAATTTGTGAATAAGTCTTTTAAATGCTTTTAGGACTTGGAAATGAAACATCGATCAATACTTATCAAGAATTAATTGTTTATTCAGATGACAGTATGTTCATTATTCGGCATTGTTGTTTCTGTAACAATGATATAAAGTCTCATTTTAAAAAAAAAACAAAAATCATCTTGAATTCATAAATCGTTCACGATTAACTATTTCTGCAATATGGTCGATATTATGCAACAATACAAATAAAAGATAAGATAAACAGTTCTTTTATAAGAATAATATTTAAGGATGATTTCGTTCACTGAAATTGAATATTGTGTGATTATATAAGATTTACTTTATTCACTCAATACAGAGATGAATCTCCTCTCTGGTAGTAAAAATGCATCAAATAATCCAGTCGCTGTATTGGCAGAGTTAATTTGGGAGAGGCTCGAAGTTAGATTGCTGGTTGTTAATTTATAGCAGTAACAAAAATACAATGAAGGTAATCCTATCGCATCAGTTATACAGTTATACACACCTGCATAAAACCACATTAACTGTGTTGTGTATACTAATCGAAATTTGTAGTTAATGCGATTTGAATTTGCTGTATATAAGGCTGTTTAAAGATTCATTAGATACTGTAGTTTACTAATTTCACGCCCCGATGAGAGAGAGAGAGAGAGAGAGAGAGAGAGAGAGAGAGAGAGAGAGAGAGAGAGAGAGAGATCGTCCACGTTTAAGCTCTTTCACCTTTGATAACAAATTGCGCAACACTAAATAAATCCCAAATTTTAATTGAAATTTCAAAGGAGAAAAAAAGCCCAAAACAAAGCGGTATCATTTTAAAATAAAATTTTAAAACAAATACCAAACACAAACAGAAGGACAAAATTTAACAAAATCAAAACGTCCACAGAATTCAACCACAACAAAGTATCGATAAAAGTTCAACCACAGCAAAGTATCGATAAAAGATCAACATTTAACGTATACAATTCTAAAGAAAAAAGAGAGGTCTTCAAATGTTAACAACTTTTGTTTGTCGTGTGTTCCTTTATTTGGGCTCAGTATTTGTCATTTTCATCAAAATCATATGTATTTACATTTCCCAGTGTCTTTGTATGTGATAACACAACAAATCGATTTTGTAATGTATATTCCAATATATTTCATCAATGACTATTTCATTAATTAACATAAACGCTTAGTCTAAGTTTTTATGTTCATGTTAAAATGTCGGATTTCATGCAGATAGTTTGGAAATGTAATAATAAGCGATAAACTTTGGAAGAAAAATCTTTTAATGTAAAATGTTATCTAAACTTTGTATAATACACATGTTCAACTGTTTTTTAATTAGTTATTTCAACATGGATCCACTATACATGTAATTCTTTTGAAATAGAAATTCATTAAGTTTTTTCTATAAACCTCAATAAATTATAGAAGCGACTTAGATAATTTTGAAGTTAAACTATTCATTCCATTAGCTGCCATTAACATTGGTCACGTGATTGATAAGTCATTTTGCGGAAATTTGGCTTTTCATTATCAAATCTTATATTGCGTTGTTGCGTTTCACAATTAAATTAATGCTTCAATATTTTCTTTGAAGTTGAAATCTTTTTAATGATAAATAATTCAGAGATTGACTGTATCGTCGATATTCTATAAATCTGAGTCCACGGTATATCCTTGTTGTTTTAAGAAGATCTAATCTCTCTCTCTCTCTCTCTCCCTCTCTCTCTCTCTCTCTCTCTCTCTCTTTGATAAAGATAAAGAAGGTTCATTAAAATTCGAACACATTCCCGCACAATAATGTCTTGTTGACTGATCACATGTCCTTTCTTTGGAAAATCTTTTTTTTCGAACTTGGTTCAGACAGCTAGCTTTATAAAATGACAACTGTTTGGATTTCAAAGTCTGCACAGAAAGAACACATGGCTAAAGTTTATTGTATACTTTTATTAGCAAGTTGTAAACTCCCATAGGGCGCCTCACTCCTTTCGGGTGCCTCATCATTCATACACCTCGTCATCTCCAACTAGCGCCGCAATTTCCTTCCGTAATATCTGAAACAGAGAATAGTGAAAGTGAGTGAATGGGATTGATGATATGTGAATCAATCGCGCCCTATTGGGCCTTTCCGACAAGTAGAAACACAACCTCGAAAGTATTACGTAGTCATCCATGACAACTCCACTTATTATGAAACTTGATAAACTTGATATACAAACTGAACATTTTATTATCTGTTGAGATGTGAACAAGAGATATCCAACATAAGAGACATATAGAGCTGCCAAAGGGAAACGACTCCATTTTGTTTAACTGTAATATGTAGCTGTAATAGTCAGTAGACAGTCTGGGATAGAAATAGCTGTAATAGTCAGTAGACAATCTGGTATAGAAAAAGCTGTAATAGTCAGTAAACAGTCTGGGATAGAAATAGCAGTAATAGTCAGTAGACAGTCTGGAATAGAAATAGCTGTAATAGTCAGTAGACAATCTGGTATAGAAATAGCTGTAATAGTCAGTAAACAGTCTGGGATAGAAATAGCTGTAATAGTCAGTAGACAATCTGGTATAGAAAAAGCTGTAATAGTCAGAAGACAGTCTGGTATAGAAATAGCAGTAATAGTCAGTAGACAGTCTGGAATAGAAATAGCTGTAATAGTCAGTAGACAGTCTGGAATAGAAATAGCTGTAATAGTCAGTAGACAGTCTGATATAGGAATAGCTATAATAGTCGGTAGACAGTCTGATATAAACATAAATGTTCTAGTCAGTGGACAGTCTTTTATAGATATAAGTGTTATAGTCAGTAGACAGTCTGATATAAACAAAACTGCTATAGTCGGTAGACAGTCATTAAGCCATAACAATTTCTTATACATGAAATCACAATGATATTGAATGCTATAGTAAGACGACAATATAACAATATTACTTCTTTACACTGCATATATCCATTATTTAGAGATATCATGATCACATTCAAGGCCCTTGTGAGCGACAATTAAGCATTCTATCATCGATTCTCCAAATTTTGATTTGTTTTTCAACTTTATTGCCGGTTACTGGATTATAACAAAAGGACAAAGAGGGCTGGCCAGAGATCGGAATAATTCTACACACTCCATTAATATACCAACGCTATCACCGTCGCACTGTTTGAATCTAAATGCAATTTTAGAAATACTTTACTCAAGAGGAATATCATCGGCATAGAATATTGATGTCCCGAGAGTATGACGGTTAGATGTGCTTAATCCAGTCCAGGAGTGGAATTTAACTAATGATATATGTCGATCTGTGGTGGTAAAATATCTGTGTGTTTTTCTTCTGTGTATACCAATCTCACGACAACTAATTATCATGAGAAGATGATTTGAAGGTTGCACGATAGCGCTTACAATTAATAACTGAACACATCAGAGAGCAGACACCTCTCGCGAGACTTCACGCGATTCAATAAAACGTACAGCATGGATTGGCTAATTCCAAGTGCTTGACTTGTCGGGATCGTTACACAATAAAAACAAACACCGATCCAATTGAACAAATGAAAAGCTGATATGAAATATTTAGGAGATGATGATTGCTTTTATAATGGGCGCCTGGCACAGAAGGTTTATGCAGATTTCCTTACAGAAGAATTATAGAGTAACTGTTCACACCGAAAATCTTATCAAGGACACGAAGAACTTAGAATTGTAAATCAGAGAAAGAAAATTAGAAAACTGGCAGCTTGCTTGGAGTTTGAAGAAAATTTAAAAATCGTTCAGTTCATTTTACAGACGACATTCGTAGAATATAATTGCTTTTATGAGCAACCAGGTCCGCCGAACCTTTATTCCCTACTTTCTTTTATGTAAGAGATTATGTATATAGGGATTAGAAGACAGAGAGAATTTCTATAATTAAAATTGTCTTTTTTATGTTATCTTTCGAATTTAAAAAATTCAATCCTAATGCAGCAGTCTACAGATTTTTATGGATGTCCAAGATGTGTATAAAATTCGAGCAAACTCTCGGATTTTATTTTTACACAAATCGCTTGGATTGTTTTGTAAAACAAACCAAAGAAGCATAGACCGCAAAGGTTTAATGTACTGAATGTACTGAGGGAGGATTTAGGACGGGGTGAATTAACCGCCATAAATGATTAACGATTGGTTGATTACTTGGCCAGCCCCAAAACTTCTCCCCAGAGAAGGGTAGACGACCCCTGCAGGCCATACGGGTTGTATAATATATATGATAAATGCGTCTAGACTACTTCTTATTATCAAACATTGGCGTTGGAAGCAAATTCAAAGATAAGGGAAATTTCCCGAGGTTTAAGAATCTAGAGGAACCCCAAAACATCCAACTTGACTAGCCAGTGGTTCCAAGGTTGACAGAGACGTTTAATGACAATATGCATAGGTAACTGATCATTTGTTACCACTCGGCAACTGCTCGAACCCGACAAGCGGAAAACATTATTACAAAATCTGTCAGAAAAGCAGGAGAAGTTGCTGCTGTCTTTGCTACTTAGGATACACAAAATGAACTTGATAAAAGTAGAATCACATGAAGAGCTTTCAAGATCTCAGTTTACCTGTTCCTTTAGTAGCTGTCGGAGTTGGTTTTCCCTGCTCACTGAATCGCTCTCCTCTGTAAAATCGGAGCCCATTGGATAAAAGCTTTCTGAGTCGCTATAGTAACTGCTCATAGGCGGATAAGTGTTTAAACGTTTTAAAAGAACATTTCTAAGCATAGTTCTTCCTAGTTCGTCATCTTTTCTGTTCATTTCCGGTTCCGGTACTGGCGGTGACCACGACCGTTTTCCATTTCCTGAAGGAAAAAAATAACAGATAATGACCGTAATAAAAGGATTAGGATAATTTATATTGAATATTGGATTTTATAAACACAAGCATTTAAATTGTATTCTAACAATTGCATGCAAAAATAAATATGAACAGTGTTCATTTTGTCTTTGGTTGTTGGTTATAACACAATGGTAGATTACTAAATAATCTTGTATGGTATAACACTAAGCCTAATGTCACGAACCTCCAAAGCACATGTGGTTTGCCCAAGGTCCCTTGCATTTTGATGCTGAAATAGAGAACAATGGAAGGTTAGAATTTTTATACAAATGATTCTCTTTTCTTTACATAGCAGCTGTAGAATAATATCCTCAAGACATTTTACAGAAAAAATCCCTGAGATTGCAAATTACTGTAAATACAATTTAGCTTTTAAACAGTCTATCTGAGGTTGACCGTATTTGCCTCCCTTTCATTTTGATGAAGTGTTCTTCAACGGGCGCGGGGAACCCCCTAACGGCAACCAATGAAACTCAGCCCTAACAAGTCGTAAAACATGAAAGATTACGTAGGCACGGGCTTAATTGTCCGACAAAGAACATCATTTATTTGTCTAAATTAAACACTTCGAGACCACAGAAAACAATCAGAGAGCGGTGACGGAGTGATTTCGTGTTCAATATGCCCAGGAAGAATCTACATGATCAGGGATACAACAGGCGACAGAGACAGATCGACGTTCACTGTACATAATAACAGAGAGATAGATAGACGTACATTGTACATTATTACACAGAGATAGATAGACGTACACTGTATATTATTACACAGAGATAGACGTACACTGTATATTATTACACAGAGATAGATAGACGTACACTGTATATTATTACACAGATATTGATAGACGTACACTGTATATTATTACACAGAGATTGATAGACGTACATTGTACATTATTACACAGAGATTGATAGACGTACACTGTATATTATTACACAGAGATTAATAGACGTACACTGTGTATTATTACTTAAAGATTGATAGACGTACACTGTATATTATTACACAGAGATTGATAGACGTACACTGTATATTATTACACAGAGATTGATAGACGTACACTGTATATTATTACACAGAGATTGATAAACGTACATTGTATATTATTACACAGAGATTGATAGACGTACATTGTACATTATTACACAGAGATTGATAGACGTACATTGTACATTATTACACAGAGATTGATAGACGTACATTGTACATTATTACACAGAGATTGATAGACGTACATTGTACATTATTACTTAAAGATTGATAGACGTACATTGTACATTATTACACAGTGATAGATAGACGTACACTGTATATTATTACACAGATATTGATAGACGTACACTGTATATTATTACACAGAGATTGATAGACGTACATTGTACATTATTACACAGAGATAGATAGACGTACACTGTACATAATGACAGAGAGATAGATAGACGTACATTGTACATTATTACACAGAGATAGATAGACGTACACTGTATATTATTACACAGAGATAGACGTACACTGTATATTATTACACAGAGATAGATAGACGTACACTGTATATTATTACACAGATATTGATAGACGTACACTGTATATTATTACACAGAGATTGATAGACGTACATTGTACATTATTACACAGAGATTGATAGACGTACACTGTATATTATTACACAGAGATTAATAGACGTACACTGTGTATTATTACTTAAAGATTGATAGACGTACACTGTATATTATTACACAGAGATTGATAGACGTACACTGTATATTATTACACAGAGATTGATAGACGTACACTGTATATTATTACACAGAGATTGATAAACGTACATTGTATATTATTACACAGAGATTGATAGACGTACATTGTACATTATTACACAGAGATTGATAGACGTACATTGTACATTATTACACAGAGATTGATAGACGTACATTGTACATTATGACACAGAGATTGATAGACGTACATTGTACATTATTACTTAAAGATTGATAGACGTACATTGTACATTATTACACAGTGATAGATAGACGTACACTGTATATTATTACACAGATATTGATAGACGTACACTGTATATTATTACACAGAGATTGATAGACGTACATTGTACATTATTACACAGAGATAGATAGACGTACACTGTACATAATGACAGAGAGATAGATAAACGTACACTGTATATTATTACACAGAGATTGATAGACGTACATTGTACATTATTACACAGAGATTGATAGACGTACATTGTACATTATTACACAGAGATTGATAGACGTACATTGTACATTATTACACAGAGATAGATAGACGTACACTGAATATTATTACACAGAGATTGATAGACGTACACTGTAGATTATTACACAGAGATTGATAGACGTACACTGTGTATTATTACTTAAAGATTGATAGACGTACATTGTACATTATTACACAGAGATAGATACACGTACACTGTATATTATTACACAGAGACTGATAGACGTACACTGTAGATTATTACACAGAGATTGATAGACGTACACTGTAGATTATTACACATAGAAAGAAAGACGTACATTGTACATTATTACACAGAGATTGATAGACGTACATTGTACATTATCACACAGGGATAGATAGACATACATTGTGTTTTATTACACAGAAATTTTTCAAATCGACGGCCTGATTTATTTGAATTTTTGATATTACACTTTCTACAGTATTAATTATTAGAATTATGTTGCTATTTTAAATTCATAAACTATCGCTGTACATATATACTATCAGCTATCCCTTTTGGTACATGTATAACAACTGCCCATTCATGATCATAACACAAATTCTGTATTAACTTTTGCTCTTGGTACATGTACCTGTATAACAACTGTCCATAAATAAAACTAACGTTCCTTTTACAAATTCACTTTATCACTATTACCTTTGCTACAATGACTGTCTAACCATAAAACGAACGTTCCCTCACTACTGTTATCTTGTACGAGATTGCGATACCCCTAAACCATGCCATTTGTCTTAAGGTTACACGAGTTTATTTACCTTGATTGTCAATGAAGTAAAACTAATTAGGATTCATTCTTGTTTTGGTTGTATTGTATTCATTTCCATTGGGATTGGGTATAATTAGTGGACTTATGGGGCCGATTGCCAATAGGAGAATCACGGCACGGTATCATCATCAATTTTGCAAAAAGGTGAACTTTTTCATTGTCTCACTCTCATTCATCTCATTTTTCATCTCTCTCTCTCTCTCTCTCTCTCTCTCTCTCTCTCTCTCTCTCTCTCTCTCTCTCTCTCTCTCTCTCTCTCTCTCTCTCTCTCTCTCCTTGTATTATAAATTTGTCCTTGTGTCCGTTTGTCCGGCCTCACAATAAGTTTAATCATTAATTGATTTTGAACTTATTTAGTTGTTAAGGTAACATGTTGGAAGAGGGCGTCGTTCGACAAGAGTCCTTCCTCCGTTCACCTCCTTGGTCGTGGGTTTCTTTACATCACTTTCGCCCACATCGTGTTTCAAGACGGAAAGTTTATTAGTAATCACGCACAGTCAATATACACAACAAGATAATTACTTTTTACAAAATTTACCGGCAGTTTACTAGTTTTCTACAAATTAAGATGGTGATGTTTTTCTAACAATTTTCATTTTAAGGAGAAGAGTGGATAACAATAGGGTAATAAACAGCTTATCATTGGAATTGAAGCACTGGCTGATTCTTTTGCCAATTACCAGGAACAATTTCAGAACTTTACTTCGTGTCCCCAAACAACACAACCGACATTAGACTCCTCCGTAAAAACGGGGGGATGGGGGGGGGGTCGTTTGTATCCAGAACCATGGAGATACCAATAAAATATTTATTCTTTGAATCATTTAGAGCTACATTTCAGAATGTAATTCGTAATTAAGGGAGCTGAATATTAAATTTATAGTTTTATTTGATATAAAAATTACTTAATCGGTAAATTTGAAAATTTTGATTCCATTTATATACTACCACACGACAAACAGAAACAATTCAGAAAGTTATTTTTACGACAATCGAAACGAATTTAACTTCCGATGAAAGCCTCATTGTAAAGTTTGGAATGAAATTTTAAAAAAATGTTCCTTAGAATTCTATAAGTAGTTGATTAGAAGCCTTCTATTAGGTTCCTATAAATAGACCTTTTCGTATGTCTGCTATGTCAAGGACAATGATTGTTCAATGTCGCAAGTTTTTGCAGAATCTACCCTCTTAAGCCACCATGCCACCTACTCTATGTGTAAATAATCTGTGGAGCTTCTTAAAAGGTAGCGTTTTCCACCCTCCTTGTTTAACTTTATAAATCTGATCCGGGATTAAACATAGGAACCATATAGAGCTCCCTCTGTGTCGCTACACACGCGATGTAACCGCCGAGAAACGCCACAAACTGCAGTCAAAACGAGTATTTGTCAATATTTGAGAAGCGAAATTGTAGAGATTGTACAGACCAAGTTTCGATTTGTCAACATGTGGCTGAATTCGATATCAATATCTATACAAATATTTTGCCAAATCCAATAAAATGACTACAGGAATCAAAACAAGTGATCTATTCAATGGATTACTCCATACTTTAGAGCTGTTTAATGCCATGACATGCCGCGATCACTCAAATACTTCCAAGTCGGCGGTCCACGAACTTCAATGTATAAAAAAATGAACATTGCATATTGAATTAATAAAATTAACCACACTTTTATCTTTAAAGCTCCCTTTCAGCTTAGATATCCATGCAATTTTTCTATTGTTCTTCATCCGACAGTTTGACATTTTTTTTTATTGCCCATCATTAACAAACTAACCGAATTCTCAACACAGTATGAATTAGTTATAGGTCTTGTGAATATTATTTTTCTTGTTTATTGTTTCTCTTTTATTTGAAGCTGTTGCAAGAAAGATTTTCATAAAAATCCAGATTAAACCTAAGATCTCTTTTAAAGCGGGCTGTTTTTGAATATGAGATTGATCATTTTTTGAATAGTCAATGAGTATGAAATTCACCTAATTCTAAACTCAATATTAATAAGTTATCGGTCATATCTAAATATTACTTTTCCTTATTACAAATTATTATAATAAAGATTTTCATAAAGTTCTAGATTTCAAAACCACCCTATAATTAAGCATTAAAATTTTATGCCTATTTTGTAATACGGGAAAATTTTGGAAAAAATGAGATTTAATTAACCTTTTTTTTTTGGTCCAAGAATCTCAAATTTACCGATTTCTCAGCTCATCAAATGCAGTTATCAATATTGTGAAATTATTTTTCCAGGTATATTGTCTTTCCTTATACATGTATAAAGTTGTAATAAAGATTAATTTTCATATATACTAAAGCATTGAAATCCATTGGTTATTTTGTAATACGGAACGAGTTTTATGCTTTGAGAAAATAGGATTATATTCGTGATATTTAAGATTTTGATATATATTTATAAATCACAAACGTGTCCATTGGCTTGGACATGAAAACAAAGTTCACAAGCAGGTGCACGGTCCGTGAGATACGTGCGTGAATAATGGTCTGGTTTAATAAACTGGTCACCCACAGAAAAGTTTATGGAGGGTGAGTGCATGACAACAGAAATCGGTAAGAAAGCCCACAAACTGTAATTTTTTTCAATGTTCCCAATTACTTGTGTTTTTAAATTTAAATGCTGAAATTAACCTTGAGTTTAATGGGGTCCATGATGTTGTTTATAATTCAGCTATACTACGTATCGAAGTCTTAACGAGATGCTTACATACAAGACTGGGGTAGTTCCTGTGTGTTTCTACCATTTTTGTACAAGATTGCACTCAGAGATCACTCGAAAGCTAAATCGACCAAATCAAACAGATTGGATTCTGAAAATAATATCCTGATCATAAGGCGTAGAGTTTCAATTCTAATTTGTCGCTCAATTCCAACAAAAAACGATACTCCCTCCAACCATAAAATCCCCACCACGCGCTAAAACAGAGAGTTTACCAATCCTGTCCACCTTCGAGCTACTAGTTATCATTGATGAGGATAAACTACGTTCTTTCTAATTCTCACAATCCCTATTCTTTTCCTCAGCAAATGTAATTTACAGATACATTCAACAACACACCCTTAAATGAAAGGACCTTTAACAATACCTGGAAATCAACATTGAAACCAAGCTAATGACCACCAAGCTGATTTAAGATGAACGGCTGCAAAAAAAAAGGACCGAACTATGGAACTCTCCTCCAAATATACGCAATGCATGACGGGAAACATTTTTGGAGAGAAGGGAAAAAAGATAAGCTGATGTGAAAGTGAATTAGAGGCCTCACAATTACTTGATTAGCCATTGTTTGGTCCTTAAAGCAATTGAGTCTTTTTCTCCAGTCGTCAGGGCTCGGTTAGAATCAATCTAGGACCGTCCAACTACAATCGCCAACATAGAGATACCATCCATTGATTATGAAAATAATTCGCCAAAATTACAGAGAGATGGCATCCTGTTTAGCAGTCCGTCCCGGGGCTGAGTGTAGGAAGGATCCGGAGTTAATTACGGCGATTTGTTACGTCTTAGAATCAAGTACTTGATAGCTGAAAATTCCAAGGCTTGTACTATTTGACTGAATGAAAGTAATTCGTGTACACCTAACCCTGGCAGATTTCCACTCAACAAAGGATGGGAACTAATTGACGGTTCATTTTAATTAGAACTATTGCGACAGTGACGATCAGTAATTTTGAATTTTTTTCAAGGACATTAAAGATAATATTGCCACAAATATGTAGCTATAATGCTCTCTCTTTGGTCGGGGATCAGCCGTTATAGAGAAGATAATTGTCGTCTAACTAGAAGCCGCAGGCCAAGTCGTGAGCGGAACAGACAGGGGGTCGGTGCAATGTTTGATGAAACGTGCTCACACATGGCGAGATTTTATCATGTTCAACAAGTCATTGGTGTGAATTCTAGATCAAACCGATATAGATGAAAATGTACAATTAACAGAACATCGCCGAACTAACAAAACATATAGATCAATCTATATATTGACGAGCCGGGCGCGCGGTTTGGAGTCGGTTCTTGCCTTCACTGACCCTACCCATCATCACTCAAGGCCCAAATCCCGGCCCACGATTCTCAGAAAATAAATCCCTGATTAACTTTGAATTTTGCTTTTCAAATGGTATATTTTGCAAATTAAACACAGAGTAATTTAACCAGATAAAGAATTAATAAGTATATAAATAAAGGATGGACGAGGTACAAGTCCCAGTACAAGATACTTTGCTTTTAGAACAGCATCGCTAATCTCCGTCTTTATTTCATCTTTTTGGTCTTAAGCTCAATAGCAAATTCCGAATAATTCAACTTTTGTTCCAGTTTGTGTTCCCTTGACTATGGAAGTAATTGAAATTATTTCTAAATATTACCCCCCCCCCCCAAAAAAAACCATTAAAATATTTTTATTTAAAAAAAAATGTTAGTCATTTCTCTTAAAGTTTAAAGAAAATAATTTTGGAGTGGTATTCGACTGGTATTCAAGGTTCTGAGGTGAGTTTTCGTGAATGTTGAAACAATATAAGGTACTCTCTCTCTCTCTCTCTCTCTCTCTCTCTCTCTCTCTCTCTCTCTCTCTCTCTCTCTTGTACTCACCTGAGACCGAGGAAATCTGTACAGTGAAATATACACATAGAGTAGCACTTAACAACACAAAGCCAGACGGATTTCGCATTTCCTATCGTATGGACTCTGTCTGTTATATAACGTAAATCTTTGCACTCGGTGAGCACTAATGAAAGTCACAGTTAAACAATTAAAAAAATAACGGTCCTTAAATTGTTGTAAGTCGGGCCTGTCCGTGATCACTGATATTTCCCCTTGCTCTGGGAGTTTGTGTTTTCTAAGCGTGGATTAGTAGTTCTGGAACGCCCCCGAACAGTACACAGGAGCTGCGGCCAGGCGCTAACTTGCTACAACTTCCAATAGCAATGGCAACATGTAATTGGACAAATAATCCACCCCAATATACCACGTCACACGACGTCACAGTACCAGGTGCGTGGCCGCAGTGTGCCGGAGTCTGAGTGATGAGACTTTAATAGTTTATCAATAACTCATTGATTGGTTCGCTTTTTTTAAACAATTGATGTTTCATTGCGGAACTTAGATGACAGTTTATTTATTTTTTTTATCAACATGTAAGTGTTAGAGAAAGTACAAAGAAAATATCGAAAATTCATCACCAATTTATTGAGCGAAAAGAAGCAATTTGAACAAATAGGGGTGTCCATACATTAAGGAAATTCTTTATCGAATTTATTTATTTATCTAATTTCATTAAATATATTTTATTAATTTGTTTATTTTTATTCCTATATTTTTTCCATATACGAGGGCTGTCCCAAAATTGCATAGACCAAGCGCAATACAAAATTTCTGTTCACTGTAATTTCGTCATAGAAATGTATTTCGTTTATTGATCTTTTGTCGATCCATACCCCAAAATTCAAATGCGTGCATAATATATTCTTTGAGACACATAATAATTTTATCAGCGGGTTTTGGCAGTCGGCGCAATGTGCGACATCGAAAATATCCAGCCTGAACGTCTTCGCATATCAAAAATCATTTTATTTTCTCATTTATTTTTTAAAAAGTAAAAAATTTTATTACGAGCATAATAAGCGCGACTTGTATTACTTTGAAGGATGCGCTAATAAATGTGATTGTGTAAAACATTGATTATTTCTGCTTCAAGAAAAAAATATTATAAAGTAACCCCACATCCATCGAAATGTTCGGCACTTTGAAACACTGATCAATTTGCTTTCACAAGATGTAAAGATTAACTTTACCATTTACCTTATAATAGTTTTAACCTTGCATTGCACAAAACCCTCATAAATAACATGATTGTGGCTATCTTAAATCGAAAGCTTTAATTGACAATATAACACATTTTATAAATTGTTTTGATTAACGAGGGATTAACTACTACTAACTACTAACTTAATGTTAGCAAAAGATGACAAGATTTATTAGTAAAGTAGTTATTCTTACTCTATTTAATGTAATACGAATAAACTAATTATGATATGATTTCAAGTTTTGCATGTTGATGGCAAAAGATGAAAATAACTATTGGTAAAGTACTTATCCTAAATGTATTTCATTTTTAACTAGTACTTAGAATGAGCTACAATACGAGTTCAGTTTTCAAAATTATCTTCTTTGGTAGCAACCGGCATTGGACGCTTGCGTCAACGTTTTGTTTTTTTTTTCCAGGAAATAGGCATGCTCAGAATCTTGACAAGGTATTCTGGGAAACTTCACTTGTATGTTGATCATTTCGTATTTTGGTAATCTTGTTCAATGATGCAATTAGTCGTATAGGAATAAAAATTTTATGCGAGTCTTGTAAAACAGAAGTTGTAAAACTTTTAAAAAAAATATATTAAACCACACTCTTTGTTATGAAGAAATAAACTATTTTCCGTAATATTGTTGAAAATACGAATATAGTATAGTATTGATAAGCTTGTTCATAGAAAAATCATATACATGTAGAAATAGAAAAACAAAAGTTATCATTTCTATATTTCCATTATTTTAGAACACACTTATGTGATTTTCAGCATTTGTAATTTTAGATATTAAATTTTTGACATTTTTATGTCATTTAATTTTAAATATTCAATTTTTGACATTTTTATGTCATTTAATTTTAAATATTTAATTTCTGACATTTTTATGTCATTTTCATTTCATATAACAAAGAAAACCCTGCTTGCGCCCCAACAGTGCATCATTTGCGTCATTCATGAACTGTATTGGACTAAATGCTGTAAATTGATTCGTAGTGTTGTCACGGACAAAGGCAATGTAAAATGTAGATATAAGTACCTGAGAGTAAGTATATACGTGTAAACAGAACTTTGATCAGAAATGGTTATGAATGAGACCTTTATATAAAGGTTAGTTTTGAATTACGTACTCGGTTATGACGTAATGAAAAATATACGCTGAACTTTTGGGTGTAAAGTGTTCCAACTGGTAAATGTATTTTAACTTGGTTAGCTATTTAATTCGTTCCTCCGTATGATTTGTTTTCATACCATCTAGTGCAGGAAATGATTTGTCGGAAAAATTGACATTAAATTTTACAAAATTAAAATATAAAAGTCAATTAGATTGATATGTTTATGATGCAGTTATGGTCATATTATGACATTGGCGTTGCAGTTTAAACGAAAACAATGTTCAAATCTCTAGCAAATCAAATAAAGTGAAACAACCGGGACGAATTAAATCATTTCGACATGTACATGAACTATGGGTTTATGATGAAGGGCACTCAAGTAACAGATAACGTTTACTTTCTTCTGAACGCCGGTTTGCACACTGTACACATGCACTTTTGTTTTGGTGATATGTCATTGGGTACAGTAGAATTTCGAGATTTTATTTGTAGTTGGAATCGTCACATCACTCCTTGAACGATCGCTCCCCGACATTAGTAACCTGCCTCGTTCTGACACGCTGACCTATAAATGATTCGACGACTTCCGGTTGCAGTTTGTGTCACTAATTTACGTAGACTAAATCCTTTGAGTAGACAGTAACGCGATCATTTAGTCAAGTTTTGCCCGAGAGCCTGCGTTTGAGTTGTGAATGTAATATCGACACCCGATGCCAAAAGCAAACATACTGTTGGAGTGTAGTTCAAAATAAAAATGGCATCTGAAAGTTTCCTCTTTGATACCTTCATACGGTATAGTACATGTCAATTTGAAGAAAAAAAACGCAATGAAAATTCCATCTAATAGAGCTAAATAGATACCCTGCAAAATCGGTAAAATTAATTGATGCAAGAGAGGTACGGTAACATATAGTCATTTATAGAACAATCTGTGTTTGCTTGAGGCAAACAGCAAAAAGTAAGGTTTTTTGTAATTTATGGATCGTTTATGGTCCTCGGTAATAAGTTCAATGGAACTATTATGTAACATGCCGGTTCTGTGTACCATTCACCATTCAGGGGAGGCAGCGATGGGTTGGATTCAAGAGATTTCGGCTATGACCAAAGTGGGGTACTGTTCAAGAGGAAATAAAAAGGGCAATGAAGCAATATAGGTGCGTTATTTACAAGAGCCAATGACTGCATGACTTCATGCTACTGTCTGCTTTATGCAACCTAGACAAGACCATCAGGCTTGTTTATTGCTGCAAGAAATGCATGTTATGACCACAGTTTACCATACATTCTCCCATGGTTTAAGAATCAATGGAAACAATAATAATGGAGGATAAAGTTCTGATATTGGCACGTAATGGTTATCCGATAGCTTACAGAGATCATGCATGTCCCGGACAGATGACTGGACGTAATTCGGTTAGATCTGGGCCGGGTCTCTATCTCGTGCTTCGCTAGATTTAGTACAGACTTCCTAATCTGTGTACTAAGTGGTCTGTAATTTGGTACAGACTTCCTAATCTGTGTACTAAGTGGTCTGTAATTTAGTACAGACTTCCTAATCTGTGTACTAAGTAGCCTGTAATTTAGTACAGACTTCCTAATCTGTGTACTAAGTGGTCTGTAATTTAGTACAGACTTCCTAATCTGTGTACTAAGTGGTCTGTAATTTAGTACAGACTTCCTAATCTGTGTACTAAGTGGTCTGTAATTTAGTTCAGACTTCCTAATCTGTGTACTAAGTGGTCTGTAATTTAGTACAGACTTCCTAATCTGTGTACTAAGTAGCCTGTAATTTAGTACAGACTTCCTAATCTGTGTACTAAGTGGTCTGTAATTTAGTACAGACTTCTTAATCTGTGTACTAAGTGGTCTGTAATTTAGTACAGACTTCCTAATCTGTGTACTAAGTGGTCTGTAATGTTGTTGGTTGATTGTGTCCACACAGGGTTTTTTCCCGGGTCATCACACCTACTCTGTATGTACATACAGCAAAGTTCGCCAGTTGGACAGTGTATGCCAAAGTCCTCGTACAGTGCAGAAAAAAAATAAATCTTTATCTTGTTTCGGTGGGAAATCGAATTATCCAACTTGATATACTATCGTCCCAATTGACCAAGTTACAAAACACGTCACAAACAGATATATTATATAGTGCGGGGTCAGATATTTTAGGGTTGGGTAATTAGAATGCGATTTGTACATATACAGGAATACATTATTCCTACTTATTTATGTGACAATATTTTGTTTATTGCTTTCAGTTTGAGTTTTTCTCGCAGACAGACAAAACGCTTGGAAAATTGCCTTTGAAAATGTCAAATGATGCTCCGTAGCGATCAATCTCCAATAATCCTAATCAAATTGAAAAATCATCGAACCCCAAACTCCTGTTATGAAGCAGGCCGGGCCGACAACTGTAATCTAATTGAGCTCTTTTGACTAAGCGGTTGGACCAACAGTTCTTACATTTTGTCTATGGGGAAGTGAATTGAGTTAAACGTTCAAGAGTATCCGATTTATGACGCTTGTCGATGTTTGGTAACGTCACATCTCGCGAGAATTGCCCTCCATCAAAAGAGTCGTTCGCCGGAGCGTTTCAATAAATTTGGTTGCAGTTATGACATTATATCTTGGCAAATTGTTCCGACTCACGTTTACACAACATTCAGAGATCGATACATTATTTCCCTGAAATATTGTTGTATAAGATGAGTAGGTAACAAGATGGGAAAGCTCTTTAACAATGACGTCATCAAACTGCGATTGAAAACGTTTAAATATCGAGAATCTCCACTAGAGGGTGTTAACGTCGCTATCACCGTTAGTTTCATGTCCTCGTATCTGCTTTCAGACCTACACCGTAAGCTTTTTCTATGATTAAAATTGTTTATTTCAGGTTACAAAACTTATATAAAGTAGTATAGTGACGCAAATAAGATATTTCACTGTATTATCACATGACATCATTCAGTATAAGTGGATCTAAGGGAAATATAAGCTAACGGAAACTTGACACAGTGGAAATCATCATTTAGGTTCATTTGAAATCATTACACGTTTATAAATCGGGTTGGGCTTGACGTTATTTTTTTGGGACACGTGATTGCAAGTGAGAAAGACTTGACTGAAACGATGAATGGACGAAGAAGAAATACCCAAAAAGTAAGGTTTTACCTTAAACGATATACAACCAACAACAAATCAAGAGGACCTTGGGGTCTCTAGCTTTAAGGGCCTTATTTACTGTCATCTCCCCTGAAAAACCACGCCCTGTGCCAGACAATGACTCTTTTTCATCATATCAGACTAAAATTTGAAATTTTGACGATCGTAATTTTTGAAACCCATAGTAATTACAATTTTAAGATAAGATATGTCAGTATCTTCAAAGAACCCCATTTTACAAATATTATAGAGGTCTGTGCGTCAGCATGTAACGTTGATCACTAAATTCTATGATAAAGAGAAAAAAATACGAGATTACGAAACAAAAAATTAATCCATTTTGTAAATAGATTAAAAAAAAACAACAAGCCAAAAAAAACAAACTACAGAAATAAAAACAAGGAGAGAATACTAGTGTTAAATAAGTAATAACAGGGTTCGTGTTTTGGCCGCACTGATCTACATGTAGCGTGGCGCTAATCTCCGCAAATTAAAACCCGCCATTCCGCGAGGATTGGTGGACGGAACGACCCGGTCCGGATTACTCGGGTGAAAATACGTCTACCCATTGACCAGCTCGTGCATACGTAATCACTTCGTCATTTCATTCACTAGATACCCTTTAAAAAATCAGTACTATATTCATGCACGTTAGATCTAACATAAGGTCTACATTAAATCACAATTATGTAAATATCATACAGCACTGGAGTTAGGATTGTTCAAGTAATTCTTACATCACATGACTTATTACCCATACATATATGTAAGTACAGGTATGATAGTATTTGAGTAAGGATTATCCATATACAAGTGTTACGTGTTAAGTTTTTAATTTGTAATTGTACTTGTTCTCTGATTGTGACCCAGAATATGGAAAGCGGGGTGTATAAAAAAAGACCTTTCGCCGAGTTTTATTAATCATCAAGTAAATGGGGCGTTAGTCAGTTCGGAAATAAAAAAGTGGGAATATTTGTTAATGAGTAAAACGTAACATTAATGAACTGCTGAATTTATCACCTTCTAACATGGAATTCCCGCGGCGAGGCAAAGCAATGAGTTGGTCTTAATTATATATAGTGATTCACTGGAGAAACGAAGAGGTCGCTTAGTGTAAAGCTAGCGTGAATAAGGCAGACATCTTTTATAACTACATTTCTAAACTTAGACATAGCAAATTATTCATAACTATGGCGTAAGCAAAAATAAAACGTCACTGGACCAATCTCTGAGAGAGAGAGATAGATAGATAGAGAGGAAGAGAAAGAGAGAGAGACAGACAGACAGACAGGCAGAGAGAGAGAGAGAGAGAGAGAGAGAGAGAGAGAGAGAAAGAGAGAGAGCGCGCTAGTGACCATCCTGATGGATGAGATGGATGAATTCATTCCGCCATGAATAGTATGCATATTTTATACACACCCAATCCAGGTGTGGTAAAGAGAGAACTATACAGAGGTAGCTGGTAGAGGAGAAACAGAGTCCAACAGAGTGACACATTGACGACAATTAATGGCGTGTATTGTCAGAGACCCCGAGTCTCTTCAAGTGTCCCCAAGTCCGCCTAATTAAGTCGCAGAGTGGAGAGCAAATTTAAAGAGAGAAAGTAATCAATTTTATGGCAATTCATCGAGATGAAATTACACGAAATGGACAAGATAGGCGATTCTTAGATGGTAATATTAGTAATTCAACTTGGTTTTATGTGAGGAGTTACTATCTGAAAAAAATAAGATAAAAACGCAATTTATAAAAAGGTACTTCAAAGATAATATTCCTGGTTAATGTTATTTAGGAATAATGCGCGAAATAAACGGATGCTTATAAGATAACACGACTATGTAATGAAGTAGGAAAAATTAATACTTTGATGATAATGATTGTAAAAATCCTTTGATGATATTCCTATAATATTGTAAAATTATAAGACGCAGAACAAACAGTGCTTAAAAGATAATGATGCTAATTCAATAACCTGATATGAAGCTAAATGGACAGGTCATTAGCATATGTTATTGCCTATATGATAAAACGAAAAGAACTTGTAGCAATATATGTAAATGGATTACATGCAACAAGTAGCATTTCATTCACGTCAGGGCGCTTTACATTGAATTAAGATAATTTAACTTGTCTCCATATATTTAGATTTTTTTTGTTGTAAAATCTCGCGGTCAATGCATCAGTTCTAAAATCTATATGTTTACTGGACAGTTAACAGCCTCATCTTGAGGACAGTCTCATTTTGAGAACCTTTAGATCGTAATAAAGGTTAACTGATTAGCAGTGAAGGACGCTGACATATTCAGAATCTTATAAGCTGCCATCTGATTGGTTAGCGTACCGGAAACTGAAAGTTTTTCTTGGAAAGAGTTTTATCTAACTTGGCCGAGGTATTTTCTACACATACTTAACTCTTGTTCTATGCTTTTATCTACAATAATTCCCGAATCACAATTTACACCAGGAATGAAAAGTCATTTATTTAGCTCTAGATTTGATGTAGAGTAGATATGCAACCTGATAATTCGGATTATCTTTACGATTGTCCCCTTCAATAACAACATCATTGACATGGTTTCTATATTCGTACATAAATTATATCACAGATTTATCAATACCCTGTTTATAAATATGCACGATACTATCGCTTCGATCGGAGATAAATGTCGCCTGCCGGAAGTGGATGATTAGTCGCTAGTAACGAAGACGCGCACGGACGGCGCATACTTTCCGGATCTGTCGAGTGCAAACAATGATTACAAATATGGAACATTTCCGGCAGTGTAAAACGCCACCAATTTTTAGATGATGGGGTGTTGTGAAAGTGGTGAAGAACAATAGGTATCGAATTTACCTGCCATGGTAGAATGCGCCATTAAGAGGACCAATGATATTGGCGGCGTAAAAACTTACACACGGGTCTTTGAACGGATAACGACATTGGAATCTGTTTTATCATCGCCTTAATTGGATTTTTAAAAATTGCACGATGACGTCACATTTACTGAACCATTTTCCCCGATTATCAATAGGTCGTTGAGTTGACGAAATAGAAGTATAAATTGCGTTACATTTTTTCGGTATTTTCTAATATCTGATGATTTTTAGTCGATCATCAAGAATGAAAATACATTTGTTTGCGTTAGTAAAAATTGTTCCATATATAAGTCTCTATTGATGTAGATTAATTTTTACATGCGCGCACTTTAACTCACTGATATTCAGCTCAACGAAAAAAAGTGGGTCAATCGGCGCCTAATTATAACACAATGAACTTTCCAAGGTTGGTAAGGGGGTTTAAATAATTGTTGAATATTATACAATGCAAATGGAAATTACATATACAAATAAAAAAAAACATACAAAACAAATTTATAAAATCATTTAATGCACATGGTAATTATTCACTACAAATATATAGAAAACAGATGAAACATTAAGCAATACAAATAATTAACGGAAAGATCAAATATTGCAACATTTGTCAAGCCATACAAATACATATACATATGTTGATAAGAAAGTCATGTTTTAAATATTTTGAATTTACCAGGTGGCAGTTAATACAAAATTTACAACATAACAATTTTGTGTGTGTGTGCACTGTAAAACACGATATTTCCCGTAGAGCTTCAGTTCTGCAGCTACGAATGGTTTTGTGAAACTATCAAATTAAGATTGTAGCGTTATACCATATTTGTAAAACCTAGGATCAGATTCACGAAATACGTGCTAGGTGACAAAATCTCTAATTGCATTCTCACTAAAGAGAATCTCGCGAGATAAAAGAATTTTTCAGTATTTAGAAAGTTCTCTTAAACATATGATAAAGACATCTATTCCTAAAGTAAACCAGTCTGTACTCAATCCTGTCAATCATTTCATCCGTCTCTGTGGAGAATTAATGAAACTAATCTTTATAGTGACAACGAGAGCCTAGGGGCTGACAGAGGAAGTTCGGGTGAACGTTGATCATCCTTGGATAGTTTATGAATTGCAGGACCTGGTTTAGGGCAACAGGGCCACTCATAAGCTTGCTACTGTACGGGAATAGTGGATAGCATCTCCTTACGGCGCGGTGTGTCTCATTAACTTGTTTTATAGGTCTTATGAATGCTTTGTTTTTATTAAAACAATCTTTAATTTCCCAAGGGTAATTTAAGTTGGGGCGTGTTTTATAGACGCGTAATATTGGGATTAAATTCTTTCGGATTACTACGCACGCATGACAGTTAAGATTTACACATGACATTTGCACAATTCTACAGTGTTTATCGTCGTATTAAAGCCACCTCAAGAGGGTGCAAAAAAGAGGGAATCAATCATAGGTAAAGTAGTGTTTGATAGGTTATCATTACCTAATTATCATATTTTGGGTTTTTTGCTATGATCTTTGAAATTCTTAGAGTAGACAAGAACAGTTTCAAGTCCAAACGCAGCTAGGGATGAACGACTATTTTACCTCCAAACAAACAAACATACAAAGAAATTAAAGTTGATGTATACTTTATGTTAAACTGTACATGATGTTAAACTATATTTTTTTTATTTTATATAAACTGTACGACGTTATGTGTTGTTAACTTGTAAATGATGTTGAACTGTATATGATGTCAAAGTATATATTGTATTAAACTGTATATGGTGTTTAACTGGACATGATGTGAAACTCAACATGATGTAAAACTGGGCATGATGTTAAACTGTACATGAACTTAAGTTATAAAGAAAACCTAACTGATTTCTTTAGGAATGACGTGAATTCTACGGCGAACCGTACGTGCATGGTTTACGAGCATGTACATGTAACATTTCGTTGCCAAGTGTGTTGCTAACGCTGAGGGTAAAAAACCGGATTGTAGACTGTGTCTAAACCAATTAGATTTCAGTATTTAACAAGAAAGCATCATAAAATGTTATACTGTACATGATATTAAACAGTAAACGGTGTTAAACAGTACATGATGTCAAAAAGTACATGATGTCAAAAAGTACATGATGTCAAACTGTATATGATGTCAAATTGTACAGGATGTCAAACTGATTATGATGTCAGACTTTATATGATGTCAAACTGTATCTGATGTCAAATTGTTGTGTTTAACGGGATATCATGTTTAACTGGACAAGACGTTCAACTGGACATAATGGTAAACAGTATATGATGCAAAACTGCATATGAAGTTAAAACATATAAGATGTTGAACTGTAAATAATGTATATAATGTTATACTGTACATGATGTTGAACTGTAAATAATGTACATAATGTTATACTGTACAAGATGTTGAACTGTAAATAATGTACATAATGTTATACTGTACATGATGTTGAACTGTAAATAATGTACATAATGTTATACTGTACAAGATGTTGAACTGTAAATAATGTACATAATGTTATACTGTACATGATATTGAACTGTAAATAATGTACATAATGTTATACTTTAAATGATGTTGACTCTAAATAATGTACATAATGTTATACTGTACATGATGTTGAACTGTAAATAATGTACATAATGTTATACTGTACATGATATTGAACTGTATATAATGTACATAATGTTATACTGTACATGATGTTGAACTGTAAATAATGTACATAATGTTATACTGTACATGATGTTGAACTGTAAATAATGTACATAATGTTATACTGTACATGATGTTGAACTGTAAATAATGTACATAATGTTATACTGTACATGATGTTGAACTGTAAGTAATGTACATAATGTTATACTGTGCATGATGTTGAACTGTAAATAATGTACATAATGTCATACTGTACATGATGTTGAACTGTAAATAATGTACAAAATGTTATACTTTAAATGATGTTGAACTCTAAATAATGTACATAATGTTATACTGTACATGATGTTGAACTGTAAATAATGTACATAATGTTATATTGTACATGATGTTGAACTGTACATAATGTACATAATGTCATACTGTACATGATGTTGAACTGTAAATAATGTACATAATGTTATACTGTACATGATGTTGAACTGTAAATAATGTACATAATGTTATACTGTACATGATGTTGAACTGTAAATAATATAATGTTATACTGTACATGATGTTGAACTGTAAATAATGTACATAATAATATACTGTACATGATATTGAACTGTAAATAATGTACATAATGTTATACTGTACATGATGTTGAACTGTAAATAATGTACATAATGTTATACTGTACATGATATTGAACTGTAAATAATGTACACAATGTTATACTGTACATGATATTGAACTGTAAATAATGTAAACAATGTTATACTGTACATGATATTAAACAGTACACGATTGTAAAGAGAGCATGATGTTAAACTGTGTGTTTAACTATATATGATATGAGCTTTATTACATACCTAGTGTTGATTGTATTAACCGCTTATTTAGAAGCTAGCTTCCTTTACTTATATCATCTTAATACTTCATTGAGAATCTTAAAGAGGTATTGTCACATATTTTGATTATAACAAAAAAGTCAGGCATCGTGATTGATGCACAATTGTTAAAATAACATTTTATTGAATTTAAGACATTTCAAAGACAATGTATCCACCAGTTACGTATGGCATTAGCTGGCGATTTTTACAGATGACGACCAAAATCGTTGCCACTGTTCATACCGATTACATAACGGCGTCACGGTGAATTAACACAAAACCTAACTTTTGTTATTTCACTTGTCAATGAAAAATTACAAAAAATTAGAATGAGGAAGAACGATTTTAAAAATATAAAATATAAAATCAAGTGATGAATGAATATCTGCAAGGCAAACGTGACAGGAGTCAAATCGATTTCAATATCATTGCATCTATGTTATAGACCCTGGTAGGAAAATGAACCAGATCATTCGATACCTCTCTCTCTCTCTCTCTCTCTCTCTCTCTCTCTCTCTCTCTCTCTCTGGTTTTTCCGTACCGGTATAACATTCCCTATAATTACATCACAGGTGACGCCGGAGGGTGAATATATTTTTGAAAGTGTAAGCCAGGCTACTGGGGAGAACTAAGAATGCAAATTGCATTTATTACAGGTTTTCACTAAATATACAACCATACTTAAATGGAAGCTGAATGTACTTGGAATCCAGCGACATCTAAAGAGTGCAAAAAAGCAAAGGCATAATTTGCATTTTATCCCAATGTAGTCTATGTTTGATTATACTTGCTCGAAGCCCCGAACGTTATTACAAACCAAGGAATGTTTATCATTGTGACGTCAAAATACTCGGGAAAAAGTATTTAATTTTTTTATGCAAAACTTGCAAAAGAGGTGAACTATTAGGAGAGAAGCAATTATTTAGGCATGAAAAAAATAATTTATGTCTCTGTTAATTCAAAAAGGTTTGGAGAGAAAAGTCTTTGCTTGCAGTCAATTTCCGTGAAGTTTGTAAATACTCACCATCATTTAGTGAAAGTACTTTTCTCATACTCTTTATTGCTTATTGGGATCTATCTCTCAAACACCCTGCTATAGATTCCTATAATTAGTCAGCATTTCACCAGATACAGTCTTAGTCTTGATGCGAACCAATACACACCGTGTTAACGTCGGGCTTGTTTAGTAAAGAGATTAAAAATGGGCTTTGCGTCTTTGTGGCGCCACCTATTGACATACTCTTTGCCCCCCCCCCCCCCCAAAAAAAAAATAATTAATCAAACAATCCATTTCTATAAACAATAAACATGTAGATTTGTTATTAATTGTTTACTTAATGATTAATGTACATGTAGGATGGACCTAGTTTTAAGGTGAGCGTTACTTTTTGTCTTAGTTTTTGCAAAATCACAGTGGCAAACAAGTGAGTATCAGATGAACTTGTTTGGCAAGTTAATAATTTTATTGCTAAGTTTCCCGCATTGTTCTCTTAAAATTACACAGGAATCCCTTTATAATATTGCTTTTCATTAAAGTATCAGATGAACCTTTTGGCAAGTTGATATACTTAATGCTAAGTTTTCGGCATTGTACTCCTAAAATTGCACAGGAATCCCTATATTATATTGTTTTTCATTAATAATACTTATTCTCTATTTGACCCTTTAATCTGTATATAACTTTCGTCATCCATCTAAAGTTTTTAATTCTGGATGCAACTCGGACAATAATTGGTTTCATTGTTATATAAAGGCGAAAGTGCGAAGGTCGAAGTAGCCCCATCGGAACACCATAATTACGTATCACTTACTAAAACCTGATTTTTATTTATTACCTTAAAAATGCCTTGTTTTTCCGTATAAAGTGTGATGAGAGGAGAATTCACGGGAACTTTCATTATGTTTTTATTGTAAATGTTTAATACCACAAGAGATTGTATCAAGCGCTTTGTTCTCACATAACACGATGATTATTTGTTTATATTTTGAATACCAGCTCACGCTCTGGGTGCAATCCAAAGCATTTTTATTAATATTTAAAATTCGTGATCAAATTCATTGTTAACATGATCTTCTAAATTCAGATAGAAAAGCAAATATGTTTTACATTTTAGTACAAAATCCATCAAAGTTAAAAAAGGGCTGGGTTTAGAATCAGTCAGAATATGACATTTGATATCAAATATTTACCATGCTCGAAAAAGAGGAGATTTCATGAAAAGATAAAAATTGTATAAACAATGTATTATAAAAGCCTTTTGATACATTGTATTGAATAGCTTATGTGAACTTAAAACAACAGCTTTATTGTGTATGAATTTTATTGTGTATGAAATGACATTTACTTATAAACAGTAGAAAACCTTCAGTATATTTCTTTGAAAAACATCATTAACAAAACATATTTAGTAACTTAACCAAAATAAAAATTTTGCTAAAAAGTTGTTTTATTTTTAATCTAATTTAAAATTTTCTATCAACGAGAAACCAACTCACGGGTTAAAATTGGCAAAAGTATAATTATATTGGGAAAATATGAACCTTATGATGGCATTAATTCAATTAATATCGAATTTATCCTTCAAAATCGGTCTGACTTAGGTAAATCAACAATGAAATTCGATGGCAGTGTTTTAAGTATGATATATGCCTAAAACAATTCTGTATGAAAAACTAACGGGCCTCGAAACTGTCTGATATTTATTTTTACACAGAACTGTTTTTGGCATAAATCCATTACATATCGGACCGTGGAATATCGTGGGTTATTATAAAAAAAAAAATAATCATTCACACCTTTATACGCATTGTTAAAGTGTATTTTACTCTAAATAAATAAACAATGGTCTAAAATATTAGAGATTCAATATAATCTTAAAAGTAGATTGATGTTTCAGTTCCTCACGAACAACATCAGTGACGTCAGAATAACTAGATTTGTTTTCAGACTTTTCTTCAATATGTATCTTTTTTATATTTTGTGGAAATGAATTTTTATTCTTTTCTTAAGATTATCAGGATGAGCTTTTTTGAAATAGTAATAATTGTTCATTTTTGGATATTTCTATTCTATTGTCATCAACTCATCATTAAAATTGTTAATATACTTCATCAAATTCACATCCAGTATACTACAAATCTCATTACAACGAGGTTGCAGTTCGTTTTACAACCCATTTATAGTATTAAAAATCAGAAGTATCTTTTACTTCTGAAGTTGTATATTGTAGTAACTCGAGATCTTTGTCAACCTGAATGCAGGATAGTCCTTGACATTACAGTCCTTTTATTTCATAGGTAGATACCCACCCGGACAAAGTTCAGGTCTGTCAATGCAGCACGTCATCTCCCCTTTTGCCTTTCACCACTGCTTTTATATGTATACGTGCGGTTAATTTGAATTGATGATACAACAGTTCAGTTTTCTGCCTCTAATATTGATAAATTTTGAAAGAGAGCCCAGAAGTTTGTTTTACGTCATAATTTGAGGTAGACCTTTTTTGATTTGTCGATATATTTGTTGAAAAAAAGGAAAATTGAAGTCATAGGTACCGTTAGCAGACTTGCTAAAATACAATGTGAGTTCTGTGTATATGATGGATTTTCGCCTAAAAGAAATCCGTGTAACAATTTTTTTCGCATGTCTTAAAGTTATCTAACCCTGGTTATAGAAAATATTCTTATGTACTAGCATATAATGCGTCCGAAACGACACGACGGGATGTTAAACAACAAAGTGCTTTCACGGAATCTGAAATCTGATAGACGTATACTAATAAACATTAAAAATAATATGAGGACATGTTTATCAAAGTTCTATTATGCTTGTGTTTAGTCTCACTGTTTATGATAAAATAAACAGGTACGTACATGCAGACCGTCTCTAATGACAGGACAGAAAAGTAAAAAATAGTCCAAAATTAGTTCGAAGGAAAAGAGAATACATTAACCAATAAAATGCTGGATTTTTGCAACTTTATTGTTGTTTGATTAAAAAGTATTATTTGTGGCATATTACAGACACTTTACCGGCGATCCTAAATCCAACAAAAAATAACTTTCAAACCTTTTAGTTGTTCGTTTTTGACGCAATTCTAATTCTAGGCATAGAAAATTTCCACGAAACCGGATATTTTAAGAGATTTGTGAAAACCCTAGACTGCAACACATTAGGTCGGGATCAGTTTACTGGTCACGTGATCTTTTCAGACGAAATTCTATCCATCCAACATTTCGTCAAAAGCGTACAAAATACCAAAAGCAACGTAATTGACGACGCTGGAATGTTACATAGCTATAGATTCGCTGATGTTTATGGATATTCTGAAAGATATTTAAGTTTTTGGTAACATAACACCACGGGACAATATATCCAGAATCCGTTTACCGTTTAATTACTAGTATATGAGATGATGGTGAACTTTCCAGGTGAAATCTCATCTGTTAATGAGACATTGACCGTTCTTTTAAAGTCTACGCAAATAACACAGAAGCTGATGAATGAACTGTGATAAATTAAAATATTTTTAGTTGTTGTAAATCTGGAAATATTGTCAACGTGTTATCAAACCATATATAATTTTTGAACGTTTTACCGTTTATATACAATATTGAATTTCATTTTTCAGCTTTAAAAAATTATGTTAAAAAGGTGTACATGAAGAGTTAATCTACCTCAATTTCAACACGATGAAACAACAATGTATTATACGTGTACACTGTGGAATGCAGGTTATTCTTTCATTCGCAACTTCTCGGGCCTTTCAGATTAGCTGAAAATCCGAGCTCTGCCGGAAAGGCCCGAGAAGGTGATATTATTTATTTTCTTTTACTTCAAATGGCGGGTCTCTCAAACTGTCTAAAAGTAGTCCAGGATGTAATTAGCATGTTATTTAAATATTTTTTCTATAGTTTCTATAGCATCTTTTTCTCTTTTACATGAAGGATCATTTCGAGACTGTCTTTTTATCTTTATTGAAATTAGGGTTACTTTTGTCAATACTTTCTTGATAGGATTTGTTGAAATGATAAAAAGTATCCGAAGGCCAAAGAAAGGTTAAAAATAGCCTTGTTTCATTGTGAACTTCAGATACTTGGTTGACAAAGTACATTGTTAGCAAATGGCTGACAACAATTTTGATGCATTTGAGGCTTTATTTTTTTTCTCACAAAACATGTTTTTTTTTTTAATATTTAATCGCTTTCACAACAACTAAAGAAGATCTCTGCCACAAGGTGCTATATTCAAATCGGTTAGCACAGTCAAAGCTGCTAACATACAGTATATAAACTTATTAGGATACTACTTGACACTAATTCAAATGTACCCAAAAACAACAAGACGGTGATATTGCTATCTTCAATATAATTTAAAGAGAGAGAGAGAGAGAGAGAGAGAGAGAGAGAGAGAGAGAGAGAGAGAGAGAGAGAGAGAGAGGACATTAGCACAGTTGATCGAAAGCTGCTAACATACAGTATATAGATTTATTATGATACTCATTGATAATTTTTCTAATGTACCCAAAAACAACAAGACTGATATTGCTATCTTGAATATATTTTTTTTAAAAAAGGAGAGAGGACATTTGCACAGCTGATCGAAAGCTGCTAACAACACTGTGCCGGATAATTATGCCAGTGCAAAGGTGACATTTTTGCACCCGCTTAAGATGCAGTTTCGGAAAAATCCATATATACCAAATGATACTGTGGTTTCATCAATATTCGTTGAATACCAATTTTCGTGGATTTCGTTGTTAAGTTGATCCACGAAATTAGATGTTTATTGAAGAGCGATTTCTAATAACGTTGCATAGATTTTACGAACTTACGTATCCTTAAAACTGTGATTTTTATTGAATCCACGAAAATCGATACCCACGAATATTAATGTAGACACAGTAGACCATTGTCTGGAGAGTATATAACCACTTTTGTTCTTAGTGTGTTTCATCTGAAAGGTGAGATATTTACCTTTGAAAATTAATATCCTATAGGAAAATGATGATTCCCATAGGAGAAATGATTCTCCTACAGGAAATATTGACAATCCTTTAAGATTTTTTAAAAATCCTATAGGAATTATATAGGAGAACGGTAATCCTGCAGGAATTTGATTCAGACAGGTAGTTTTTTCTATAGGAAATTAAGATTTCCTATCGGATTTTATCAAATCCTATCGGAATTGAAATTCCTATAGGAAGTTTTTGTAATCCGATAGGAAATTTCAAATTTCCTATAGGAATATTGTTTTTGCTATGGGGAAAAATATTTTCTGTAGGAATTTATTTTTGAAAGGTAAATATCTCCTGTGACAGGTGAGATACAATGATAACAAATGTGGTTTTAAACAACGGTCTATCAAATGGCATATATGTATTTTTCGATATATGCAGCTTAGACAGGTGCAAAAATGCCAACTTGGCACTGGCATAATTATCCGGCACAGTGTTTGACATACAGTATATAGACTTATATTGATACTCATTGATAATTTTTCAAATGTACCCAAAAACAACAAGACTGATATTGCTATCTTGAATATAATTTTTAAAAAAAGAGAGAGAACATAGGTTAATATTCTTTTTTAATCTGCGTGATCCGATATTAGAAGCTTTAAAGAATTATAAACCAATGTCCTCTCTTTATATAAAATAGAAATCAATATAGCAATATCCAGTCTTGTTGTTTTGGGGTACATTTGAATTAGTAAATGTTGGTTGAAAGCAATGAGGTATAAATATTTTTTAAGTGTCCTTGTTCAAATTCTCGTATAGAAGCCTCGTTTTGGTACCTATTCACAAGGAGCCTCGTTTTGGTGTTTAGTCCCGTGAGTTCTTATTAAAACAGCACTCCTCATTCTTATTATAACAAAAATAGATTTCCATGAAAATATCAACCTGAGAGAAAAGTATTTAATATGTGAATGAAACACTCGACATAAAATTTCACGAACATGTAATTGATTAATATATCCTTGTAAAAAGATGAATAAATCATTTTCTCCCGAGATTTTACGAGATGACAATCTGCAGTGATATGAATTAAACAGCTGTCATATAAAACAGAGAATTGAAATTCAGTGTAAATTTCAGATCTGCTCATATTTATTTAATGACATGTTCCTTGTTAATGTGTGTATTTATGTTCGTTCAGATTGTTTTAAGCCACAAGAGAGATTATGTTGCACATCGGTAGTAAGAGGGACTTTCACTTTCTATGTATAGTCAAGTAAATACGACACCGATCTATGTACAAAAGTGAAGGGAGGCTTCGGGTATCATCTAATTCTTTATGATTTTCATCGCATTAGTGAATCATCTTGTTTTACAAATTGAACCAGAGAACGTTCACTTAAATCTGTTAAGAGTGAAATATTAACCGCTGCGGACGACGTGAAATTGTACCGTAGTTTCACAAGCATTGGTAAATATTAATGTGATTTTTACTATTTCATTTAAATGACGCAAATGTTTCGCAATATATTGGCATTGTGTCGGTTTACTCCCATTTTTTTATACACATATTTTTGATTTGATTTAATTTTGAAAGATGCTGAAAAATCGGAATTTTTTGCTGATTTTTTCTGCATTGTTAGACGGATTAATAAACAAAAATTACATAAATTGCGTTTTAATGAATAATTGATTTCCTTTAAAAGCTAAAGCGAATATCTTTTTGAAAGCAGTAGTGCGCTTTCCCGTTTTATCTGGTATTTACCACCGTTTTAACGACATATCTGTGGTAAATAACAATGAAAGGAACAGATTTATCAAGGTCTAAAATTGAGGCTGAAATTTACATGCACTGGATGGATAACTACCTCCTCCCCCTCACACATAGTTAAAGAACACACAGAGTTATCAGTGAAACAATGCAGGCCACGTGCAGACCTACGCACAGGCACCTGACGTTATATATTTTTCTCATAATAAAAATAAATGCCCTATACATTACCTTATAATACAGTGTATTATTGGGTATATGGTATTTATTTTTATTATGAGGAAAAATTATAACGTCAGGTGCCTGTGTATCATGTTATAGCTGTATGAAGACCCCCACACCCCCTGCCCCCTCCCCAGTCTCAATCTTCACTTCCAATTACAAAACAGCAAAATTTTGATTTAAAGCTCAAACTCATTTAACACAAAATGTATCGTGCTTTTATTAGTAAATACACGTACATTTTTTTCAGAGGTAGTTCGATGAGGTTCAAGCATTTAATATTTTATTTTATTTTTTTTTATTAATTTTTTGGATAAAAAGGGGAAATAATTAAAACTCTGGTTTTGCCACCAGACATAAAAAATAGGTGTAAATTTGGTGTAACAAAGTAATTTTCTTAATTAAACTTCTTATTCTATGTAGATGTGAAGCTGCAGGTCGGTAGCTCTAAGGAAAATTCGGGTTGACGGCAGCCAAAAATTTTCCGTGGAGCTATAAAGATATAAGAAGTTTAATTACGATACATACAGATGCAGTAAATTTTATTCAATATTTCAATGATTTTTCGTCTTTTACAAGTTTGTGCTTTTTATAAGTGGTGGAAATGAAAACCGTATGATTTTGAAATTCGTGTATAAGTTATACAACAATGCAGTGACTTGCATATCAAGACTAACACGTTTGATTTCAGAAAAAGTGAGAGATAGTTATGATAATTGTTAAAACTCTTGTTCGAGAGAGACTTGATGATATGATACCACACGAGAACTGTGCGAGAGATTAGCCCGTTATAAAAAGTGCTACAGAATGTTTTATCTTTATTGCATGGTATTTCTTTGAAGAGGTTTTTGAATTGCTACCCAATCGTGACATCCAAACACTTGAAGCTAGGTGCGTCCAACAATTAATGTCTTGGAACGAAGATCAGTGTCATGCAAAGCGGTATCGATCCGAACAGGTGCCCCGGGGGGACATTCCAAAGAGGCCTAAGCAAGGACAATTTGAACATCCGGTTTCCTATCATTTTGGACCAGATTTCTGACAGACGCTGGATAATGCCTCCATAATCGTCAAGGTTACAGGGACATAGGAGCATTCTTCTGTCAGTGAACGCGGAGCCGGAAGTAGTAGAACATGCGCACTCAGGCTGCCCACGGGCAAAAGCAACCCGTTCCAAAAAAGACAGAGAACTTCAATTTTTTTTATATGGAATTTTTATCTAATGTTTTGGTTAATCCATATTCCTGTTCTAATGCTTATTAACTAATATACATAAAATAACAGTATCAGATTTAGATATTGTCAAAAACAGATTGTTATGTAGTATATAAATAGGTCAAAACAAATACAATTAATAAGACAGTAACGATATATTTCATGCAAATAAAACCTGACAAAATGCTCTGATTAAAACTTTTACATTGATTATTCAAAGTTTGTCACATAAGCAGACGGGGATATTGTCGTCTGTTACTCTGAGAAATATGATTCATATATTTTATAAGAGATGTTTTGCTGCACTACTTCGTTTAGTAGGGTACCGTATACAAGTGGGGTTTTCTGTGCAGTGCTAAAATTATTTTTTGATTTCTGCGATGTGATTTCAAAGGCCATAAAGTCGATCTCGGTAACAACTTTAATGATATCATCGCCAGATATCACAAATAATATTATCGCAATTCAAAGAAAAACATGGCACACAAAAACCGCATTGATCCGAGTGAATTTTTTGTCAATGTTATATAATTGCACGACATATTTAGAACAAATTGTCTCCTTTTCTTAACCTACTTGGGAATAATTAGAATTGAATTTTTACCCGTTTTATATGAATAAAAAACTTTATCAGAGATAACTTTAGCCTTTTTAGAAAGTAGTTTTCTGTTTATTCTATGTAAACTGCCGAAAGTTATATTTCATTGTAAAACTTAGCCAAAAATACAATTCATTCCATAAATGGATATTAATATTTTATGGTGATAAATGTTATTCACTCAGTGTCCTTAAGGCAAGCTGTAAAAAAGAACCAAGGATTATTTTTCTGCAGATCAACATTGAATAGGAAAAAATGTGAGTAATTTCTGGATTTTTTATAGGTATCTTCTTTTATTCTGAAGGAGAAGAAGCTCTTTGAAGCCGAGTTTTGATGCACAGAGAGTTTAATCCCGCTAAATCCCATTTCATATGCTTTTGCAGTGAAAAATTAAAAGAGCTCGCATTGCATGAGAAACCTATACAAATATGAAAGACCAAATATCGAGCATTAATTTGCATAGATTCGACTCCTTTGGAGTCTTTGTGGGGGAGGCAAATGTTACGTCACAGATTGTAAAGGAATGCACATTAACCAAATCTAAACATGACCCTTGACCTTAAAATGTTCAGACCAATCGGTTCACCTTTATGGATTCGTTCAGAAGACTTGATTATGGCGGGTCATTGCAATTAATATCCAACATTAGCACACCAATCAATGTAAATGGCGAAAACCCCAGTCCTGCAACAGCTCATGAATAATTGATTGCGAAACAATGTCAAAATGATACAAACGTTGTTATAGACCGGCATCTGGCGGGAACGGTTGATTAATTTTCATTTGTAGTGAAAGTATCATCGCCGATGTATTTACTGTCTCACCATTACGTGTTTGGAAGTCCTTAAGTTCTCAGCAAAATTCCAGTCTGACACGTTCTAAAACACAAATAGAATTCTTCCATGGCAAGGTGCTCGGTGAAGTCATCGTGTTCTTAAGTATGATGGTGTGGGGTGTCTCAGAGACTGTTTTTTTTTTTTTTGGGGGGGGGGGGTTGTTTGTAATATTTTTTGGGGTGGGGGTGGGGTGGGGGTGTCTGGGGTGGCGGTATTTTCACAATCACTGATCATTTGTTATTTATTAAGTCTGGTTAAACTAGCGTGTTGATTGACAGTTTTATAGGGCAATAAATCAAACAGAGATAATTAACTCTTAAAACTGAAACAAATAAATTCTTGTAATAACCTCGTAATGAAATTAACTCTCTCAGTGACATTTAGTTTGGCACGAAATGAACACATCCTGTGTATTCAATATCATCTGTAATTAACTTCTCTGGTGTGTTTGTATTTCTGTATGGACGAAAGAAGCCTTATTGCTCATAAGTACGCAACTCAAACAACATGCAGGCAAATTGTGTAAGATCCTAAAGCTTTACACATTGTGTACAAAATTAACATTAATCTTTTTAAGTCATCTTAAATTCAATTAACGATACTTACAGAATACGACATCATATTACCTTATCAATAAACTTATTATTACATCGTTTTGATTGTTTTCGAACAGATATTTTGTAGCAAATCGTATTATTTATTTCTATTTACACAAAGCACACAGACGAACTTAGGAAACAACTCAATATAATACGTCTGTAAATGGCATCACTGAATTCTTTGCTGTTTCCATAAATCCAAAGTCTTAAACAATTACGTTTCATTTAACATAGTATTACATTGAACACCTTCCTCAATCAAAACAAACCATTAAGTTTCTAGCTTATTTTTTAAGAAACATACTTCCTTTTTAAAAATCAATAAAACTCAAGCTATATTCTTTATATCTATGATCCTACATTCTCCATTATAGTTTACTTTAGAAATTATTATAGGGTCAATATTATAGATACAGAAACCGTTGTCTAAACATTCAAATTATTCAGCTTAAGTAGTTAATCTTTATTTGAACTATTCTACCGACCACGTGTAGTTTGGCACGAGATGAAAGTTAATATATTTCCTCAAAGAACACGAAATCTGAGTCACCAAAACATCAGTTACATTGTAAAATACGGCCTCGTTATAAAATGGAGCACAATATTGTCGTGTCTACTTTTGGGGATCTATATATATATATATATATATATATATATATATATATATATATATATATATATATTATATATATATATATATATATATATATATATGGGGAACTCGTTTGCAGTGAGGGACCCTTATGAATCCAGTCTCCGGTCCAAACGGTTTGGGATGACTGTTAAATATAAAACCAGGGAAAACGTAAAATAAAAACTAACTTGTTGTTTTATTGGCGTCTCCGATCAGAGTGACCCACGGAGGAGACGCTATCTAGATCGGAGACCCGCGCTTCCCTGCCCAGGTACTGACCAATCAAAATCTTTATTCTTTGTTAAAAGCTAATTTTGGAATAGATAATTCTAATTAATTTGGTGATCACGTGATGCAATTATTTATTCTAAGATGACCGAGGCTTGATATAGAACCCGACGCTAACAGGATAATCCCTTAACAAAAGGTCTAATGGATGGCACTTACTTTGACCACGGAATTAACTAAAGATAAAAGCGAACCTAAAGAACGACTACTAACATATCAACACCTATGTACAAATTAAATCTAACGGCTAGCATGAAGCAAATAAATGACATCTCTACATATTGGTCACGGATTCACTAGAAGCGTTACGGATTGACTAGAAGCGTTACGGATTCACTAGAAGCGTTACGGATTGACTTGAAGCGTTACGGATTAACTTGAAGCGTTACGGATTAACTTGAAGCGTTCGTGAAACCTATCTTTTTACACCTTTTACTTATCAAATAAAAAATGATGACACAAAGAACATTCTTCCTTGTGGGAAGAACAGCTGTATAAACAAACCATTCCCTTCAATTAATCCGTCTTTTAATGAATAAAAAAGTAACATAAATGTATCTCATAAAAAAAGGAACAAAGTAAAGAAAAAATTAAAAATAAGATATTCACTTTTTGTACATAAAAGTCATTCAGCTATAACTATAATGATTGCAGATTTTATTTGAAAAATAAAATATGTCAGAAAGGACAATATAAATATGAGTTTGCAGAAGTTTCTCTTTGAACTAGATTAGGGTATTCATCTAGCTGTTTCTTTTTTTGATTTAGTTCTAATTTTAGCTGATTAAGGGTGTTTGAATTTTGCTCTTGGTAACTTATCATACCATTCTTGTAAAGAGACACAGTTCTTAATCGCGCTGGTTCATTACAAGTGCATTATAGTCTTTAGGCGACGTTATGAAATTCTTTTTTAGTTCTATAAACACTTGTTTTCACTGGTTGTAATAAGATGTAAAAGATTAATCACGTGACCGTCCCTGATATTTCTATCCAAGGACTACATTCCGGACTAAATTCCGGAATTCGGATGATTCCGGAAATTGCTGTCACGGCATGTTTTATGGGATAAATAGACAACATTCCAATAAAACAGACCTATAATGAGCGAGGATATAGACGATCTTCAAGCATGAAATCTACCAGTCCTCGTCATTATAATTCAATAAGACTCTCATAGAGCGCCATTGTTTCCAATAACACTCTCATAGAGCGCCGTTGTTTTGACAAATCAGAGGCAGTCAGATTTACCGATCGAAGAAAATAAATCCCGCCGAATCACAGGGAGGCTTTATTCACTGGGAGGCTTTATTCACACCGTGATGCAGCTTTTTTGTCAGACAGCGTTAGATTTATCAGTCATATCTGATTTGAAGCATAAAAATTAAAGTGCTATATTTTTTTTATCTTTGTGTTAGCTATAATAAACAAATATGGAAAATTTAGAAAAAAAATATAAGTATCTTACAGCCCCCCAAAGATTAAACTTTCATCTCATAAATCATCTATTGTATACAATAATATCATATTGGGTAGTGTTTTAAGTAAGATTCATTTTCTAAAAGCACCTCATTACTACACAGTTTCGTGATTTCTCTTTATCTTTATGCGGCGCTCGATATATTTTTTTTTTGTTTGGGCGTTAATTCTCTTCTCCTTTGTTTTAACTTTAGTCCAAACTTTTTTCGCTGACAAATTTAACTCATCAAAACTCTACCTGAGTTTGTCAATCGTCGATTATTTTTTCTCTCACGCTAACCTCTAAGAGTGCTATAGAGAGTGATGCTGAATCGCAGTAAAGTTTGTGAAGTATTAGCATATCGACACAATATCAAATTCCAACCCCTCCTCACCCGTAGTCTACCACCAGATATGATAGAGGTATGTTTACTTAACTAAAAGTGTAGGGGGAATCTACAGAATGTAAACACTCAAATGAGCAAGGAACCAGTTCACTGCCGGAAATAGCAGCCATTTGGCAAGTTTTTGGTGTCGATTTACTTGGCTGTATCTTTGTGGAAGTAAACATAAGCGGCCCCCTGGGTCGGTCGTGGACCTCTAAATATGACATCAAGCACTGACATCGCGAACACAATTGTCATTCTCCGATCTGCTAATCAAAAGCTGGCGATTGCTGCTCCCCCCTGCGGCGGTGATCAACGCAATACGAAATTCATCAAGACGTCAGGAGCAAATTCCAAAAGGATCAATAACGGTCGCTCGGACATTATCGGAATATCACGTCATATTAATATAACGGATTGTCAAACCTATCAGAGATTATGGGGTCCTGTGTACACTTCGGTCCCTTTATCTGATAACCTCCTGTTTTTCATTGATTCATCGACAGACGATTTGACAGATTCGGAAGGTGAGAGTGCCCGACACCAGCGGGCATACGACAATGACAAATCACAAATTTTCCGAATTATTAAACAGTCTCAATATTTGTTTACAATTTATCACCCCAGAATCAATTGAGCGGTTGTATTTTTTTTTTCAATATAAGCTCCGTTGATCTACTGTTTTTGCTGGTTCTATAATGAATATGCCAGGATTTAGACAACCCTTATTTCGATCTAATTTCAAGATAAACATCCAGGAGAAAAAAATAACATTTTGTTTTCCATCTAAAAAAAAACAACAAAATTAAGAGTTCTGTTTGCTCTTATTTCATCAGTTCTTCCGAGCATAATGTGCTATTGCCCTTTAATCCTCGGGTGTCTCGTTTTTCATTTATGTTTAATAATTTCAAATTATCTAACCCACACTCATTATCATATATACCCGATGAATTTGTGTTTTTGTCTTTAAATCATTCATGACAAAACTACGCAAAAAACGAGTCGCTTCATTTCACGAACAGATAAGTGAGGTTATCAACTTAAGATAACGCCGTGAAACGAGTTATTATCGTACCGACAAAATCTGAATATTTTCATCCAATCATCAGAGCATGCAATGTCGAGTTATCTCCCCGGATGGAACTCTTCGGTCTGGGATTGGTAAAATGAGTGAAATGAGAAATAGCTTGGTCTCTGGAGCTCCGATCCTCATTAAGAAATCAACCCGAGGCGAAGAAAGAAAATAATGAAAAAAAAAAATGGAAAGTTTATTTTAATTGAATATTTATGAGAGTAAGCGATATGGTAAAACTATTGGGAAATGTTCCAATTTTGATAATGTCTCGCATTAGCCTTTGTCACTGCAGAAAAACTGCATAATATTTAAGTCCAAACGAACAGCGCAGAGTAGCAATGATTTTTGTGAATTTTCAATGCAAGAGAGAGAGAGAGAGAGAGAGAGAGAGAGAGAGAGAGAGAGAGAGAGAGAGAGAGGAGAGAGAGAGAGGGAGAAGAGAGAGAGAGAGAGAGAGATGAGAGAGATAGAGAGAGATGGAGAGATAGAGATGAGAGAGAGAGAGAGAGAGTGGATTATGTAACCAATAGTTGTTGGTTTCTCCAGGAGTACATTTTGGTACATTAGGGATGATTGGGTGAGTACTTAAGTTTACCTCAATAGAATAAGAATGAGAGGTAAACCTATACATAGATAGTGAAATTCTAACGAAATACTTAGTTATGCTTGGTTGTACATAGCATGTGGGTTTGACTGTAGGGCTTGGTTGTACATAGCTTGTGGGTTTGAATCTAGGGCTTAGTTATACATAGCCTGTGGGTTTGTCTCTAGGGCTTAGTTATACATAGTGTGTGGGTTTGACAGAAGGGCTTAGTTATACATAGCCTGCGGGTTTGAATCTAGGGCTTAGTTATACATAGCCTGTGGGTTTGACTGTAGGGCTGAGTTATACATAGTGTGTGGGTTTGACAGTAGGGCTTAGTTATATATAGCCTGCGGGTTTGAATCTAGGGCTTAGTTATACATAGCCTGTGGGTTTGACTGTAGGGCTGAGTTATACATAGTGTGTGGGTTTGACTCTAGGGCTTGGTTGTACATAGCCTGTGGGTTTGACTGTAGGGCTTAGTTGTACATAGTGAGTGGGTTTGACTCTAAGGCTGAGTTATACATAGTGTGTGGGTTTGACTGTAGGGCTTGGTTGTACAGAGCCTGCGGGTTTGACTCTAGGGCTTGGTTATACATAGTCCGTGGATTTGTCTCTAGGACTGAGTTATACATGTAAAGTTAGATGTGAACGAGACACTAGGCTACACAAAGATGGTGGAATGTGAATGAGAGTTATGCGATACATTTATCGGTGTACGTGAATGAGGGTAATGCAATACATAGTATAAATAGCGTAGTAAAAAATGAGGAAGTGACCTATGTAACGAGGTATGAAGTGAATGAGGGAATAAACAATATCACCCCCCCCCCCCAAAAAAAAGACTTGTTTGAATTGAATTTTGTGTTATTTATACACAGAGGGCGTGTTGTAAAAATGAGTGTATGTAATAGATATCAGCCACTTATTGTTTCTGACTGTCCATCTTTCTATTGATTTCGGAGTTATTTTGATTTATTAAGTTTATTGTGATGTGAAGTGCTGCTTCTAAATTTGAAACCTATCGTGTAATCATTGTTTCTTAATGTTTTGGTGCTGTTAAAATCCAGGAAATGTGACTTAATTTGATAAACCTGTAAGTGCCAAATAATGCAAGTTTATGGAGTCTATAGGTTGAGTTCAATTTTTTATACATCTGCACATTTTCATGGTGTTCCGATGGGGCCACTTCGACCTTCGCACTTTCGCCTTTAGGGCGAAGATGCGAGAGTGCGAAGTTGCGAAGGCGAAGGTGCGAAGGTGCGAAGGCGAAGGAGCGAATGTGCGACGATGCGAAGGCGAAAGTGCGAAGTTGCGAAGGCCTTCGCAACTTTGCACTCTCGCCTTCGCACCTTCGTACTTTCGCCTTCGCCTTTTAAAGATTGAGGTGCTCGCTAGCGTTTAAAGAAAATTTTAGAATATTGTTTTGTGTAATTGTATAAAATGATATCTGCTACAGAAGAGGAACAGAAGAGGAACTTTTGAGAATTTTTTTTCAACAGCCTGCGCAGATCCATATTTTTTTTTCTAGGGGAGGGGTCCGAGGGATTATTGTATTTGCTGTGGGAGGGGGGGGGGGGTCTTAAGCAAATTTGGTAATTTTACTTTGTGAAATTAATATTAAATTTCCAGGGGGTGGGGGTGGATCCTGACCCCCTCTCCTCCTTTACTGTTTGAAATAAATTATATTGAATTTACGAGACGTGGGGGGGGGGGGGGGGGGGAGGGGGGACCCTCTCTCATCCTCTAGATCCGTGCGTGGACAAGGAAAGTCGCATTACAAAATTAAAATGTTACTGTGGATTATATAATGAATAGGCATATTCAGCACTGGTAAACATACATATGTATATGTCACATAACAAAGTAAAAATTTACAAGCATTAAAAGTAAGCACGATGGCCTAGCGCATGTGTACCAATAACATCCGAGAGCGTTCGGCAAATCTCGGGCAAGTACGTAACCTACATCAATTTATATGTAATTGCCGAGATTTGCTAAATGCAATTAAAAAAGGCGAAGGCAAAAGTGCGAAGTTTTTTTATGTAATCAACCGAAACTTGTTAAATGCAATCAAAAGAGGCGAAAGTGCGAAGTTGTGAAGGCGAAAGTGCGAAGTTGCGATGGCGAGAGTGCGAAGTTGCGAAGGCGAAAGAGCGATAGTAGTATCGCTCCTTCCCCTCCGCATCTTCGCACTTTCGCCTTCGCATCTTCGCGCTTCGCTGTCGCATCTTCGCACTTTCGCTCCTTCGCCTTCGCACCTTCGCACTTTCGCGGTCGCAACTTCGCAATCTCGCACCTTCGCCCTATAGGCGAAAGTGCGAAGGTCGGTGTGGCCCCATCGGAACACTATACATTTTTGCACAAGTATGACACGTGTTTTGTATCTGCCATTCTATAAAACATTACCTTGGCAAGTTTAAGTTATTTTTTAGCAACAGAATGCTATCAAGACCAACTTTAAGCTTCACAACTGAATGTGCATCGCTTGGATTTCACATGAAATGAACATTCAAATAAACCTTTACAGTAAATTTGTTTATTGATGCGTTCTTTTAACTCTTCTTTGTTTCTTATAAGTTTGAGATAAAAAATGACTAAGGGAACGCTCTTTAAAGTACGACAGTGTGATCTTAAAAACATAGCAGTATTATATCATCTATAGACAGGTTTGGTGTAAATTAAGAACCATTGTTAGCTCATATATCAGATAATTTTAACAGCGAAAATAGAAAGCTTCAAGTGTTTGACAAGTCTCTATCATGAAAAAAACAGGCCTCTTTTTTATATATTTCGACACTTTAAGTTTTAAGAACAAACTTTTTTAAATCAAGAACGCTTGAGAGAGAGAGAGAGAGAGAGAGAGAGAGAGAGAGAGAGAGAGAGAGAGAGAGAGAGAGAGAGAGAGAGAGAGAGTAGCTTATCTTCATGATATGCTTTAGTGAAACACCTTGTTAAATTGACTCCTACCATGCAAGATGAGAAAGTAAGCCTTCAGAAGACACCATAGTGACTGTATAACGTTCAGCATTGGCACTCAATTCTTTTCAAACTTCAAATAATTTTGATCACTGTTACCATCACACATATTCATATTTACATTTTTAAGCGAAAACAACATAAAAAAAAACTTCTGCAAACTTGCACTTTTAATCAAATTATTAGAATTCTTTTAAATTTTGTGGACCGATGTAGTTTAGTTACTCTGTATATTTAATTGTTTCAACTGGCTCGACTATACTTCTGAAAAATGTTTGCATGTCTGGCCCCTTTAACTCACGTGCACTCTGTACGTCCTATGTTCAATCAACTTTAATTTTTCCGTGCATTAATTATTCATTTGTAAATAATAGCAATTCTCTCGAGAACCATAATTTCGCTATAATTACGTATTGAAATAAACAGGAACCACATAAACAAACGGATGAAATTGAAAACAAATAAATCAACAAATTCTTTTATCAAATATTCATTTGTAATTACGTGCTTACTAAAGGTATCCATAGAACGGTACGGGACGACGTACTGGCTATGAATAATTTAATTTGGCTAAAATGCATCCTTCGCCGGGTGCGTTTGATCCCAACGGGTGGGTATTCTCTGGGGTGCGTTCAATAACAACTCCCCAAGTAGTGCTCACAAGACGAGTTTTTGCATGTCAACCTAGTTATATTATAAAGTCAATCATGAAATATTTAGGTTAATGTAATTTACAACTCATTTGAAATTCTTTTTCTAGTTCGCTGACTTTTGGTATTGTGTGAACGTTGTCATAGAGTTGATCAGGGCAATTTACATGAGATAGATGCAAGAGAAACTGTCATAAATCACTAAAAATCATTTCCTGTTAATTGATCTGCCCGGTCGGTCCCGCTAGTGGGGAAAAACCCAATCTCAAAATTTAACTGTTGGCAATATATTGACAGGAAATTATGAAAAATGAATAAAAAGAACACGTCATGCAGAAACAAATAAAAACGGGCGCTTTGTGTCGTCTAGTAAATGACGTCATTGGATCGATGGAACCCCTCCCCCTTAAATAAAATAGATTAAAAATAAAAATCATGGTCTATGAATATCCGTTCACCCTTCGACAATAAATCTGATTGTTGTTCCTTGTAGAAGTCCATAGAGAGGGCGCGGAGGAGACCGAAATAAACAAGTAAACAAAATAACAGATATTTACCACAGTAATTCTAACCTTTCCTTATTGACTATCAACTGCGAATAAGTACGTGAAATAATCCATTCTAAGAAGGATAAAAAAAATGCTATTGTGTTCCCAAACTATCAGGCGCTGTAGGAATCAATCTTTACAAATTTTCCTATCTTAAAAGCTCTTTTTTAAAGTTAATCCTCGGTATCACTGGCAAGTGCTTTTACAAAAATATTTCCCATTAAAAGTGAAACAGAAAACTCGACCTGGTAGAAATAGTTTTAAAATAAGATACAAGACATCGATCCTGTTGGGTGTAACTCTGTTTGTGATATCCTCGTTTACAAACCAGATTTAATGAAAAGAAAAAAACTAGATGGATTACAGATTTTCGCACGTGAAAGGGGGGTCTGTCTAAAAGACGCATTAGTTTCTCCAGGACCGAGATAAGGGTTTGATGAATGTATATAAGTTGAGAACATGAGAGATTGGCTTTGATATGGGCCGCTAGGTCTGTGTATCGGCAATGATTAGTTATCATGATGAATATTTACAACAATCGCCTCTCGGCACCAAAGCTTTGACATGAACCCGACTTGCATCAGCCTCTGTGAAATGTTTGAAGTTCCAATGATAAAAAAACATAGGTATCCAACAACCCTCACGTCACTTTCATGTAGACGTTAAATAGCGTACCTTAGAGCCCCTCAAGTAAAAATAATCCGGCAAAATCGTGCAGGAAGGTTCTTTTATTACTTTGTTCGTTCTAGGAAGGGTGACTGCTCACAGGGGACGTTTGTGTTTGAGTTTTAGAGACGGGCTGTTATACCTATTGACCCGCACGTGTCCTGTGTCCGTATAGAACTCGCTAGAGGATTATGGTATAAACAGTCTTGATTATTGGATGAGAAACAAAGCTGATCAGAAGGGATTTAATGATATTGGAAAAAAAAGTCAGAAAATTAGATTGAGTGTTTCGTTTTGTTTAATCTGAATAACAAAATGAATGCAACAACACCCAGCGTGCAAAACTATACTCGGGAGAATGCAACGTTTGGATTCCCGCAAACGGAACTGTTCTTCAGTGGGCCAGAACCAATTGCAATCATTGTCATCATATCCGCCATATTCCTTGTCGGAATTTTAGGAAACGTTGCCCTTCTGAGTTACGTAATATGTCGCAACCGACTAACGTCGCCCCATAATATCTACTCCACTAATCTGGCGATCGGTGACCTATTGACCCTGACTGTTGCTATGCCGTTTCTATCCTCTATCTACATCATGACAACCTGGCCGTTTGGAGAACTAGTTTGTAAATTCAGCGAGTTCACCTACACTCTAAGTACATCCATAACTGTGTTCATGATTACAGCTCTGAGCGTTGAACGATACCGTTTGCTGACGCTTCATCCGCCATCTTTGAATCTGACGTCAGCGTCAGTGGCGTCATTCATTCTGTGGCTTTTGGCGACAATGCTGGCCATCCCTGACCTCGTGTCGGCCGAGACGCTAGCATCCGGGGACTTCCGTTACTGTGTTCCGTATCGGGTAAACTGGGGCGAAACTCACGCCAAGACGATGGTCGCCATCAAATTCACCTGTCACTTTGCTGTGCCTTCGCTTATCATAACATCATGCTACCTCATAATTGGGCGAAATCTTATTTCACGAAAATCGGAATTTCATTCATGTCTGTATGAAGAAAATTCCACTGCTTGTGAAGAGGAAGTGATGAGAAACTCTAAAAGGAAACGCATGGCGGCCCTGGTTCTTGGTCTTGTGTTCGTGTTTGTTCTGACGTGGCTACCGCGACACGTTTACCTCCTGTGGTATCACTTTGACCCTTCACCCTACGATACCACGTGGCACATCATTAAGCTAGTCGGCATTTGTCTAATGTACTGTAATAGTGCTCTGAATCCTGTGGTCTTCTTCTGTTTTGATTCGAGATTTCGGGACTGTGTCTGCATCTGTTGCAGAAAGCCTCAGTTTCAAAGAGATTTAGAAGAATATACAGAGATACCTCATAACTCTATAGTTCTCACCGAGATCAACCAATGTCGGGATGCCACTAATGTTTAACAATGAAACAAGAGGACGCCATCAATGTGTAACAATACAAAGCCAAGACGCCACCAATGTGTAACAATACAAAGCCAAGACGCCACTAAAGTGTAACAATACAAAGCCACGACGCCACCAATGTGTAACAATACAAAGCCAGGGCGCTTCCAAATTGTGGCAATGCAAAGCCTTGACGCCACCAAAGTGTAACAATTCAAAGCCAGGACGCCATTAATGTGTAACAATGTAAAGCCTTGACGCCAGCAATGTGTAACAATGTAAAGCCTTGACACCACCAATGTGTAACAATACAAAGCCAAGACGCCACCAATGTGTAACAATGTAAAGCCTTGACGCCACCAATGTGTAACAATGTAAAGCCTTGACGCCACCAATGTGTAACAATACAAAGCCACGACGCCACCAATGTGTAACAATACAAAGCCAAGTCGCCACCAGTGTGTAACAGTGCAAAGCCAGGATGCCACTAAAGTGTAACAATGCAATGCCAGGACGCCATTAATGTGTAACAATGCAAAGCCAAGACGCAATGAATGTGTAACAATGAAGGACGAATAATTCAGTTGTCGGGGAAAAAAACTGGTGACGGCGATGTTCAAATACAAACCATGTACATGCAATCGATGACGCTGCATAAAAAGGGTGTTGTGACGAATCTGATTGATTGAAATGCTTTGTAATGTGTGGTGTAAAAAAACAAGTAATGAATGCAATGGTTAGATAGAGCCTCGTGAGGAAGAGAACGTGCTTGTCTTGAACCACGTGATGCTGACAGCAATATTCGAATAAGCCACGTGACCATGACCGCAATACCAAGTGCGCATGCTGAGTAAAACGTATTGTAACTGTGCCATTGCGACCTCAATTAATAAATCAATTAATGAATCAATTAATAAATCGAAATGAAATAATAATCAAGTACCTTGCTGTAAAAATTCTTAAACTGAGTTGTGTTTATTTCTTGCTATTTCCAAGGGAAAGAATTGAAGCCATAGGATCAAATTTTTGCAAACGTAAGGCATAAAATGTTTTACATAACAGGAGCGTGATACGATTTTATTATATATTTACTACCGGTTTTTACATTTTAATTTGTTTCTTTCATGAATTAATCAGAAGTCAAAGGAAAACAATTTCAGAAATATAAAGTATCTTTGCGAAATTTTAACGTTTAACGTTTAACTTCTGATCATACTAGAGAATCTTCAAAAAGAAAAAAAAGATTTTTCCCTAAAAAATTTTAAGGTCACAATTTTTTATCAAAACACTTTTATAAGAATATGGAGGTTTACACAACTTACTTCAGAACAAAAAATTGACCTAACTGGAACAAAATGAGAAAATGAAACGTTTTCTATCATAGTAAAAAGTAAAGGTCAAATTAAATTGATTACGCAGGTATAAGTTATATTTTGGGGCCTGATAACTGCAATAATGTAGCACACTCCTCCTTTTTTGGAGAGTGCTTCAACACCATATCGGATCTCCGTAATTTTGCAAGTGCGGGAGTAATTCACTCCCGCTACGATTTTGGCTCAAATCGTAAATAAATGACGTTTAACTTAACGTTTTCTTTTTTACCTGAACTCAAACCATGTAGATGTGTAGGACTTAATTAATTAATTAATTAATAATTACAATAAGTGTACTAAATTTAAATATATCGGTTATTTTTCGTGTATGCCAACAACACAAATTGAATTTTCCACCATGTTTACTGACTTTGGTCGGCTTGTTTTGGGACAGCCAATTATAATTCAGGAGCGGATCTTGAACTGAATATAGGAATGCCCCTATTTTGAACATAAACAAAGCATTAAATATATAAATTCTCCATTACAAATCTCATTGATGTTTAAATGATAGAACGAGCTAAGACTGCTTATTTACACTTATATTTATTTTATCAAGCACATCTAAACTCCAAACGTAAATCCCATAAAATCAAGCGAGAACTGTCATGGCTGATGAAAAAGACAACTGGTTTTCATTCTGGTATTTTTTTTATCATGTTTTGATTTGTATAGAGTCAATCTGTTCATTCTGAAGTAACAATCGCTAAATCTAAACCTAAACCTAAAATTAATCTATTTAGACCGAAGTCAGACGAATTAAAATTGTTTGCACAATTTTGGAAACATTCTTTAATTGTAACTCTCTCCGGAAAACGTCATATACAAATCAAAGAACTGAAGTAATAATGGAAGTTAATTTAATTTCGATTTCATTGATTTTGACTTTTTATATTATATTTTAACATCAAGGATAAGAAATTTCGCATGGTAAGTAGTTTCTAAGCTTTATTTGAATGAATACGTACATCATTTTCTAATATGAATTCTCGGGTTTTTCGAAAAAGAAGTTGGAAGAGTTTGCCCCCCCCCCCCCACCCCACTTTCAAAAACGATGCTACGTACCTGCATACGACTACAATAAATATCAAAATTTGTTCGTATCATTTAAAAATCTGACTTTTTTTCAATGTACTCGTTGAATACATGTATATTACATAGAATTTATCGATTAATTTCTTGTCATGTAAGAGGTAATGATTTGAGTCCAAACACTGTTTCACCACCGTTTTGCCAGAGTAACTGCATAGGAGAATTGATTAAAATCAACTAACAAAACTCGGGAGGCATAAGGCTATTTTAGTGTTGATATCATATTTTGGCGCTTGTTTACAGTGAGTAATTATTGCTGACCATATTTGAGTGAATGTCACAATGGCCGACCGAACGGTCAAACGTTTTATCATACCACATGACGACCTCTACGTTTTACTCCTGGGAACTCACGTGCATTGAGCAATTACCCATTTTCAAGAATTAAAACTAGATCGGTTGCTTATTGACCATTAACCACGATACTGTCTAAGATATCCACATAGTATGTGTTTATATGCTTAAAAATTAATTCATTAACAATGACTCAGTGAAACTATCTAGCCTGTTAAAATGCGTTTTTTATTCACATCAATTGAGCACTGATATCTGACTTTGACAATCGATGTCGTCCGTGCGGTATATATTACAAAAGCCGTGACCTAAATTTCTCCCGTCTCCGAAGCGAAGAAAATCGACCCCCCCCCCCCCCCACCCCCACCCCATATGTTGGAGGCGACTCCCCCTTACTTTTTAGCGACTCCCCCAGTAAGGGTTGTATACGGTGAATTTGTTACAAATGCTTTTTAATTAGAAAAGAATTAAATTTGATACTCCTTGCCACAAAAATTTGTTCGAGTGTATAAAAACTTACGTGACTTTTGAGAACCCTTGTGAACTTACCGCTGTTTTTTTTCCTACTGTGATAAGTGTTGTTAAAATAGTTTATTATAAACAGAATGATAAGACAAAAATGAAATCATGATAAAGAGTTCAACCTATCCGCGATAATAGGATCATGTCTGAAATATTTCACACGCCATTTTTATAATGCTAACAGCTGCACAGTAACGCTGATTCAGCAATATCTTGTGTCTGGTTATTGTTTAACGCATTTATAATTCCACAACTGTAAGAAATATGACTGCATGATAAAATTACGTAAGTCTTGATTTTTAAGCTAGAAGGTAAATCACTCTGTCGGAGTAAACAAACAGTTGTGAAATTTTGAAGACGACACTCCAAACCAGGAAATTATATGCCTAGACTTCCCTTGTTCTTGTCGTCAGGTGTTACGAATACGTTATATATTAAACTGTCTTTAGGCTAGATGCTACAGAGATACTAGTACTCTAATTAACGTGAATGTTCCATATCATGAACAAGCGAGAGTTACTACTAAGAGGTCGTCATCTTACCCCCACCCACACCCCAATCTCTCAAAGCTGTATATTAGAGCCTGCTGTATGCTGTATATTAGAGCCTGCTGTATGTTGTATATTTGCTTCGGCCTCTCGGTTGTTTAAGATTTAACATATGTTGGATCAAATATTGCCCAGAAACCACACAGAATGATGTCATAAAAACGTACGTTATACTGTATAATGTCAACTATTTCTGACAATGAAATGGTTTTAGAAACCTTGAATAAACAGTAAATTTAGATCTGTACATTAAAAAAAAGTAAAACCAGAAAAAGATATAGAGCCGGGAAAGGAAGACTTAGGGAAATAGGCTGGAACAGATTTTAATAGCACTGACGTACATGTATATCCGTGAGAGTGAACAGTCATACAACATAGTTAAGATTGGATTTTATTCAACAATTCCGACTGAAAAAATGTACTACATTTTCTCTAGATATTTCTTGTAGCTTTGCACAGATTTTAGTAGCATTAACGTGTTTAAAAGGGAAAGTGAAAGTCAATCAACGAAATCAGCTTTCTATTTAACTACATGTATTCCAAACTGATGAGATGTGATATGTTTTCTATATTTCTTTGTTGTAGTTTAGATGTACCGACGCGAGTTAAATGTTTATAGAACATATCTATATTTATCATATACAGGTGGAAGAAACAACATATTATACACATTTAATACATTACCGGTCCCCGTATATCACTTTTCAGAACTAACATGAGCTGCAACATCTAATTCGGAATTGAGGCCATTTCACCAATGTTCTATTTCAGTTTCTAGTAAATTGATTGACGTCGTTTAATATATGAATAGCAATAATTGTGACTGCACCTATATAGAAAACCCTGGGTATTGTTCACGTGTATTATCACTCTGTAGACGATGATGTTTAGACATTGTAACATAGAGAAAGTTCTCATTCTTGTAGATGGCCTTGTCCATTGATGTTGTAGTTTACTGATATTTACTGATATGCACTGATATGCACTTTTATATGTTTCACATCAAAATTGTCAACATATTTATATCTAAGATGTTTTTGTTTTAGAGGGGTTGACGGCCGTGGCCATTTCTAGACTTTACTAATTTCAAATCTAAAATATTATAAATAATAATTTATGATTAAAACAATGTCATATATTTAAAATTTTACAGTTGACCTGATGGTTTATTTGTGAACTATCCAGCCCCCTTTAAGTTGAATGTGTTTTTTGTCTCATTGAATACTAGTACCACATAATGTCTGCGGTGATAGATTCAGTAAAATCACGTGGTCATGTCTGCACTGTTTGAACTGAATCACGTGGTCACCACTGCGTGTTTGAATAGAATCACGTAATCACTACAAATCATTTCGTCTTAATGTTTAAAAACAAACTTTGTTATTACAATGCCAACGAAAGCTCATCCATTGTCATAATACACAAAATATATTATTTGTACTCTTGATTAACATTCAATGGCATTTTTATACATTCATCAACTGTTGTATCGTAATGAAATAGTAATCAAGTTACTAAATATAAAAGTTTTGATAAACATTTTGAAGCTTTTCACATGTGGCGCGAAATTCACAGTTTGTGTCGCGGATCGACCTCCGAAACCTCAACATTTCGATCTACAGCGTGTTTGATTAATTTTCTCTTGAACCCTAGGAAACGCTATATGTCTCCTTAATGTATTGGTTAGGGTGTAAGGTTTATATATTCCCCTATAATTCCGCATATTATTTATATTTACAGGCACTATCACAATTAGAGATAAATGCATTTGCGAGGCGTTTGATTTTTTTCTTAGATTTGACCGTTATTTCAAACTTTATTATGATATAAGAAAAAACTACGAGTTCAGAATTTCCTCGGTAAGTTTGATCATTGCCAGGGATTCTTCACGCGGCTTTCAAATAGTATCAAGCTGGACAAGACTCTAATTCTGTGCATAAACATATCTCTCCCCCCTCCCCGCCTTTCTGATCTAAAACTTAAAAGACCTAGGGAAGTGTATTCTAGAGATTAAAGGGACTAAGACAGGATTTTAGATCAAAATTTTATTTTTTTATTTTTTATGTATAGTTTACTTGGGAATTTTGAATGATTGACCAAACTTTGAATGTTAGAAGTAAAGTTATGAGAGAAATACAAAGATAAGAATGCATTGTTATGTAAACAAAGCTCGAGTATTATATTTCTTTACAAGTAATGTAAAGTATTGAATTGCCATTTCTTTGACAAAATGACTCGTGGCAAACAAGATAAACTGATTCAATGTGTTCATAAATAATATTATCAACAGAAGAACGCAGCATTTGAATGAAACCTATACCAATAAAACACATATGTAAACAATACCAAAGCTCGAGCTTTGTTTACAAAACAAAGAATTATATCTTGATTATTACTCAATATTTGACTCAAATTTTGACAAAGCATAAAAAATACCCATATTAACCATTCTAAACATTAAAAAGGGAAAAACAAGATTTAAAATTTTGAGCTCAAATCGTGTCTTAGTCCCTTAGAGAGCACCGAAGTCTTACCAAATTAAGATAAACACAGTCAAAACACTATTTGAAATTGTCTAGTATTTAACAATTCCAAACTGATGTAGAATAAATGTTAGTGTTCTAGCTATGAGGTGGTATTGATAAATATACAGGTGGTCCAATAAGCATTAAAAGACAGCAGTTCTTTCTCAAGCATTCCGATATTTATCATCGAATACGGTAAACTAAGTGGGTGTAAAATTAAAATGTTTAACAAATTAACTATATCGAAAAATACGATGCTTGATATTGAAGCAATTTATAAAAACAAAGGCCTATATGTTTTGTAATGTGAATGACGTCATAGGATAGCACCAACAATGAATGTATCGATTATTGTTTACTGTAATTTATCACTTCGCAGGTGTTACAGGTGTTAAAGATTTATACATACCACCAACAGATAAAAATTAACTATTTTTCTTTTTATTCTAAGTTTTGTTGGAAAAAAACCATATTTTAAAATATGATAAAAAAGAAACGGTTTTCATTTGTGTATCAGTTTCAGGGTGATATGGATTTGGAAAACCACAATGTCTCTTACACTCTGTAAATTTAACAGTATAAAGAAAGGAGAATTGATGGGTATAAATTCAAGATATATTTAAACAATATAATGCTTTCTTTGGTGATTCATGCGGGATATAAAGGTGGCGACATTGCAGAAAAAATTAACATAACCCGCATGGATCATCAAAGAAAGCAATTTATTGTTTATAATAAAATGATTGTAAAAAGTGAGTAAAATTCAATAAATTACTGTTGATGTACAACAGTAAGTTAGCAAAAAGAAACAGCCAAATCGTCTCCTATGGGAATTTGAGTCTGACATCATCATGATTATTTCGTGCAGTCCGTGATTTTTCTTAGGTCGCTGTAGGTTTCGACCAATCGATAAACGGGGCGTGTAGATTTCAGTCTGGCTGTTTCTTTAGAGCTATGAATTAACTATAAGTTTCCGTAAGAAATAGAGGGAATCATACTCGGTAGATGTAAACATACCGTATTGTTATATTCAGTAATATTTACATTCAGTGTATATTTCCCCTTATCTTTGCATTGGAAATCTGCGACGTTCAATTTTCTATGAATACACTTTGATAATTCATGCGCCATGTGCACAAATATAAACGTCTCCACGTGTTTTGAGTATATTTATTTTTGTAAGATTAAATGAAACGTTTAATCTTACATAACCAATTTGATATGTACTTTTGAAAAATAATCAATAAATTATATCTATTCCTTAAAAAATGGGGTTTTTCTCTACAGAGTTTCTGGCACTATATTTTTAGCCGTGTATGTTTCATATCCCTGACTGAGAGCGTATATATTGGCTTTACAGCAACGATACACTTATATTTCATACAAAGAGACATCAGTATGAATATAAATAGACAAATTATCATATCGCGCTAACGCGCGGTATTCAATTTGTCTGCACCGCTTGGTGTGTCATAGGACCGACGACATCCAAAAATAAGCATTCAATGCTTAAGTATATTTTCGCTATGCAACTCTATATAGACGAATAGTCAATAATTGTAATATTAGCTCCTCCGAAAAATATTGACCGGTCAATATTTTTTTTAATATTGACCGGCTAGAAATAATATATAGAAAATATTCCCTCTATTTCAATTAATCACTTCTGATTTGTTGATTCGTAAACAGTGACTTAAATAACTCTTCACGACTCCAAAACAAGGTGACGTCATAATAGGCAATCAGTCAAGGCAAGTAAACAACGGACGTGCAATGCGACGGTTTGCTATTATGACGGATATAAGGATTTGCGAATTAATGTGGAGTAAAATCAGGTAGAACATATGTAACTTCCTACGGGCGGCGGAATATCACCAGTGACCGTTTGATGCCGACGATATTTTGGAAATGAACTGTGTGCAAAATTGAATTCGTGAATTCTATGTTGAGCTGAGAAAATTACGGCGATCTGTTTTCAAATCCTTTCTTAAGCTTTCGTTTGTTTCTTCATATAACAAAACAAATATTGACTGGGGTTGAGAGCAACATTGATTATATTAGCCCCCTCGGAACAAATATATTGCCCTCCGCTTCGCTTCGGGCAATATTTTGTCCCTCGGGGGCTAATATAATCCATGTTGCCCTCAACCCCAGTCAATATTTGTATAATATATACCATATATGAACTACAACATAAAGTTTTGCGAAGTGAACTTTTATGCAATAAATATTGAATTGTTCTAAGCATGTAAACACGCCTCTAAAGAATGATGACGTCATTGTGCCGGAACATCCTTGGACTGGTGAATTTATAAATTAAACTTTCATGATAAAGAACAATTATGGAGTAGAGCGTCTCCGAAGTATAACACATTTGAACAAAAAAATTACTTTACAAAAACATAAATGGTCTAATATAGAATATTGATGAAGTGAAATAATTTATAAACATTGATCATCGGACACCTACAACAGCAAAGGACCGGGAATCTATTGACTAGCTAGAACACGACAGACAATGAAACATCTTTAGTCGATCAGGAATGGTCACGATTCGAGCTAACAGTTTTCAATGCAGATTCATTGTTGTTTTAAATTATTGAATTGATTCACTAAGTTGAAATGTATTTTTAGTGATATAGTTTATGTATAATTAATATTTATAGTTAATGTGTCAATGTAATACCAAGAAAATTTAGAAATATTTTTTGTGTTAAAAACAAACAACCACCTTGTCTCCATAGAGGTCGGTCTTTAGAACAGTTTTCAAGTTGATGACGAGGTTCACTACTTGTTAGCATGTTATGTTGTATCTTCAAATTGGAAAGATTTTCTAGCAAGAAAATATTATTTTCATTCAAATTCTGTAAAGTTCTGCTATTAATTATCGAACATGAACTCTGTATTTCTTTTAAAAAAACGTATATTCATCGCTAAAATTTATGAGAATGTCTGTTATCCCAAACATATCTAGCTTTGCTCTTCTAGACGTTTTGTCTATATATGTAAATATATTTACATGACTTGCTTTTTTTTTTACCATTTATTTAAGCACCGAATGCTTATTTTTGGATACCTTCGGTCCTATATACACCAAGCCGTGCAGACAAATTGAATACCGTTCTTTGTCAGGGATATGAATAATTGATGGAACAGCTACATGTACTAGTATTTAGTGCGCTTCCGCGGCTAAAAATATAGTGCCAGAATCTTCGGCGGGAAAACTATTTTTGAGATCGTTGAGATATGATTTAACAATTATTTTTAAAAGAGCATATCAAAATGGTTATGTAAGTTTCATTTAATCGTACAATAATAAATCTATTCAAAACGCGTGATGACGTTCACTTGTGCTCAACGTGTGTGTGTCAACGTGTGTGTTGTTGCAAATTGAACGTCACAGATTTCCAATGCTAACATTAGGGAAAATATAAACCGAATGTAAACATATGGTTTTGAGAGAATAGATAAATTGAATGGAAAGTTTCAAGCGAGATCTGAACTCACCTCTTCCTGATGTATAAATTATAACATGGCGTTAAGTTATTATTTCATAGTTAGTAGTTAGCTAAAACAAAGAAGTGACCGACACTAGCTGCTATTTGAACATACTAACACAAAAAATAAACAAAACTATGTTTTTACTAATGCTTTACAATTCATGTATGCAATTTATTACACGTAGCTTCTATTTTTTTTGAAAAATAAAACAAATTGAGCGATCTGAAATCGTGTCAATGCTCCATAAAAGTATTCTCTCCGGATACCCTGGCATTTCATTTTTTGATGTTCCACACTTTCACCTCACCAACTACATGCTTCACATGCTTCACATGCTTTACATGCTTCACAAGCATGTGAAGCATGTGAACCATGTGAACCATTTAAAGCATGTGAAGCTTCACACGCTTCGCATGCTTCACATGCTTTACATGCTTCACATGTTTCACATGCTTTACATGCTTCACATTTACATGCTTTACATGCTTCACATGCTTTACATGCTTTACAAGCATGTGAAGCATGTGAATCATGTGAACCATGTAAAGCATGTGAAGCTTCACACGCTTCGCATGCTTCACATGCTTTACATGCTTCACATGTTTTACATGCTCCACAAGCTTTGGGGGGGGGGGGGGGGGGCACAAAATCCACAAAAACTGATCCACAACGAATGTTAATGATTCTACAGGCAATTAAAACGTTCTGAGGATCAACATCAGAGGAAGACCCAAAGACGACTTTAATCATGGTCTACACTAGTCAAGGAATGCGCATGCTCAAGCGACTCTTTACTTCCTGGAACAAGCAAGGAAATGCAAGTTTGCTAAACACGACCAGGGAGTGTATAGCTTAGTACAAATTCTGACAGACATCAAGATGATACCGTGTCACTGCACTCGATGTTTAAACTTTGTACTTAGGTGTGTGAAATAGAAGTATAATCTCACTTGTTTCACTAACGAATGATCTGGGTGTACCGGGGCAGTGCTCTCTCCAATATGTGACGGAAAATCAAAACAGATTAAACTATCCTTTTTAGTGTGGTATCTGGGGGCAATTAACTAAAAAGCTATTGCATAATCATTTAAAACAGATTTATGATAGATGATTCTTACTCAGGTCTCTTGGTGGTGCCATTGTATTTTTTATAAATATAAAATGTTCTCTGTCAACCATAAAGCAATGTTGGTGTGCCAAAACATTTTTTGGAACCTCGGTGCAAATCAGCTTTCCATCGAACACAAATACCACACTTTATGATGTGAACAAGTAACCCACGAATACGATTGCTAGAGATGTATATTATCAAATAATGGAGGTCTTATCAAATTTCGTTTAGGAGAGGTCATGAAAAACAACCTTGTCCATCAAGAAATAAAGATAAAGAGTAATGTAAAAAAATGCATAAAAAAATTGGGTTTTACAATTCTAAAAAGTCTAAGAAAAAACATTTTATCAATATCACATCCACACGAATAATGAAAAAAAAAACATATGACCATCGGAACGAATTTTCAAAAGTCCAATCTCTTTCATCCCTACTATTCACAAGATTTTTGTGTCATATATTTTAAGCGACCAGGCTTCAAAATTTTATCTGCATCGTATTCCGTGTATAATTTTTTGTAAGTAAAATCAGATATTTTGTTTCAAAGCTACATGGCAATTATTGAATCTATCTTTCAATATCAAACAGAAAACCATCCCGTTAGCATCAAGTCGGTCTGGGAGGGAGTGTTTAGCATTAGAAAAGCAGACTCTACAGACAATGGAAGACCCGGTAGTTCAATAGGACAGCGATGTGTTCATTGTCCCTGCATGCAATTTGTAAACTGATGTTGAAGTTCCAGAATTTTTCACAACCTTGTTTACGAGTGTCGTGACGTGTTTAACTCGTGATATGGGTTACACTCTATAGGTTACACTCTATAGTAAGTGTATTATAGAGGATGGTTTAGGGTAGAATAACTGCATAGTCTCAAAATACTATTGAACCTCTCATTTAAATATGATGCTCAAAATTAGATATAAATTAATGTTATTTATGGCACTGAGAGCTAGGAAACATTCAGTAATCCTTCCTAATTCAATATTGATTATATCTCATGTCTGAAGAATTTTTCGCACAGCAATAAAAGGCTACAGTATGATTTTTAAAGTACACTTTAGTACGTAGAAACTTTGCAATAGAAAACGCGAACAGGAGATTTACTATCATCTCATTTATCAGTCAATTGCATGTTAAAAGTAAACGTTTCAATTACAGTTGGTGTTGGCCAAAATGGAAAAGCTGTCACTAGAAAAGTGGGATCCGTTAAAAAAAGCTAAACCATAAATAAACGAATTTGATAAAGTACATTTGAAACGTAAGTTAACCGCACCTCTGAAATATAAAATTGATTTTAGTTTTATAAAGAAGGGAGTTCTGATGTAACCCATGCAGACACATACTGTCCAGATAAACTTATAAAATCATTAGACGAAGCATGGAACAATCCTCAATCTATGCTGACAAACACTGTCCTTTCAAGAGCTTAGTAGATCCAACTGACTATCCGTAATTTCAATTAACCTTTTTTTGTTGAGGTGCAATGTCACGAAAATAAAAAAAAACAAGAAACAGAAGAATTATCATATTTCAGAGGATTTTTGATATAAAGTCCATAAAGATGGAATCTATTGGTCCTGGAGACAATGGGGTCAATCCAGACTTTGCTGGGGTCCACTAAGCGCATTACGTCGTCTGGTGCCCCCAGACTTCAATCAGAGAACCGTCATTCTTCCTATCCCAAAGCCGAGCCCGACCTCAATTCAATTTACGTTCTGTTCTATTAGGTTTTATGGCCAGTGATGTTGCTGTAATTTTGGGGGATAGTATGGGGGTTGGTTGAGCTGTATCATCGAAAAGCCTCAACGACAGAACATCGGGATCGGGGATCTTGCTGACAAACGCTGATATTAGCTGACAGACGCATACATTAACTGACAGCCGCTGACTTTAGCTGATATAAACTGACAGTCGCATACATGTACATTAGCTGATAGACACTGACTTTAGCTGATATATGTAGCATACATTATCTGATAGACGCTGACAATAGCTGACAGCGTATTTTAGCTGACAGTCGCTGACAATAAATGTAAGCCGCATATTTTAGCTGACAGACAGTGGAATTAACCCACAATTCCCGTTGATCTCTCCAGGAATGTCTGGGCCCTGTGGGACAAAGATCAAGGTCGAGTAGCGGTGTAATAGGTTTAACCATGAGACTTGCAAAAGATCAGTGGCTCCGTAAACAAGCCATTTATATTGGTTTAGGATCACGGTAGAAAATTGTTTGACATTTGCACAATGCAGAAGATAAGAGTAAAAGTCCGAACTGATTGCTGCCTCTTTGCGTCGGCAGATTTTCTCAATGAGCGGAATAACTGGTTTGTGACAGACTGTTCCTTTCCATTGTACCCGGGTTTTCTTAATCGGAGTCTATGAATTGCATTATTAGGTCTTTCTTTTCTTAGAGAAGCTCTTTTCTTTCTTTACCTTTCAGACCACGATTTTGAAAATAATTTTTAATTCTTTTTCCAAGGGGGGGGGGGGGGGGGGAGGGAGAGGAAGTCCGAAGGGTATTTGAGATTGCCGGGTGATGGTAGGGGGCGGTCCGAGGCATATTTTTGATAATTTTACTATCTAAATTTTAAGAAATTTTCCAGGGGGGTAGGGACCGCCCCTCCTCTAGATCCACGCATTCATAACCAATATAACATGTATACCATATTCATATCGATTCCATGCCGTTTGCAGAACAATGTCGCCACTCGACCAGTGAAGTTTGGTGAGTGTAGTCTTCATGTAGCATTCATCGTTGTCCAGAAACAAGAGTAAAGGGCCCTGGACTTGTTTTACAAAATAACTAACGACAAAGTCGTAAATCTTTTCAGCTTTGTAAAATGTTTTTAAACATGCAAAAAGTATATTTATATGAGCATTTACATCAAACAATTTAATCCCTGTAAGTATGTTTAACTGTTTGTAAATTAAAACCTTTCGAAACTGATGATTTATAGGCATGTACATAAATTTGTTCGTAAGTCGTAAGTTTTTTTTTGTAAAACACCGCGCTGAGTTCTAAACATGCTTGTTTATTTAATTGAACTTCACACAATATGAAATTTCTGTGAAACTTGCTCTGTTGTTTAATAAACCAAAGCCGATATTTATCAATTTGCACTTTGAACTATCACGAACACATTTATTCAAAGCATCGGGGAATAATCTACTTTGTTCCACGATTCTAATACATAATTCTAATAATAGTTTCTTATCAACAAAGAAGTCTGACAAACTTGAAATTGAATTGTGGGACTGATACGTCACAACCACGTCATTATTAGAATTGACACTGATTCAATCTAGGCGGTCGTATTCGTGTTTTCGCCCCCCCCCCCCCCCCCCCCCCCCCCCCCCCCCCACGTTACACGTCCTTGTGGTGATCATACTTTTCTTCACTTAAGCATTCAATGCTTATATTTATATTCATACTGATGTCTATTTTGATGAAATATATGTGTATCGTTGCTGTAAAGCCATTATATACGCTCTCGGTCAGGGATATGAAACAAACATGGAACAGCCATATTAACATGTTTTTTAGTTCGCTTCCGCGACTAAAAATATAGGGCCAGAAACTTTGTAAAGAAAAATCTTTTTTATGAGGGAGTAGATATAATTTAATGATTATTTTTCAAAAGAACATATCAAATTGGTTATGTAAGATTGAACGTTTCATTTAATCTTACAAAAATAAATATACTCAAAACACGTGAAGACGTTTATATTTGTGCATGAATTATCAAAGTGTATTCATAGAAAATTGAACGTCGCAGATTTTCAATGCAAACATAAGGGGAAATATATGTGCTGAATGTAAATATTGAACATTATATGACACTTTTTATTGACAAAATGTAAAGGAAACGGGAACTGAGCCGGTCCTACGATATCGCGGTAGTTAAATCATTTTGTCGAAAAATTTATCAATACGAAAACATTTCCAGAATCTAATGTTAATATTGTGAGTTTCCTCTATTATATACCTCAGTGTTTAGTGTGCCTCTGTTTACCATGTCTAAAAATATACCGACGTCAAATGTCAATTTCAGCGAGTGCTACTATAGGTAAACAGAAATACCGCAATACTATAGAACCCGCGATATGATAGGAAACAAGTATAATATCAAAGCATGGCCCAGCCGAATAATTTGCCAAATCAATAGATATCTTTTCTACTTTGAAAAGAATAAGTGCCATTCTTACTTTTGCTTTGCCTTGGTGAAGGAAGAAGATCCTGGCTTTATTTTCAATTTCTGTTGTAATTTCTCAATGTAAACTTGTTATATTTTGACCTAATGTCTCTCAAAACGACCGTGTGATTGATACTTGTTTATACATACTTGGTATTACAGTAATTATTTGTGATTGATACTTGTTGATACATACTTGGTATTACAGTAATTATTTGTGATTGATACTTGTTTATACATACTTGGTATTACAGTGATTATTTTCCTACAAGTTTGTTTTGAGCAATCAAACGAATTGAAATCGTAAAAATATTATGTATATGGAGAAAAAAATATTTACATATCAAACAGGCTGAGTAGGAATTTTGAGCAATAGTGTTCCTGAAATTTTGTTTTGAACAGAAACAGGCATACTCTAAAACCTGGCCTGGCCTGGCCTGGCCCCATTGGCCTGGCCTGGCCTCAAAGTTGGCCTGGCCTCACTTTTGGCCTCAAATTTGGCTTGGCCCCATATGTTGGCCTGGCCTCAAAAATTGGCCTGGCCTCAAATTTGGCCTCTACTAAAATTTTTGGCCTCAATTTTATTTCTTTATTTTCTTTACACATATGTTAATTGTATTGATTTTTTATTGATTTATGTTTAATACACTTAAAACATCACACTAAATGGCTTTTCGTGTCTTATAGTGATAGTTCTTTTGAAACATACATGTAGATATGACTACAGGTATGAGTGATTGATTCTGATTTTTTTTTTCAGATTTTGAAAAAGTCTGTTTTTAAATTCCAAAGTACTATAAGAATGTAATACTGCCATTGTATTCCACCATGGCATGTTTTTTTCAATGTACTTAATTAACTTAAACTGCTATCAGGATCGGAGAATACCTATATCAAATACTTGTGTGAGAAAAAAAAAATAATGACAGAGACCAATTTGTTTATTCTAACCAACATTAAAGGTCACAACATGTTATGCTGTGTTCAAATTCTGATATCGAAGTTACCCTATAGGGGAAAAATTGTTTCCTAAATATACAAACAACACATGCATGAAACTACTCTAATATAGGGGTGATGATTAATGACCATCACTGAATCAAGTTATCGGAGGATACAATGTTGCAGTCATTCACAAATGACATTGATTAAATTAGACCGTGTGAAATGTTGAACGGCAGTGCAGGCAATTTATCTGACCCCAATAAAGCGACAGAGGAGGCTGATATCGAATTTCTACTGGGGAGGGAAATTTGGGTTTGATTGGTGTTGACAGGTAATGTAAGCGAACTCAGTCTGGCATTTTTAAAGTGCATTGCATGTGGATAGAGATTTGATGTTATGAATCAGTTTACAAATGTTTGAGATATTTATTTATCCTTCAAACAGGTCAGTCTCTTTTAAAATGATGTTTTACTTTATTATTCTGATATCTCTATTCTACTTTTTGAAGTGGGGAAGGGGGTTGCGTCTCTGAATTTTAATGCCGATGGCTTCAGTATTGGGCATAATCCATTCCTTGGCAATAAAAGAGCAGTGTTGCACATGCATATCATATGTATTTGTGTGTGCAAACGTGAATTAAATCAATTAAAACTCAATCAGCCAGGTAACCTATTATAAAAAAAATTCTTTTAAACATTTAAAAATCAATAAAACTTCAATGAAAACTCTTTGAAAATGTGAGAAAATTTTTTTTTAATATGAGGCCAACAATTTTTGAAGAGGCCAAATTTGGGGCCAGGCCAAATTTTGAGGCCAGGCCAAAAATTGGGGCCAGGCCAAATTTGAGGCCAAAAGTGAGGCCAGGCCAGGCCAGGCCAGGTTTTAGAGTATGCCACAGAAACATGCACCAAAATTGTCCTATATAATCTCTGCTTTATAGTGGAGTGACAAAGATGGGAAAAGTGGCTTATTTTTCGAGATAAATGGACCGGCATACCTCACGGCTGAAAGTAATTTTTTCTTAAAGATAACACCCTTTTTCTCAAATTTTCGATGCTATTGTCACTCCACTTTTATGAGATAGAACGATCTGGATTACCAAAGGCGCGATAACTCTGGCTCAGGGGCAGACCATGTTCATTACTAAGATAAAGTTTTTATATAGTATAAACACACAGGCACCTGACGTTATAAATTTTTCTCATAATAAAAATAAATACCCTGTACCTAATAATAAACAAGGTACCCATCGCCGCCATATTGGATTTATTTCAAACTGTCACATCAGGTGGAAGTTTCGCTTGAAACTCATCGTTAAAATTATTTTGCGATCCTCTTCGCCTTGCGATCGGTCCTTCAACATCTAAGCTTACAACCGATTCAACCAAAACGGTGCACTACTCCTGTCATTAATAAAAATCACCCCTCAATCTGCATCTACTGCCTCAGATATGCGATAAATGTCTAGGGTGGACGGAAGTTGTCACCTATATGGAAATGAATTTACCCTGCACCGTTTGTTTGTGTCAATATTTTTTAAAAAGTGCATTTGTAAACATGTTTATATAAACTTTGTGTAATAAAAGTTATAATTGAAAGTTTATATTATCCACTTTCTTAATTTTAACTTGTATATTGATCGAATTCAAAATCGACGCCTTTTGAATATTCGTATCAGTGCTAAATTTGGAAGGGATTACCCAAAGAATGACGCAATTATGTCAACTTCCGTCCACCCTTTAGCCTTTTGTTGCATATCTAAGGCAGTAGATGCAGATTGAGGGGTGATTTTTATTAATGACAGGTATAATGCACCGTTTTGGTTGAATCGGTTGTAAGCTTAGATGTTGAATGACCGATCGGGAGACGGAGAGGATCGCAAAATAATTTTACCGATAAGTTTCAAGCAAAAATTCCGATGCGACAGCTTGAAATAAATCCAATATGGCGGCGATGGGTACCTTGTCTATTATAAGGTATAGGGTATTTATTTTCATTATGAGACAAATTTATAGCGTCAGGTGCCTGTGTATAAACATTATTTAATAAAAAGAAATCAAAATCAACACACTTCCGACATACCTTCAGTACCGAAAACTAGTATGCCTGAAATTGCAATTTTAATATTGAGAGATCTACCGGTCCAACATGAAGGCAATAATCAGGATGCGTTCCGGCTTGATTTCTTTACATTTACTCTTTCATCGGAGGGATAGCAAAACGGTTGTGGAATGGGATTCAGACAACCTTTCATTTTGTAGACCTTTTGTTGAATGGGATTCAGGCAACCTATAATTTTGTGGACCTTTTGTTGAATGGGATTCAGGCAACCTATAATTTTGTGGACCTTTTGTTGAATGGGATTCAGCCAACCTATAATTTTGTAGACCTTTAGTTGAATGTGATTCAGGCAACCTATAATTTTGTAGACCTTTTGTTGAATGGGATTCAGGCAACCTTTAATTTTGTAGACCTTTTGTTGAATGGGATTCAGGCAACCTATAATTTTGTAGACATTTTGTTGAATGGGATTCAGGCAACCTATAATTTTGTAGACCTTTTGTTGAATGGGATTCAGGCAACCTATAATTTTGTAGACCTTTTGTTGAATGGGATTCAGACAACCTATAATTTTGTGGACCTTTTGTTGAATGGGATTCAGGCAACCTATAATTTTGTAGACCTTTTGTTGAATGGGATTCAGGCAACCTATAATTTTGTAGACCTTTTGTTGAATGGGATTCAGGCAACCAATAATTTTGTAGACCTTTTGTTGAATAGGATTCGCGCAACCTATAATTTTGTAGACCTTTTGTTAAATGGAATTCAGGCAACCTTTAATTTTGTAGACCTTTTGTTGAATGGGATTCAGGCAACCTATAATTTTGTAGACATTTTGTTGAATGGGATTCAGGCAACCTATAATTTTGTAGACCATTTGTTGAATGGGATTCAGGCAACCTATAATTTTGTAGACATTTTGTTGAATGGGATTCAGGCAATCTATAATTTTGTAGACCTTTTGTTGAATGGGATTCAGGCAACCTATAATCTTGTAGACATTTTGTTGAATGGGATTCAGGCAACCTATAATTTTGTAGACCTTTTGTTGAATGGGATTCAGACAACCTATAATTTTGTGGACCTTTTGTTGAATGGGATTCAGGCAACCTTTCATTTTGTAGAACTTTTGTTGAATGGGATTCAGGCAACCTATAATTTTGTAGACCTTTTGTTGAATGGGATTCAGGCAACCAATAATTTTGTAGACCTTTTGTTGAATGGGATTCAGGCAACCTATAATTTTGTAGACATTTTGTTGAATGGGATTCAGGCAACCTTTCATTTTGTAGACCTTTTGTTGAATGGGATTCAGGCAACCTATAATTTTGTGGACCTTTTGTTGAATGGGATTCAGGCAACCTTTCATTTTGTAGACCTTTTGTTGAATGGGATTCAGGCAACCTTTCATTTTGTAGACCTTTTGTTGAATGGGATTCAGGCAACCTATAATTTTGTAGACCTTTTGTTGAATGGGATTCAGGCAACCTATAATTTTGTAGACATTTTGTTGAATGGGATTCAGGCAACCTATAATTTTGTAGACCTTTTGTTGAATGGGATTCAGGCAACCTATAATTTTGTGGACCTTTTGTTGAATGGGATTCAGGCAACCTTTCATTTTGTAGACCTTTTGTTGAATGGGATTCAGGCAACCTTTCATTTTGTAGACCTTTTGTTGAATGGGATTCAGGCAACCTATAATTTTGTAGACCTTTTGTTGAATGGGATTCAGGCAACCTATAATTTTGTAGACCTTTTGTTGAATGGGATTCTGGCAACCTATAATTTTGTAGACCTTTTGTTGAATGGGATTCAGGCAACCTATAATTTTGTAGACCTTTTGTTGAATGGGATTCTGGCAACCTATAATTTTGTAGACCTTTTGGTAAATGGAATTCAGGCAACCTATAATTTTGTAGACCTTTTGTTAAATGGGATCCAGGTAACCTATAATTTTGTAGACCTTTTGTTGAATGGGATTCAGGCAACCTATAATTTTGTAGACATTTTGTTGAATGGGATTCAGGCAACCTATAATTTTGTAGACCTTTTGTTGAATGGGATTCAGACAACCTATAATTTTGTGGACCTTTTGTTGAATGGGATTCAGGCAACCTTTCATTTTGTAGACCTTTTGTTGAATGGGATTCAGGCAACCTATAATTTTGTAAACCTTCTGTTGAATGGGATTTGGGCAACCTATAATTTTGTAAACCTTTTGTTAAATGGAATTCAGGCAACCTATAATTTTGTAGACCTTTTGTTAAATGGGATTCAGGTAACTTATAATTTTGTGGACCTTTTGTTGAATGGGATTCAGGCAACCTATAATTTTGTAGACCTTTTGTTGAATTGGATTCAGGCAACCTATAATTTTGTAGACCTTTTGTTGAATGGGATTCAGGTAACTTATAATTTTGTGGACCTTTTGTTGAATGGGATTCAGGCAACCTATAATTTTGTAGACCTTTTGTTGAATTGGATTCAGGCAACCTATAATTTTGTAGACCTTTTGTTGAATGGGATTCAGGCAACCTATAATTTTGTAGACCTTTTGTTGAATTGGATTCAGGCAACCTATAATTTTGATGACCTTTTGTTGAATGGGATCCAGGTAACCTATAATTTTGTAGACCTTTTGTTGAATGGGATTCAGGCAACCTATAATTTTGTAGACCTTTTGTTGAATGGAATTCAGGCAACCTTTCATTTTGTAGACCTTTTGTTGAATGGGAGTCAGGCAACCTTTCATTTTGTAGACTTTTTGTTAAATGGGATTCAGGCAACCTATAATTTTGTAGACCTTTTGTTGAATGGAATTCAGGCAACCTTTCATTTTGTAGAGACCTTTTGTTGAATGGAATTCAGGCAACCTTTCATTTTGTAGAGACCTTTTGTTGAATGGGATTCAGGCAACCTTTAATTTTGTAGAGACCTTTTGTTGAATGGGATTCAGGCAACCTTTCATTTTGTAGACCTTTTGATTAAAATATTGCCCTCGGCTTTCGTCATCATTTCCGCTTTCAGGCCCAAAAAATTATGAACCCCTTATACCTTGTTAATAGCTGTATAATACTTATTGTGGCATAATCTCTCTTATCATAGTGTTGATGAACCCGTCATTGTATTTTTTCTCATGATGAAAAATATTAGGGAGGTGTACATTTTTTTTATTATGAGAGAAATGTATAAAACGTTGATCTTTAAGAAGACAGAAATATACATTAAGATTTAGTTTTACATTCAAGATGCGAAATCGTGGAGAAACAAAAAGAGGACGCAATCAATGTATATACTCTGTGAATACAAAAATATATAATATATGACATATATTGGTACATTTGTTATACAAGTATTGTATCAACTGCTCATCCACCTTTTGTCCACAGTTTACCATGACTATGGACATACAATTAATATATAAGTAGGACTCCAAAGTGTGATGTGACTCTAAAGTGCGATGGTCACGCCAAAGTCCGATGGTCTGCGCCAAAATCTGATGGTTTGACGCGCCAGATTCTGATGGTCCACGTACAGTCGCCGAAGCCCAATGGTGTGATACGCCAAAGCCCGATGGTTTTAAATAGACTTGTACCACAAATATTGATCTCTTTATTCATCATTCGTCACAATAAACTTGTAATATCATGTTATCTCAGTACTCTACTGTAAACATCTTCCTCTCACTATCATTTTTAAGATTTTCACCTCTACTATAGTTCCTTTCTCCATTATCAATTTTGAATAGATAGCAGCGACGTCACCACTGACTTCACCATGACGTCAGGTAACAAGCGTATTCCGAAAACATCGGACTTTGGCGTGGCAGGCCATCGGACTTTAGTGCAAACCATTGGACTTTATCACGACCATCGGACTATATATATATATATATATATATATATATATATATATATATATATAGTCTTTTATAAACTGTCAATCCACTTATTGACCGCAGTTTATCATGACTTTGACCCCTTGTCCACTCTTGGCCATTTCGAACGCTTCCAGAGTTTGCTCCAGTGTGAAGCGGTGTGTAACCAGCGGCTTCACATCAATCTTACCGCACGACAGCATCTCAATCACCGTGGGCCACCTACAATTATCATCATCATCATCATCATCATTGCATGAGAATGAGAATTATCATGTGTCATAATGTTTTTAATTATCATCATCACTATTATTATCATAGTTGTCTTGTTGTCTTCTTCGCCGTTCTGCATAAATTATATTCATAACAGAATATTCACATTCAGTGTATATTTCCCCTTATGTATGCGACGTTCAATTTTCTATGAATACACTTTGATAATTCATGCGCCATGTGGACAAATAAACGTCTTCACGTGTTTTGAGTATATTTATTTTTGGAAGATTAAATGAAACGTTCAATCTTACATAACAAATTTGATATGCACTTTTGAAAAATAATCATTAAATTATATCTACTCCCTAATAAAAACGATTTTTATCTACAAAGTTTTTGGCACTCTATTATTAGTCGCGGAAGTGAACTAAATAACATGTTAATATGGCTGTTCAATGTATGTTTCATATCCCTGACTGAGGGCGTATATAATGGCTTTACAGCGACAATACGCATATTTCATAAAAATAGACATCAGTATGAATATAAATATAAGCATTGAATGCTTATTTTTGGATGTTGTCGGTCCTGTAATACACCAAGCGGTGCAGACAAATTGAATACCGCGCGGTGCAGACAAATTGAATACCGCGGTATTCAATTTGTCTACACCGCTTGGTGTGTTACAGGACCGACGACATCCAAAAATAAGCATTTAATGCTTAATTGGCTATGGGAAGTCGTTCATATTTGACAGCGACAGTAACTCAGCGAATGGGCAAAGAAATTAACCTTATAATAAATTATCGTAAAATTAGCTTTTTCACAACGAACTATTATGCCAAAACGATTAATTCAAGCTGTATCTCATACGTGTTCACATAGCGGAAGGATCCTTTGATCTCAATCTCCTTGGCAACCGTCTGAACAACCGGAAATGATACTGAAGTTGGCCCGTGTCCAATTATAATGACTTGACCTCCCGGCTTGGTAACCTATGAAGACAATCAAACTTTAAATGTTTCGAATTACTTTTCTGTTCGGTCCCTTTTATTTGTTCGCTATCTATTGATCCAAATGGATGAGATTCAAACTGAAAACTTTGTACTGGAGGACGGTACTTAAGGAGTTCTGTATCTATTCAGCGCCATTTAACATTACAGTATCTTCCATATCAAGTATTCACAGAGTAGTCATAGTCATACAGACTTGTCGTTTAAAAGATTAAGCTGGTTTCTGACTCTTCTCATTTTATACGGTTGACTTACATGAATGGCCAGGTTGACGGCGAACTGAACGCCGCTACACTCTATGGTTCTATCCGGCATCGCCCCCAGTAGATCTGCCACCTGGGTTGCCACGCCCTCCTCACTGTCATCTCGCCCCACCAGCAGTGTGTGGGTGGCGCCGCATTTCTTGGCGAACTCCAGGCGTGAGGCGTCGATGTCTTAAAATGACAATGAAACACGATTACATGTACGTGTTTCCTCCATGATTTGGGGTTTGGTATGACTGTTGTTTTGTTTTCCATTCACAAGCGGGGAGGGGGGGGGGGGGGGGGTGTCATACTATTGTTTCTTTACATCAACTGAAAACTAGCTATATCAAAATATATGGCTAATATAAATGGTAAATAAAACATAATGTATTACGTCTAAAATCGTCGAGAAGAATATGGGGAATTATTCTAGAATATTTGTAAAGAGGTATATAAAACTTTGGAATTTCTTGCATTATCACAAAAAATAGGTGCAATCATACATCAATAAATCCCTGACCTGTCATGCAAACAGCGGAGGCTCCCAGCGCTTTGGCGCTCAGCATGGCGCACAAACCTATAGGACCGGCGCCCGTTACTAGGACCTTGTGACCCAGTGTGATCCCGGCCCGACGGCAACCGTGTAACCCCACGGAAAGAGGCTCTACGCATGCGCCCTCTTCGAAACTCACATTATCCGGTAGTCTGCAAAATAAAATGGTCTCAATGTTCACAATCTATTCAATTTTACCTATATTTTTAATGAAAATATTTATATAGTTGTAACAAACTTTGCAGTCTGAGATCTGTCAGCCTATTTCGGATATGTGATTTGGTGTACAGTAGTTGATGCCTACAGCAATGATTCAAACATTGTAGCAAGTTAATCATGTTGTTTTGCTTTGAGTGTTGCATATATATTTGTACTGTGGAAGTATGTCTGTCTTCATAACTTTCAGTGCATGCTGCAGTCTGCATGAGAACAGGTTACAGTGCGCGCTATCTAACGTCTCGTATAGGAGGTCCAAATTGGAATGAGCTGCTAACTTACTTGAATGTAAAATCAGCAGCGTGCACGAAGTATCTGGCCAGGGCGCCGTCGTCGGGGGGCGTGGCCAGGAAGTAGACCTTGGGACACATGTTGTAGCGGCCCGCCTTACAGAACTCACACAGCCGGCACGTGATGTGTGGATCCACCGCCACACGGTCACCTGTCAGAGTGGGAAGGAAGAAACAATTATATAAAACTGTGTACGTGCAGCCGTCACAAAACAGAAGGATAAGATCGGTAGTGGATTCTACACCCAAGAAACCAATTCCATACAAAGTTGACACACATCAATGGGGTTTTTTCGAGCATAAAATACACTCAAAATACTTGGATCTCTTCCCACAGTTCTTGGTATAAATTCTGAGGTAGGAAGTGCCTACTTACTACTACCTCATTAGTTCTCGTTAAAAGGTGCACAGATCTATTTTAGATGTTGAAACCTTCCCTCATGTGTTCTTGCAAAGCCCTGCCTGTTTTGAGGTGTATAACACCTTTCCCCACTTTAATGATAATTGTTCAACGTCTTACCTATTTTGAGGTGTGTGACCCCCTCCCCCACTCGACTGATGACCCCGCTGATCTCGTGACCCAGCAGTAGCGGCTTGGTGACCACGAAGTGACCAATAGCGCCCTCTTTCCAGTATTTGACGTCAGAACCGCAGATCCCCACCTGCTGGACGGCAATCTGAACCTCTGCGGGTCAAAGTTCAAACGTGACTCAACACACATACTTAGATTGAGAAATATGTCAGGGTACATATAAGTATAAAACATAACTCTGAGAGAACTTTTGTTTGTCATCTTTGAATAACCAGCATTTACGCTGACTGGTGTGTTTAATTATGTGACAAAGTTACCTCCCGGTCCTGGTTCTTTGATTGGAGAATCCACCTTAAAAGAAGTAACAGTTACACGTGGTTTATAAGAATAACATAACTATTCAATCATTTCAATTCTCAGAATATCATGATCATAATTATATTTTAAAAAAAATAATCAAATAAACATATTAAGTTATGTATTAGAATAACACAAGTTCAAGGACATGATTATTCTACATATTAAAAATCAGAGGCCACCTGTCCTAAGTGGCCACTTTCAAAGTTTCCCCGAGGTGGCCTCTTAAAACAGTTTTGACTGTATATCAATCGGAAGTATTTTCTTGAAATTCTGAATTGTGGTCTGTGAGTTCGTTTAACGTTTATCCCGTATCGTGTAAATAACTGATGGTGGTTATATAGATTAGGCAAAATTAATGATTAAATAAGATATCCTTGCCCTGTTTCATATCTATACGATACCGACTGTATAGATACACACCATCGGGTTGTTGGAGGCAAAATGGACGCCTTGTTTACTTACCAGTCTCAGATCGCCTTTCTTGTAGAGCACTGCAGACAAGTTGTCCTGTCCCGCCATAGTCCCTGAAAGTGAGAGAAATGTCTGTACACGGGTGCACAATGTTAGATTTTATGATTGATTATAAATATTATGAATTTATAAACTAATTACGTAGTGCAATGCTTTATCCAGTTTATGTAAACCGCGAGAATCTCCTGACCCAAATATCTATAGATAAAACTGGGGGGTATATTCTAAACAGATTCTTAATCAATTCAATTGGCGGATCTCTGTCAGTTCTGTAAATGTGTTTGGGGTGGATGAATATCAGACAAAGAAGGGGGGGGGGGTATCAATGCAACTCACAGTCAGGACATTTAGTTCTTAAAAAATAGCTTTTCATTTTTTATTGCTCCATGCTACTTGTGGTGCCATAAATTTCACATTTCTCAGAGAAATGTACGTAGTTGTAACATCTACAACATCCTTCAATGTCTTCACCAGATTTTGACTGTGCCAAATGGTTTCAAATTTATGATTTTTCCATCTTTAGTTGACATATTTAATTCAATTTTTGCTTGCTCTTTCTAATTTCTTTAGTGCCTAGGCGAAACCGTTAGACTTAAGTGGTCGACACACAAATGTAATAAAAGTAAATTACAGCAGGTGTGATAAAGCCTCCTAATATGTATATTCCAAACTTGAGAGGAGAAGGGATATATGATACACATTGCTGTTAATTGGGGTAGCATAAAGGTTTGTCTCGATAATATATTCTCTCTCTCTCTCTCTCTCTCTCTCTCTCTCTCTCTCTCTCTCTCTCTCTCTCTCTCTCATTTTTTTCATAGTTAAACAATGTTTTGTATATTCATTATTTATATATTCTTCTTTATTGGTTAAATTAGCTGTATTACTGACTTATCTATGCACATTGTAGATTATGACAGAATATTTCCTCTAATTACAGTACACTCACAAACAATCACATTGCTGAAATTAGAAACTTTAAAATACAACTATTTTGTTTTTCCTTTCAGAGGTGCGCGTCTTTTAACCACAATGAACCACAATGATACCACAATGAACCACAATAAACTGATTTTAAGTGAATACATTCATTATATATTTGGTATAACTACCTAAAAGTGTCATATATACAATTTACAGGTAATTGACGATGTACGTGTGTACTAATTTGCATTCACATTGTTGGCAAATTCAAAGTTGCCATTCTATACTTATAGATAAATATAAACTCTTTTATTTATAATTTAATTTGCTACGAAACATGATTTAATGGCGATTCTGCTTGTTATCTTGAATAAAATAACTGATTTTTTTTAAATGTCACGAGACCATGTGATATAAAAATGATTTCAAACCAGATTCGAAACTGAGTTTGACTTGACGAATTTTAGCAATTTAAGACTTTTTTTGTTCATCTTTTAATGTAGGACTGACGGACGAGCTATGATTTTTGTTTAATTGCGGAAAATTCTATTAAAATGAGATTAAAGATGTGATTAGAAGTCGTTGGATAAAAGTTATATTCTATCACAAATATCATGAGAGATCTTACATAATTATATTACTCTCTCTATATATATAGTTTTGGTTATCTTTATAAATCTAACATGGAATATCGTCTGATAATTGAATTGATTTTCTAATTGAGAGAAAGAGAGAGACTCTTTTCTGATCAAGATTGTATGGACAAATTTTGAGAGTTGATCCCTTCTGTTTGTTTGGTTTGTTTTTTTTTTCGATAAATTAGAATGAGCGTTTATTAGTACCGTTTTACTGCACATCATAAGCACACATATTTAATCCAAAGATGACAATAATTGTAAAATTATTTTATTAAACCAGTTAATCAAACATTTTCAAATGTCATGTAAAGTGACTGATTTCTTTAAATTAAACAATACGTTAGCTAATTATATTAAGCTTTAATTAAATAATAATATTTACATTATATATTTATATATCAAAATTAACCTTATACATGTATATATATATAGATATTTTTTTATTAATTCATGCTTTACACATTTATAATATACCAACATCTAAGCGTTACATGTATTGAAATAATGAATTCTGAATGAATGAAATATGACGTGTGTACCTGAACATACATATACATAATTGAAAATGCATTAATTCTGTAACATAACATGCCGCCAGAAATTTTTTGAGATATATCATGGCCATACGCGACGTTCCTCAGTTTTAGATAATTTACCTTGATATAACATTTCTTCTTTATTTGCATTTAAACCTGTTACTGCCAATAAATTTAAAGTGCAAATTAATGGGCCATTTTTTTTTGGAGTTAGATATTTTGATTTTGTCTTTTAATAGCATGCAAAATGCAATTGAATGCTTATTGATAATGTAGTAGTATACATTTTCAACTGAAACTATATATTCATATAAAAAATATCAAATAACATGAAAATGTAATATTGGAATTACAGAAATGGAATTCTTCACACTGCGGAGATAGAAAACGTTGAAAATAATGGATATTAGGTCGCGTCTGACCTTAAATTAAACTTTAATTAAATTTTATACCTTTGAATAACATTAATCATCTTAATAAAGTTCATTGTGGTATCATTGTGGTTCATTGTGGTATCATTGTGGTTCATTGCGGTTCATTGTGGTCCATTGCGGTTCATTGTGGTTCATTGCGGTTCATTGTAGTTAAAAGACACGCCGCTTTCGAAGAACAGTTTGATGCAGAAACAAATTGTTTAGATGGATAGTAGTACATTGACCAATTAAGGGCGCTCTAGACAGTAGGGGCAACAGGAAGATTGTACAATAAACATTCATAATGCTCAATAAACACAGAGTACATGTAGGCGAGGTATTCCTATAACTTGAATCTGTTGCCCTCACATAGGAACTGAAATAGTCTCTATCATTTATATCATTATATATAAGAAAAACGCGTAACTGCCAGTTTGTTCTTTGCCCCCCCCCCCCCCCCCTTCCTCTCGAGAATACATATCGCACCATATATCACACATAAGTATGTACGTTTAGGAGAAGGTTGATATATTTTTCGGTGAGACAGCCCCTACCGGGTCTTCTCGACATTTCGACTTCATATTCCAACTCCAGTAATGTTCGTTTGGAGTAATTTTGTGTAAAAAGGGAAAGTTGTTTAAAAAAGCTCCAGGCGGAATCAATATCTCACAGGGAAGCTGTACATTTCAGGTCGGGTTCGGAATACAGAGACCAGTCGTCTGGAGGATACCAGATGGTGATTTTTTCTGTGCAAAAAGAAAACAGTGGTTACTTTATACTTTCGAATTATATATAAATTATTCCATCAAATTTATGTTTTAAAATTTTGCAGTCGTCTTAGCTAGCAAATGGATTTTGGTCCACTCCGCTCTCGTTCATGGGAGCCGAGTGAAAACCGGTTAAACTCTATTTTGCAGTGTAATTCATTAAAATCGCGTGCTGTTAACAGCTAAAGATTTATCTCAAGATACTAACAAAATCAAGCTTCTATTTTATTTTAAGGTTTCTTTACCTGAATAATTAAACTTAAACTCATGTGCTGTGCGATTTGACCCCCCCCCCCCCCCCCCCCCCAGCATATTATGCTCTTTTTGAGTAGAAATTTTTCTGAAAGATTCGTTACTCATATCAGGAGTGGGCAAAAAGTAATAAGACAAAGAGATCGTGACAACCCCCTGTGGTCATTTTATTTTACGGTCTTTTTTCTTGAGTAATTTAAATTAAAACTTGTGTGCAGTTCATGCTACTGACCCCCTCCCCCTCCAAATCCCAGCATATTTAGCTGCAGGTCTGTAGCTCCTGGTCTGAAAAAATTCGGATGGACGACCTGGGAGCTACAGTGCCTCCCATAGTAAAAACCTGCAACTTGCAGTGTACAAAAAATGGCACTAGTTTTGGACTGAATGACCTTATTTCCACACAAATTCTGTGAAAACAATTAGTACCATTAAATTTTTCAGGAAATTTACTACTGATCATTAGTAAATTTCCTGAAAAATTTAATGGTACTAATTGTTTTCACAGAATTTGTGTGGAAATAAGGTTAATCAGTCCAAAACTAGCGCCATTTTTTGTGTGCCATAATTGCAGGTTTTTACTATGGGAGGCACTGTAGCTCCCAGGTCGTCCATCCGAATTTTTTCAGACCGGGAGCTACAGACCTGCAGCTACAGCTTATTGTGCTCTTTATGAGAAGAATTTTTCTCTGAGAGATGCTGATTTTTTTAAAAATTATGTTGTATCACATATACAGAGATACATCATGATCTCTTCTTACTTTTTGACTACCCCTAAACTATAAAATATGGGTGGTCATAAATTAAGTAAGTAATAAGACAAAGCGATTGTGACCACCCCCTCATTTGGTATTTTCAATCATACTACAGGGACAATTCAATATCAGGGAGGGGAATTCAGTGTCAATCTAAAAGTAAAAAAAGAAATGGGTATGTTGAATTATTTGTGACCTAAAAGGTACTCCTAGATTTTAAAGGGTGGTTGCTTTCTTTGATTTTGATTAAAAGTATGGTTCAAAATTCATTTACAATCATTAGACTTTGTATAGTGTGTTATTTTACATTTGTTTCTTTTAGAAGTTATAATGAAAGATTTACAGTTGTGGCAATATTTATTTAAAGCTATAAAAAGGGAATCTCAATCTACAGATCTCTTATGAATACAAAAAAACTTTTTGTGCAAATTGCAGATACTGCTAGAAGACTAAAAAATACCCAACCATACACGCAACACTATTTGTGCTTGTGCAGAAAACCAAGTTCGCTGTTCCACTGACCACAGATAGACGCTATATTTGCTGCTTTCAATGAACACAATTTGCTGCTTGTATGTAAAAAATTTTTAATACTTTTATTTGTTATAATATAATTTTTCCCCGTTTTAAAATAATATGTTGGGATGGCAAATGCTGCCCCTTCTGCCAAAGTTCTGATGCCATTGAATGGTCAACGCTCATATTAAAAGACTTCCTGCTTATCAACAATACATGGATTTTTTGTTCAAAGTTTTATTTTAAAAAACGCCACATACAACATTCATAAGCAGTATCAATTACATAAATGTAAATGTGCTTATAATTGTATAAATACATTTTCAGAATCCTTTGATTAGCTCTGCAAAATCTCCAAGATAAAAACACAAAGGGACAGATAAGGATTTTATACAGAGAGAACAGACGAAACAAGGTTGACAGGAGATTTAAAAGGTAAATAATAATTAGTTCAGTCAATGTGAATTCTAATTGGGTTAATATACCTGTACCACTCCTCCTTATAAGCAATGGGCCTCAGTCCCTGTGTGGCCTCGCTCCATTGCTGGAAAGGAATTGAGTGCTACACGTCCATTCACCCTTATGTAATTAACACATGTCACAGAGAGTTTGCTGATAACTACATGTAACAAGTACAGTCCATTGATGGTATTCTTATGTTTAAAATCAAAAATTTGTATACACATAGATAAAAAAAAACCAGTCTCTAATATAAATCTAATAGAACAAGGTAGTTTCTTTATAATTTACATGTAAAAAGAGTGACATGATTTACATGTGATACATAAACACAGCCACTTTGTTTACATATATATAGATGTAATATATAAACATGGCCAATCAAACAACAATTTCTCTACATACAAACAAAATCATCACAAATAAAGATCGATGCCATGCAATGATTAAACAGTTAAACATCTGTGTACATCTCATGGTCAAGGTCAGTTAATGTGTGAAACCTGATCCACACACACCATGTGTACATCTAAGATACACCACACGATGACATGCAGTGTTAATATACAGTTTGTTTACATGTCACATTTACACACAGTGTGTAGATATATATAGTAGATACACTCTGTTTAGGTATCATTTATACAGTTGATTGATTTACATGTAATACTGGATTTTCTTCACTTTACCTGTGTCATCAGCCACAAAGAGGTTGTCCCTGGTGTCCACACATAAACCCCGTGGAGTCTGTAAATGACGGTTATCAATGTAGCGGAGGAACTGTCCGTCCTGATCCAGGATGTGGATACGCTGGTTGTCATAGTCTGCTGTCAGGATGCGACCCTGGCTGTCTGTTGTGATGCCGTGTGGATAGAATGATCCCTTGGTAGTAGAGGGAGGACCAGTGTAGGTAAACCGGAGTTTCCCGGCCTGATTGACCACCACTACTGCACAGGCTCCACAGTCTGACACACAGATATCTAGGTTCCTGTTCTCACTGATGTATTTAATGTCACCAGATGAATAGAGAGGTTGTCCTTTGTCATCGTACTGAATACTTTGTTTCTCTGTGGAGCCAGAGTAACACACAACTTTTGATTGTTTATCATCATCACTGTCCATGACAACCAGGAGGTCACCAGAGGAGGTACTACAGACACCGAGAGGTATCCACCCCTGTAGTCTGATCACTGTCTGTATCTGTGTATTCTTCACTATGTTCACAGTTCTATCTCTGTAATCAGTATAAACTAGACCCCCACTCCCTGTCACTGCTATGTCCTGTGGATAGCTCCCTGACTTGGTTCGGACTGACTTCACTAGTTCTTCCTGCAGGTTGTAGAGCTTCATCATGCTGTCCTCACCACACGTCCACATCTCTGTATCACTCAGACACGTCACACCGTATAGATATCCATACTCTGTGTCTATAGCTGTGATGACCCGGGGTACCTCCATCAGTGACCGGTCTGAGGGAGAGGACTCGGCTCCCTGGGGCGGCATGCTGTAGTCTTGTTCCTCTGTTGTAAAAGATAATGCTGACAGAGAACCAAACTGTTCAATCAGCTGATCTGTGTGGATTTCCTGAGGCCTAAAGTTTGGTAAGGACAGTTTGAGTTTAGGAGGCAATCTTCTGAATTCAGTATTCCTGGATTTGTAAGCAGAGACAAGACTGACATTATTGGAGTCCAGTAACTTCTTCAGATCAGCAATGATCTGTGTGATTTCAGAAATGGTGTGTGTGATTTCACCTTCCTGTTTATTTAGGATGACCAGGTGTTTGGATTCCATTTCCTCCACGTTAGATTTCAGTTTCTGTATAATGGTGTCTATTTCTCTGTGCCAGACTTCTCCTTGTTTGTCAATTGCTGTTGTCAATTTCTTGGAGTTTTTACTCAGATCAACTTTCTGCACTGGGATGGCAGATGCAATCTCTTGGTATTTAGGGTGTTTATATTTCTCTAATTCTTGCAAATCCTTCTGTAAATCTTTCCTTTTGTTTTCAAAGGTTTTTAAGATGTCAACTGTTTTATGGCCTAAATGTTCTCCAGAAATACACTTTGTACAGATAGGAATGTCACATTGTTCACAGTGGAGTTCACATTGTTTGGTGGGGTGTTCCCTACACTTAGGATAGTTCAGAGTAGTTAAATATTCCTTAAGTGAGACCACATTATGAACTGTAGAGGAATCTGATGAATGTTCTTTTACACAGTCTGTACACAGATGTTTATGACAAACTTTACAGAACATGGGGGCCGCAGAGTCACACAGGGTGCAGCGTACAACATCCTGGGCAGTGTTCCGGGAGCCCATGGTCAAGGAAATCTAGTAGCTATGCGGGGTACTAAATCTGAAAAGTCAAATTTGATCAGTTTATATGTTTTCATGATGTTTACATGTACCATCTTGGTTTTATTAACATCCCTATATATAGATTCCTAAGGATTCCATTTCATGCATTTAATTTACATTAAGTGGTCATAATGTTCTTAATTTTGCTGGACAGGTATTAAATCTTTTAAAAAAAACCTCCTTTCTACCTCCACAGTAGTGGGAGAATCATGATTAGCATATTAATGAAGCCCTCTACCAAAACTGTGAAATTCACGGCCCCTTGGTCGGGGGTTCAGACCCTCAGGGGGCCATTATGACCAGCTAGTGAAAATGTATTTATACTCTTAGAAAATCTTCCTCAATTCCTTCACAGCAGAGAGAGAGAGAGAGAGAGAGAGATAAACTGAATGCATGATTATAATGGCCACGAAGCCCTCTACGTAGACTGTGAAATTCACGACCCCTGAGTTTATTATATGTAGAGTATAGAAACCTAGTAACTACAGAGGAAACTAAACATGGAAAGTTTATGGTAGGTATTCATGATGTATACATGTATTGGTTTGATTAACAGCTCTATATATGTAGAGTGCAGAGATTCAATTTCATGTATTAACTCTTCACATTTATGATCTTAATATTTTTCAGTTTTTTGACTAATTTTAAAAGAAGGTATGAATTTAACCATAAAAAATTAGACCAAATTATTTTTAATTTAGAATACACAATAAGAAAGTGGGTTATAAAACTTACCTTAGGTTACCCATTGGTAAACTACAGAGTTTCACGATCCAACATGGCAGGCTCCAGGTGTTTATTGTTCCTGGTCGGTTGCTACCTGTGCAAGATCATGTGATGATTTAATTACCAGGTACAAACTTGTACTAAGATTTGCGTTGGTCCAGTATCTACTTTTGTAGGTCACTCATTGTTGGTAGGTTTAAACAGATCCGACATATTCTTTATCACTGCTGAACATATTCATTTCAGCTTAAACATGTTGGTTAATTATCAATTATTTTTTTTTAAATTGAAATTGTGTTCCAAGACCTGAGATTCTACTCCTGTTCATTTGAAATTTCACTATTATAGCTGATGTGGTGTAATGGTGCACGAATTCCTTTGTGAATGAAGAATGGGTTCAAATCCCATCATCAGCATAGAAATGTAGAAAATAAATGCATGTATTATGTGTGAATTATGTAGAAAACTTTTTATAGTAAAGATAAATGGCTTTGTTATGAGTGTTACTAATCAGCAAATGTGTCCTTATCACCAATTATGTGAGAATAGATTTACAACACAAACATTACATAGGTTTCCACTCAGAGAAATATTGCTGTCAATTTACGTCCATTGCTGTGTGAGGGTCTGCTGTAGATACAATATTGTATACAATTTTAACTTAATACTTCTGTGACCACGCCCGGATGTGTGGTACATAATTTAGGCGATGGTACACGTTCATTTGGGGAATTAAGCTCAAGGGGAATTAATAAATGAAGAATGCACAAAGTCCAAATGGCAGGATACAAGAATAGTTTATTAAAGATTGAAATATTAAATGATCCAATATACACAGGCAGGTGATATTAAAAAGCAAGTCTTGTTCCTATCTTGCGGTAATTTAGAGAAATGGGCCTAAACAGATGAATTGGAAATTGTCTCCTAACACTCTACATGGTTTCTTAGCTTCACCCTACGTCCTTTCAGTCCCCAAGTCTCCACAGCTAACCCCCTCTCTATATACTCAATTTTTTAAAGATTTAATCTTTTCTATGAATTACCTAAATTGCCTGAGGTAAGATTATAACACTTAGGGGCTAATCCAATAATTAATTTCTTTTGATGCCAGAAAGAAAAAAAGTGGTTATGTAACACCCATGCCAGTGTCCTGCTGAGTTCCACAAGCAGTGTCAGTGACAATTATAGAGATTAACAATTACTGTGAAATCACTAAATATTTAAGGGGATTAAGAAGTAAACAACAGCTTAGACAACCTTTAGAAATAAATAATAAGGAATGCTTAAGATGTCCATAGAGAATTGCTAAAGTATGGGAACATATATGATAAGAATAAAGTAAAATAATGTAGACTATCAAAATATAAGCTAAAAGTTATCAAAAGTGAAATGGGAGTCATTTCACTGGTGATACTTCTCTGAAAATACTTATCCAATCATAGCTAAATTTTGTACATATGAGGATTGGGGGGGGGGGGGGGGGGGGGGTCAAGGGCAATTGCTGGATCCGCGTTATGTATATTGTAATGTATATTTTGACAGTATGAATTCTGGCCAACCCCATTACCAATGCTCATATCAGATTGATTATAGCCACTCAATTTTTACTTTCTCACGGGTTTTCATTCATTTTAACTAGATATTAATTTGTTATTAATTATTCTGTGTGTCATAATTTGTAGAATCAGTTGATAGATTGCTTTAGAGCCAGCAACATGTGTTTCTGTTATATCTTGTGATAGTCCAGGAATATTATATATGTGTATGTAAACATCTGTAGGGGGAGGCAAACTATATGATTGTGCATATATAAATTATGATTTTAATGGGTCGTGTCTAGAACTCTGGTTAATCTCGGTTCAGATATGGCTCACCAGTCTCAGATCTCCTTTCTTGTAGAACACTGCAGACAAGTGGGTCCCAGCTGAAGTATATCTGGGAATGTTAGAGAGAAATGTGTGTTATGTACAAAGATTAGTTAATATATTGAACTTCATAAGTATAATAACGTACTGTAATGCTTTATCCAGTTTATGTAAATCCCAAGAAACTCCTGATCCAAATACCTACAGATTAAACTTAGGGGTTTGTTCTATTTAACAGACCCTTTATCTGTTCAATTGGCGCATCTCTGTCAATTCGGTCAAGTTTTTAAACAAGTTGGTGGATGGATGAACATCAGGCGGTCGGGTGTTAATGCAACTTATAGTCGGTACATTTAGTTTTTAAAAAGCAAATGGTTACAAATTTGTGATTTTACCATCTTTAGCTGGTATTTATTATTCATTTGGCACCCTGGCGAAAAGGTGATTTTTAAAAGTTAGCTAAGTCATCGCGACTAACGAAGATAACAAAAGAAAATTGTCCTTGTTAATCTTCAGATATTAAGGACGAGTTCCACGTCATCTTTAATCATGTATCCTTAGTATAAAGAAATTTGTGCAAAATATGTTAAGTCAGGTACTGCTGTAAGAAACTCTCTGTCTGAAATTGATACAATTAATATTATGATTGGTCAAAATTTTAAAGAATTGTGCAATCAGGGGAAATACCGCCATTTAGCTTTTAATTACCGCAACATTTTTTTTCCCATAATTTTGTGTTATACTTCTGTATTATTATATGATTCCCGTATTATATCATAACATAACTATATATCTACTTAGCAATACTGTTTAAAATGCCATAAGATGTATATCTTGAGAAAATAAAAAATAATTATATAAGGCTATTTATACTCTATATAACTGTTAATTGATTCATTGGGGGACTGCATGCTCTTACACTCATGCACGTGCCCAGAGTATGTCATTTTTTCCCCTTACCCATTCTAAACTTTTATTAGGGCTTTAAGACTTTCGGTCGAAAAGACCCTTTGTTTTCCTTTTGTTTTATTATTAAACGGAAAAATTTATTGAAAATATAATGATACAGTCTTATAGCAATTCCTAATGACATGCCTATATACATGTAAGATTTTGGATTACCGCTACCGGATTAAACAAGAAAAATACAAGAAATTTAAAGAATCAACATAGGTATCTTATTGCTTGACTGAATTTAAGGGAATTTTGGAATTAGACTCATCTTGTCAAGCTGAACAACAAGTTGAGTGGTGACATTTTTCTATCTCTTACTATTATTGAGATATTGGACCTCAAACTTGGAAAGGGGGAGATGGGGGAGGTATAGAATAGGCTATTTTTCATATGCTATAACCAGGCACTATAACCAGGATGTGCGCATGCGTGAACCAACTTTCTATCGGGATCGGTAAATGTTTGGGAGGAAATTCGAAAGCTATTTGGAGGAACTTCGAACTGATATGTGTGCAATTTAAAAATTACAGGAAAATGCGATTTTAACATTAAATGTTCACTAAAAGTGATAAAAATGTTATGTACATTAGATTTTACACCAAAAAGTTAAATAAATAATTCAGAGAACAAAAAAAAGCAATTTTATAGGAAAACAACAGGCATTTAATTAGCATCGGAGGGGGGTGGAGTGGGGCAGGGACAGGGACAGGGGGACGGGACTGCCCCCCCCCCCCCCCCAGTGCACGTTTTCTGGCAGCAAACATTTTCTTGAATTTACTTATAAAAAAGTGAATTAACATAGAGGTCCCCCCCCCCCCAATGTTTTTGGGTACCATGTAAAAATTGAAATGAAAGGGAGGAAATAAACTGTGAAATTGAAGTTAAAGGTACATTTAGCCCCCCTACCCCCACGGATTAGGATTTTCAATTTTTTAAAAAGAATTTCTGGGTTGTTTTTTTTTTGTTTTGTTTTGTTTTTTGCAGGTCAAGATTGGATTTTATGTAATCCAATATTACCTAGTGCATTGTGCCATTTGCCAGGTTATACAAACACCTTAGTCCATAATAAATTTTAAAAAATCCAAGTCTAGGAGAGGGAGAGAGGAAAAATCTATTTTGATTTTCTTTTTCTCAAAAGCTATTTTGGGGGATAATATTAAGGGTAAACATGTCACTGACCCCTTGTAGATCTATCAATCACCCATCACTAGAGTCTGTGTGCCCATCCCCTGGGTCTGTACAACCATAACCAGAGCCAGTATACCCATCACCAGGGTCCCAATACCTATCACCAGGGTCAGAGTTCGTATCACCAGGGTCTGTTTGGCCATCACCAGGGTCTGTACACTCATAACCAGGGTCAGTATACCTATCACAAAGGTCTCTATACCTATCACCAGGGTCAGAGTACGTATCACCAGAGTCATCCGGGTCTGTACACCCATAACCAGGGCCAGTATACCCATCACCAGGGTCTCAATACCTAACAGCAGGGTCAGATTCGTATCATAAGGGTCTGTATGACCATCACCAGGGTCTGTACACCCATAACCAGGGCCAGTATACCCATCACCAGGGTCTCAATACCTATCACCAGGGTCAGAGTTCGTATCACCAGGGTCTGTATGGCCATCACCAGGGTCTGTACACCCATAACCAGGGCCAGAATACCCATCACCAGGGTCTCAATACCTATCACCAGGGTCAGAGTTCGTATCACCAGGGTCTGTATGGCCATCACCAGGGTCTGACAACCATAACCAGGGTCAGAATACCCATCACCAGGGTCTCAATACCTATCACCAGGGTCAGAGTTCGTATCACCAGGGTCTGTATGACTATCACCAGGATCTGTACACCCATAACCAGGGCCAGTTTACCCATCACCAGGGTCTCAATACCTATCGCCAGGGTCAGATTCGTATCATAAGGGTCTGTATGACCATCACCAGGGTCTGTACACCCATAACCAGGGCAAGTATACCCATCACCAGGGTCTCAATACCTATCACCAGGGTCAGAGTTCGTATCACCAGGGTCTGAATGGCCATCACCAGGGTCTGTACACTCATTACCAGGGTCAGTATACCTATCACAAAGGTCTCTATACCTATCACCAGGGTCAGAGTACGTATCACCAGAGTCACCCGGGTCTGTACACCCATAACCAGGGCCAGTATACCCATCACCATGGTCTCAATACCTAACAGCAGGGTCAGATTCGTATCATAAGGGTCTGTATGACCATCACCAGGGTCTGTACACCCATAACCAGGGCCAGTATACCCATCACCAGGGTCTCAATACCTATCACCAGGGTCAGAGTTCGTATCACCAGGGTCTGTATGGCCATCACCAGGGTCTGTACACCCATAACCAGGGCCAGAAGACCCATCACCAGGGTCTCAATACCTATCGCCAGGGTCAGATTCGTATCACTAGGGTCTGTATGACCATCACCAGGGTCTGTACACCCATAACCAGGGCCAGTATACCCATCACCAGGGTCAGAGGTCGTATCACCAGAGACTGTATGACCATCACCAGGGTCTGTACACCCATAACCAGGGCCAGTATACCCATCACCAGGGTCTCAATACCTATCACCAGGGTCAGAGTTCGTATCACCAGGGTCTGTATGGCCAACACCAGGGTCTGACAACCATAACCAGGGTCAGAATACCCATCACCAGGGTCTCAATACCTATCACTAGGGTCAGAGTTCTTATCACCAGGGTCTGTATGACTATCACCAGGATCTGTACACCCATAACCAGGGCCAGTTTACCCATCACCAGGGTCTCAATACCTATCGCCAGGGTCAGATTCGTATCATAAGGATCTGTATGACCATCACCAGGGTCTGTACACCCATAACCAGGGCCAGTATACCCATCACCAGGGTCTCAATACCTATCACCAGGGTCAGAGTTCGTATCACCAGGGTCTGTATGACCATCACCAGGGTCTGTATACCCATAACCAGGGCCAGTATACCCATCACAAGGGTCTCAATACCTATCACCAGGGTCAGAGTTCGTATCACCAGGGTCTGTATGACTATCATCAGAATCTGTACACCCATAACCAGGGCCAGTTTATCCATCACCAGGGTCTTAATACCTATCACCAGGGTCAGAGTTCGTATCACCAGGGTGTGTACACCCATTACTAGGGCCGGAATACCCATCACCATGGTCTCAATACCTATCACCAGGGTCAGAGTTCGTATCACCAGGGTCTGTATGACTACACCAGGGTCTGTACACCCATAACCAGGGCCAGTATACCCATCACAAGGGTCTCAATACCTATCCCCAGGGTTAGAGTACGTATCACCAGGGTCTGTATGGCTATCACCAGGGTCTGTGCACCCATAACCAGGGCCAGAATATCAATCACCAGGGTCTCAATACCTATCACCAGGGTCAGAGTTCGTATCACCAGGGTCTGTATGGCCATCACCAGGGTCTGTACACCCATAACCAGGGCCAGAATACCCATCACCAGGGTCTTAATACCTATCGCCAGGGTCAGATTCGTATCACCAGGGTCTGTATGACCATCACCAGGGTCTGTACACCCATAACCAGGGCCAGTATACCCATCACCAGGGTCAGAGGTCGTATCACCAGGGACTGTATGACCATCACCAGGGTCTGTACACCCATAACCAGGGCCAGTATACCCATCACCAGGGTCTCAATACCTATCACCAGGGTCAGAGTTCGTATCACCAGGGTCTGTATGGCCAACACCAGGGTCTGACAACCATAACCAGGGTCAGAATACCCATCACCAGGGTCTCAATACCTATCACCAGGGTCAGAGTTCGTATCACCAGGGTCTGTATGACTATCACCAGGATCTGTACACCCATAACCAGGGCCAGTTTACCCATCACCAGGGTCTCAATACCTATCGCCAGGGTCAGATTCGTATCATAAGGATCTGTATGACCATCACCAGGGTCTGTACACCCATAACCAGGGCCAGTATACCCATCACCAGGGTCTCAATACCTATCACCAGGGTCAGAGTTCGTATCACCAGGGTCTGTATGACCATCACCAGGGTCTGTATACCCATAACCAGGGCCAGTATACCCATCACAAGGGTCTCAATACCTATCACCAGGGTCAGAGTTCGTATCACCAGGGTCTGTATGACTATTATCAGAATCTGTACACCCATAACCAGGGCCAGTTTATCCATCACCAGGGTCTTAATACCTATCACCAGGGTCAGAGTTCGTATCACCAGGGTGTGTACACCCATTACTAGGGCCGGAATACCCATCACCATGGTCTCAATACCTATCACCAGGGTCAGAGTTCGTATCACCAGGGTCTGTATGACTACACCAGGGTCTGTACACCCATAACCAGGGCCAGTATACCCATCACAAGGGTCTCAATACCTATCCCCAGGGTTAGAGTACGTATCACCAGGGTCTGTATGGCTATCACCAGGGTCTGTGCACCCATAACCAGGGCCAGAATATCATCACCAAGGTCTCAATGCCTATCACCAGGGTCAGAGTATGTATCCCCAGAGTCTGTGTCCTCATCACAATGGTCTGTATACATATAACCAGGGCCAGTTTATCAATCACCAGGGTCTCAATACCTATCACCAGGGTCAGAGTTCGTATCACCAGGGTCTGTTTGGCCATCACCAGGGTCTGTACACCCATAACCAGGGCCAGAATACCAATCACCAGGGTCTCAATACCTATCACCAGGGTCAGAGTACGTATCACCAGGGTCTGTATGGCTATCACCAGGGTCTGTACACCCATAACCAGGGCAAGAATACCCATCAACAGGGTCTCAATACCTATCACCAGGGTCAGAGTTCGCATCACCAGGGTCTGTATGGCCATCACCAGGGTCTGTACACCCATAACCGTGACAGTATACCTATCTCCAGGGTCTCAATACCTATCACCAGGGTCAGAGTATGTATCACCAGAGTGTGTGCATATCACCAGGGTCAGTATACACATAACCAGGGTCTGTAAACGTATCACTAGGGTCTGGAAACCTATCAACAGGATCATTATACCCATCACTGGAATTTGTGTGCCAATCATCAGGGTCTGTACACCCATAACCAGGGCCAGTATATCATCACCAAGGTCTCAATGCCTATTACCAGGGTCAGAGTATGTATCCCCAGAGTCTGTGTCCTCATCACAATGGTCTGTATACATATAACCAGGGCCAGTTTATCAATCACCAGGGTCTCAATACCTATCACCAGGGTCAGAGTTCGTATCACCAGGGTCTGTTTGGCCATCACCAGGGTCTGTACACCCATAACCAGGGCCAGAATACCAATCACCAGGGTCTCAATACCTATCACCAGGGTCAGAGTACGTATCACCAGGGTCTGTATGGCTATCACCAGGGTCTGTACACCCATAACCAGGGCAAGAATACCCATCAACAGGGTCTCAATACCTATCACCAGGGTCAGAGTTCGCATCACCAGGGTCTGTATGGCCATCACCAGGGTCTGTACACCCATAACCGTGACAGTATACCTATCTCCAGGGTCTCAATACCTATCACCAGGGTCAGAGTATGTATCACCAGAGTGTGTGCATATCACCAGGGTCAGTATACACATAACCAGGGTCTGTAAACGTATCACTAGGGTCTGGAAACCTATCAGCAGGATCATTATACCCATCACTGGAATTTGTGTGCCAATCATCAGGGTCTGTACACCCATAACCAGGGCCAGTATATCATCACCAAGGTCTCAATGCCTATCACCAGGGTCAGAGTATGTATCCCCAGAGTCTGTGTCCTCATCACAATGGTCTGTATACATATACCCAGGGTCAGTGTTTGTATCACAACGGTCTGTAAATCCATCACCAGGGTCAAAGTACGTATTATCAGAGTCTGTAAATCCATCACCAGGGTCAGAGTACATATCACCAAGCTCACTGTACCCATCACCAGGGTCTTAATACGTATCACCAGGGTCTGTAAATCTATTAACAGGGTCATTATACCTATCATTGTGTCTGTGTGTACGTATCACCAAGGTATGTGCATATTACCAGGGTCAGTATACACAAAACCAGGGTCAGTAAAGATGGGTCACTAGGGTCTGTAAACCTATCAACAGGGTCATTATACCCATCACTAGAGTTTATGTGCCAATCACAAGGGTCCGAACACCAATAACCAGGGTCAGTATACCCGTCAACAGGGTCTCAGTACCTGTGTGGGGTCAGTATACCCATTACCAGGGTCAGAGTACGTATCACCAGAACTGTAAACCTATCACCGTGGTCAGTATACATATTACTAGGGTCAGTGTTTATGTATCACCAGGGTCTGTGTGCCCATAACCATGGTCTGTATACCCATAACCAGAGTCAGTGTACCCATAACTACAGTCAGTATACCCATCACCAGGGTCTCAATACCTATCACCAGGGACGATGGGTCACAAACCCTTGTGATACATACACAGACTCTGTCGATAGGTATACTGACCCTGGTGATAGAGAATGTGATAGATATACCAGTGACACAGACTCTTATGATAGGTATACTGACCTTAAGGATGGGCACACAGACCCTCATAATGCGTACACTGTCCCTGGTGATAGGTATTGAGACCCTGGTAATGGTTATACTGGCCCTGGTTATGGGTGTACAGACCCTGGTGATGGACATACAGACCTTGGTGATACGAACTCTGCCCCTGTTGATAGGTATACTGGCCCTGGTTATGGGCATACATACTATGGTGATGGGCACACAGACTCTAGTGATGGGTATACTGCCCCTTGTGATAGATTTGCAGACCCTTGTGATACGTATTTAGACCTCAGTGATGGCCACACAGAGCTATGTGATAGATATACTGACCCTGATGATGGGCATAGTGATATGTATTCTGACCGGGACGTTAGGTAAACTGATTCTGATGATAAGTAATAGGTAATAGGTAAAAAGATCATGGTGAAAGTCTACTAACCAAGGTATATGATGTACAAACCCTGATGATAAGTGCACTGACTGTTGTGATAGGTATACTGACCCTGATGATGGGCACATAGACCCTAGTGATGCGTACACTATCCCTGGTGATAGTTATTAAGAACCTGGTGATGGGTAAACTGACCCTGGTTATGGATATACAGACCATGGTAATGTGCACACAGAACCTAGTACTACGAACATGGACCCTAGTGATAGGTATGATGACCAAAGTCATAGGTTTACAGTTCTGGTGATACGTATTCTGACACTAGTGATGGGCACACAGACCTTGGTAATATGTACACTGACACTGGTATTAGGTACTGAGACCTTGGTGATGGGTATACTGGCCCTGGTTATGGACAAACAGACACCTGTGATGGGCACACAGACACCAATAATGGGTATTATGACCCTGCTGACAGATTTACAGACCCTGGTGATGGATACACAGAGTTTCAGAATATGTACTCTGACCCTGGTAATAGATTAATAGATGGGTATACTGGCCTTGGCTATGGGTGTACAGACCCTGGTGAAAGGCACACAAATTCTAGTGATGGTTATAGTGACCCTAGTGATAAGCTTACAGACCCTAGTGATACGTTTATTGATTCTGCTTATGGGTATACAGTCCATGGTGATATGCACACAGAGTCTGGTGATACGTACTCTGACCCTGTTGATAGGTATTGAGACCCTGGTGATTGGTATACTGGCCTGGTTATGGGTATACAGACCCTGGTGATGACAATACAGGCCCTGGTGATACGAACTCTGACCCTAGTGATGGATATACTGGCCCTGGTTATGGGTGTACAGACCCTGGTGATGGCCATATAGACCTTGGTGATACGAACTCTGACCGTGGTGATAGGTATTGAGACCCTTGTGATGGGTATACCGGCCCTGATTATGGGTATACAGACCCTCGTGATGGTCATACAGACCCTGGTGATACGAACTCTGACCCTGGTGATAGGTATTGAGACCTTGGTGATGGGTATTCCGGCCCTAGTTATGGGTGTACAGACCCTGGTGATGGCCATACAGACCCTGGTGATACGAACACTGACCCTGGTGATAGGTATTGAGACCCTGGTGATGGATATTCTGGCCCTGGTTATGGGTGTACAGACCCTGGTGATGGCCATACAGACCCTGGTGATACGTACTCTGACCCTGGTGATAGGTATTGAGACCCTGGTGATGGGTATACTGGCCCTGGTTATGGGTATACAGACCCTGGTGATGGTCTTACAGACCCTGATGATACGAACTCTGACCCTGGTGATAAGTATTGGGACCCTGGTGATGGGTATTCTGGCCCTGGTTATGGGTGTACAGACCCTGGTGATGGCCATACAGACCCTGGTGATACGAACTCTGACCCTGGTGATAGGTATTGAGACCCTGGTGATGGGTATACTTGCCCTGGTTATGGGTGTACCGACCCTGGTGATATGCACACAGAGTCTCGTGATACGTACTCTGGTCCTGGTGATAGGTATTGAAACCATGGTGATGGGTATAGTGGCCCTGGTTATGGGTGTGCAGACCCTGGTGATACGAACTCTGGCCCTGGCGATAGGTATTGAGACCTTAATGATGGGTATTCTTGCCCTGGTTATGGATGTACAGATGCTGATGATATGCACACAGACTCTGGTGATACGTACTTTGACCCTGGTGATAGGTATTGAGACCCTGGTGATGGATATTCTGGTCTTGGTTATGGGTGTACAGACCCTGGTGATGGTCATACAGACCCTGGTGATACGAACACTGACCCTGGTGATAGGTATTGAGACCCTGGTGATGGGTATACTGGCCCTGGTTATGGGTATACAGATCCTTGTGATGGTCTTACAGACCTTGATGATACGAACTCTGACCCTGGTGATAGGTATTGAGACTCTGGTGATGGGTATACTGGCCCTGGTTATGGGTATACAGACCCTGGTGATGGTCTTACAGACCCTGATGATACGAACTCTGACCCTGGTGATAGGTATTGGGCCCCTGGTGATGGGTATTCTGGCCCTGGTTATGGGTATACAGACCCTGGTGATGGCAATACAGACCCTGGTGATACGAACTCTGACCCTAGTGATGGATATACTGGCCCTGGTTATGGGTGTACAGACCCTGGTGATGGCCATATAGACCTTGGTGATACGAACTCTGACCGTGGTGATAGGTATTGAGACCCTTGTGATGGGTATACTGGCCCTGGTTATGGGTATACAGACCTGGTGTTGGTCTTACAGACCCTGGTGATACGAACTCTGACCCTGATGATAGGTATTGGGACCCTGGTGATGGGTATACTGGCCATGGTTATGGATGTACAGAGCCTGGTGATGGTCATACAGACCCTGGTGATACGAACTCTGACCCTGGTGATAGATATTGAGACCCTGGTGATGGGTATACTGGCCCTGGTTATGGGTATACAGATCCTGGTGATGGTCTTACAGACCCTGATGATACGAACTCTGACCCTGGTGATAGGTATTGAGACTCTGGTGATGGGTATACTGGCCCTGGTTATTGGTATACAGACCCTGGTGATGGTCTTACAGACCCTGATGATACGAACTCTGACCCTGGTGATAGGTATTGGGCCCCTGGTGATGGGTATTCTGGCCCTGGTTATGGGTGTACAGACCCTGGTGATGGCCATACAGACCCTGGTGATACGAACTCTGACCCTGGTGATAGGTATTGAGACCCTGGTGATGGATATTCTTGCCCTGGTTATGGGTGTAAAGACCCTGGTGATGGCCATACAGACCCTGGTGATACGTACTCTGACCCTGGTGATAGGTATTGAGACCCTTGTGATGGGTATACTGGCCCTGGTTATGGGTATACAGACCTGGTGTTGGTCTTACAGACCCTGGTGATACGAACTCTGACCCTGGTGATAGGTATTGGGACCCTGGTGATGGGTATACTGGCCCTGGTTATGGATGTACAGACCCTGGTGATGGTCATACAGACCCTGGTGATACGAACTCTGACCCTGGTGATAGGTATTGAGACCCTGGTGATGGATATTCTCGCCCTGGTTATGGGTATACAGACCCTGGTGATGGCCATACAGACCCTGGTGATACGTACTCTGACCCTGGTGATAGGTATTGAGACCCCTGTGATGGGTATACTGGCCCTGGTTATGGGTATACAGACCCTGGTGATACGAACTCTGACCCTGGTGATAGGTATTGGGACCCTGGTGATGGGTATACTGGCCATGGTTATGGATGTACAGACCCTGATGATGGTCATACAGACCCAGGTGATACGAACTCTGACCCTGGTGATAGGTATTGAGACCCTGGTGATGGGTATACTGGCCCTGGTTATGGGTATACAGACCCTGGTGATGGTCTTACAGACCCTGATGATACGAACTCTGACCCTGGTGATAGGTATTGAGACTCTGGTGATGGGTATACTGGCCCTGGTTATTGGTATACAGACCCTGGTGATGGTCTTACAGACCCTGATGATACGAACTCTGACCCTGGTGATAGGTATTGGGCCCCTGGTGATGGATATTCTGGCCCTGGTTATGGGTGTACAGACCCTGGTGATGGCCATACAGACCCTGGTGATACGTACTCTGACCCTGGTGATAGGTATTGAGACCCTTGTGATGAGTATACTGGCCCTGGTTATGGGTATACAGACCTGGTGATGGTCTTACAGACCCTGGTGATACGAACTCTGACCCCGGTGATAGGTATTGGGACCCTGGTGATGGGTATACTGGCCCTGGTTATGGGTGTACAGACCCTGGTGATGGCCATACAGACCCTGGTGATACGTACTCTGACCCTGGTGATCGGTATTGAGACCATGGTGATGGGTATTCCGGCCCTAGTTATGGGTGTACAGACCCTGGTGATGGCCAAACAGACCCTGGTGATACGAACTCTGACCCTGGTGATAAGTATTGAGACCCTGGTGATGGATATTCTGGCCCTGGTTATGGGTGTACAGACCCTGGTGATGGCCATACAGACCCTGGTGATACGAACTCTGACCCTGGTGATAGGTATTGAGACCCTTGTGATGGGTATACTGGCCCTGGTTATGGGTATACAGACCCTGGTGATACGAACTCTGACCATGGTGATAGGTATTGAGACCATGGTGATGGGTATTCCGGCCCTAGTTATTGGTGTACAGATCATGGTGATGGTCATACACACCCTGGTGTATTCTGACCCTGGTGATAGGTATTGGGACCCTGGTGATGGGTACACTGGCCCTGGTTATGGGTGTACAGATCCTGGTGATAGTCATACAGGCCCTGGTGATACGAACTCTGACCCTGGTGATAGGTATTGAGACCCTGGTGATGGGTATACTGGCCCTGGTTATGGGTGTACAGACCCTGGTGATGGTCGTACAGACCCTGGTGATACGAACTCTGACCCTGGTGATAGGTATTGAGACCCTGGTGATGGGTATACTGGCCCTGGTTATGGGTGTACCGACCCTGGTGATATGCACACAGAGTCTCGTGATACGTACTCTGGTCCTGGTGATAGGTATTGAAACCATGGTGATGGGTATAGTGGCCCTGGTTATGGGTGTGCAGACCCTGGTGATACGAACTCTGGCCCTGGTGATAGGTATTGAGACCTTAATGATGGGTATTCTTGCCCTGGTTATGGATGTACAGATGCGGATGATATGCACACAGACTCTGGTGATACGTACTCTGACCAACTGGTGATAGGTATTGAGACCCTGGTGATGGATATTCTGGTCTTGGTTATGGGTGTACAGATCCTGGTGATGGTCATACAGACATTGGTGATACAAACTCTGACCCTGGTGATAGGTATTGAGACCCTGGTGATGGGTATACTGGCCCTGGTTATGGGTATACAGACCCTGGTGATGGTCATACAGACCCTGGTGATACGAACTCTGACCCTGGTGATAGGTATTGGTACCCTGGTGATGGGTATACTGTTCTTGGTTATGGGTATACAGACCCTGGTGATGGTCATACAGACCCTGGTGATACGAACTCTGACCCTGGTGATAGGTATTGGGACCCTGGTGATGGGTATACTGGCCCTGGCTATAGTTGTACAGACCCAGGGGATGGGCACACAGACTCTAGTGATGGGTGATTGATAGATCTACAAGGGTCAGTGACATGTTCACCCTTAATATTATCCCCCAAAAGTGCTTTTGAGAAAAAGGAAATCAAAATAGATTTTTCCTCTCTCCCCTTCCTAGGCTTGGATTTTTTTTAATTTATTATGGACTAAAGTGTTTGTATAACCTGGTATATGGCACAATGCACTAGGTAATATTGGATTACATAAAATCCAATCTTGACCTGCAAAACACAAAACAAAACAAAAAACAACCCAGAAATACTTTTTAAAAAATTGAAAAACCTAATCCGTGGGGGTAGGGGGGCTAAATGTACCTTTAACTTCAATTTCACAGTTTATTTCCTCCCTTTCATTTCAATTTTTACATGGTACCCAAAAACATTGGGGGGTGGGGGGGGGGGCTCTATGTTAATTCACTTTTTTATAAGTAAATTCAAAAAAATGTTTGCTGCGAGAAAACGTGTACTGGGGGGGGGGGGGGGAGGCAGTCCCGTCCCCCTGTCCCTGCCCCACTCCACCCCCCTCCGATGCTAATTAAATGCCTGTTGTTTTCCAATAACATGGCTTTTTTTGTTCTCTGAATAATTTATTTAACTTTTTGGTGTAAAATCTAATGTACATAACATTTTTATCACTTTTAATGAACATTTAATGTAAAAATCGCATTTTCCTGTAATTTTTAAATTGCACATATATCAGTTCGAAGTTCCTCCAAATAGCTTTCGAATTTCCTCCCAAACGTTTACCAGTTGGTTCACGCATGCGCACATCCTGGTTATAGTGCCTGGTTATAGCATATAAAAAATAGCCTATTCTATACCTCGATGGGGTGAACAAGATCAAAATTTGAAATAACGCTACGAGTTTAATGAAACTCATAGACTTTGTTTGAAGAGAATAACGGATATTTTAACTTTCATTAGAAATTATGTAGTACTTCCGGTTGTATGAGCTGATGAAAATCGTCTATGGGAGTTTCTATGCTAAATTGAATTCACGTGTGTAACGTTTTCTCGAACAGTTTTAAAGTAAATATTTCTATATTTCATATTGATCATGAAGGACCCAATGTGCAGACCGGAAAACGTTCTGGCAATAAAGCTAAAAAAAGATAAATGTTTCAGAGGGGTCAAAGCTTAAAACAGTCCTTTAGTTGTAACTTTTGCATTTTGCATCTGGATTCTTAATGTCTTTTTTTTAATAATTTGTTCAACAAAAAAAAGTACTAATTAGAATTATGGTCCGAGGGGTCACTTTTTGACTCCTTGTATGGGTTTTAAGGGCCAAAAAAATCAAACTATAACAGTTATCTCTCTTTGTATAACCAACAGTGCACGTATATATCAGCCTAATCAAATTCTATATTAATTCGCAATTTCATGCTTCATAGGCAGTTTTTTCCGAATTTTTTGCTGTTTTCAATTTCTCTATGCGAGTTTCCATGTTAAATCGAATTCACGCGTGTAACGTTTTGCTCTAACAGTTTTTAAGTAAATTATTTTTTTAATTTCATGTCAAAGTTAAAAAAATCTGATACACAGACAGGAAAAGATTAAAAAAGAGAACAGAATTTAAAAACTTTGGACAGAGGGGCCACTTTTTGACTCCTTGTAGGGGTTTTAATGTGTTGAAAATGATAACAATAGCGCATTTCAAAAAATGACAGTGGAAGAGTTGTCTCGCTTTGCACAATGGACGAGTTTTTGAGATACCAAGTTTTGTGCTTTAAGGTATATATACATGCTGTTGTACATTCAAACATAAAGTTGTAGAGTTATCGTTCTTTAGGCATTAAAGTTCTCGCGAGTCCATGTATGGCCAAGCATTTTAATTTTTCTATAAAAATCTGGATTTTTTTTTAAACAATTTAAAAAGGGGGTTTAAAAGACTGTCGAAAAGCCATTCCTTTATGGTGAAGACAAAAACAGGTCTAGTTGTATTTTGGTATCGTTTTTGTAAGATTTCGAAGAAAGGACCATATTCGATTGTATCCGATTTCTACCCCCCCCCCCCTTTCACAAATTTATAAAAATAAATCATAGCATACAGATATTTTGATAAAATAAAAAATAAAAAAAGCCGACATGTTAGTTACAGAAATCTAGGGGTCTTACAAAATCGAATGACGATCATTATTCATGCTTCAACGACGTTACTTATGTAGTTGGACCATTTCCCGCCATTTCTCAAAAATGTGAAAAGTTCATCAGTTTTTCTTCATATTCAACAGTAGGAATAATAGAGCGCATCGTTGCTCCAAAACCATTTTCACATGTATTATTGTTTATATTAATTTGCATATCATACAGTGTATCAAAAAATGATGTTGGATCAAGCAATGTTTTCTGTTAAAAAAACTGATAGGAAATACCCAGTTTTTGCTTCAATACGTAATTTAATTTCTGTGAAATTAGATCACAATCAATATATACTATCTCTTGTAACGGGACTGTCTAGGGGTTAGTTCCGTACATAATTCCGAGTTCGGAAGGATAAAAGAAGAACAAGAATTTCAGTTTTTAAGAATTAAATTCTGTAAATAACGATCATGTAAAGAAACGTAAAAGGTATGAAGCAATATCATATTAGATCCAATACTGAGATATTTACCATTGTTGTTGATAGTAGTTTAGCCCCAGGTCCACAAAATACGTGTAAACTCTATTCAATAAAATTCTAACAAATGGCCCATATTATATCATAGCAATAAATCCAGGCCCGATACTGTACTGATACTGTGACTCGGGCGCGGCTAGCCTTGACGGGTTATAATCAAAGGGAAATAACTCTATATAACAAGGAAACACAAATAGTGGGAAATATGAATAAAATATGGGCTCTTATAATAAATAATTAAATACACTCAAAACCACCATATCTTATTATGACATCGATCAGACAATTTATTTTGTTAAAGTTGAATTATATATGTTTTAATCTTTCTTATGCAAATTTCTAAAGCTTTATTTATAACTTTGAATTTTGGGACATAAAAATTTAAAAGCTTAATCCCACACATAATCTTTTATACAAATTAATGTAGATTCATTTGGCACTTTTTGTCTTAGGCCTACATTGAACTAGTTTAGTGTAATTTTGATTTTCAAAAATAAATTAAGATAATTTTTATAGATCTACTATTTACCCTTTATATAGTCCGAAATATCTGAAGTTTTCCTGGCTTTTTTAACGATTTTGATATTTTACATGCCAGGAAAACGTCAGAACCGGCGCCATTACGGAAACTGGAAATTCACCGCCTCCAACTAAAAGCGGCATTCTAGACTCGATTTTAAAGAGATATATATTGAAACTCAATAATACAGCTTAAAATATAATTTTACTGCACATTTTGATAATCACACTGATAAACAATAGTGTTGTTGACCTACTTTCTCGCGAGAATTCAAAAATGCACGAAATCAAAACAAATCTCACAGTTCGATAGAATGTGTTCAACAGCCTTTTATGGGATGTAAGGACCCATACAAGAGATATTAGTGAGCAGCAAAATCATCGTTTTATTAATTAGTTGTGAGTGAAACATTTGATTCAACTCATACATATTTAAAGTTGAGCCGAGAATGCCGCCTCCAGTTGGAGGCGGCGAATTTCCAGTTTTCGTAATGGCGCCGGTTCTGACGTTTTCCTGGCATGTAAAATATCAAAATCGTTAAAAAAGCCAGGAAAACATCATATATTTCGGACTACCCTTTATAATGTGTTCAATTAGCCAAAAATCTTACTTTGGGTTGTTAACATCGTATTTCAACAAGAGGGCTGTAACAACATTGAATAATGTGACAAATAGGCATTAGACGTTCTCAATTTATCGATCTAAATCTTTAGAAAATTATTCCAGAATTGACATTTTAAGAAAGTTTTGAAAAATGTTATATAAAATATAAAGTGAGAAAAAGACAGACTTTTAAATTGGACGCCTTACTAACTGTATTTAGCTATTGTTCCGCTTGCCTGGTTCGTCTAACAATCTTGACCATCGCACCGCTTTAAAGGTAAACCTCACCCCTGCATATTTATTTGCATTGATCTCACCCCTCACCACCCCCCTCCCCCCGCCCTCTTCCCCTGAAAAATTAATCATTATCTTCACTTTTGTTAACAATCAGTTTTTGAATATTTTTATAGGAATTATGGATAATATCAAATACATCATTTTAATTCAATTCAATTCAATTTATTGACAAAAACCACATGTAGCGCAAGTCATACATACAGTATACAAATATAATTAGTACATAGATTTTCATATGTTAAATGCATCACGTATGAAGTTACAAATATTAATATTTCTTGTGTATTTAATTAACATTTGCTGGGTTAAGAATTTTATTATAGATATGTACATGCGTTATTAAACAGTGAACAATATTCACTTCGTAGTTCTTTATAAAGAGGACATATAAATAAAAAATGATGTTCATCTTTAACAACAGTGTGACAGAACTTCAAATTAGAGAAAAGGAATAATTTCTAAGTTTCTACTTTTAAACGAAATAATAATTGTTTGCATTATCATTCTCTCACTAGAACTCTTTTGTGGTGAAGGTAAGATTGTGATTCCCGCAAGTTTTTTGTTGATTAAGTAAAAAGAATATTCGATGAGGAAAAAGAAATAAGCAGCAAGGTATTTCTTTGGATTGTCGAGTCTCCGTTTGAATGATAATTTATTGAGGATAGATAAGTGTATAGTTACATACAAGTAGAAATCTCGTGCGGATTGGAATGGATATGTCAAGTTCAAAAGTTTAAGAGTCGTCTTGGTTTGTTTTCTCCGGTCTCGGCCGGCTTATTTTCTCTGTTACTCAATCCAATTTACTGCTGTCATACGGTGTAGTTATATGATACCATATATTGATTAATTTCCATAAAGAATGACGTCCTAATAATCCAGAATGAAGGCAAGTATAGCCAGTTGTAGACTTCCAATTAGTGAAGACTGCCTATTCTTTATGTAAGATGAGACACCAATTCTGGGCGATTTTGACAATTTCTTTTTTGTATTGGCTTTCTTGTAAATTTCCTTTGGAATTGATTTTGTACCATTCAGAGACCTGAATTCTTATAGAGACCTGATTGTTATAAAATAAACATCCTTACCAAATGTGAGATATAATGGATTTTAGATAATTTCATGTAAATGAATTTACTGATTTTTTCACCTAGAAAAACATATGGCAGCTAAAAGTTCGAGCTTAAACTCTCTGATGAATTACCGCTTTGTGAAGAAGCAGGGACCCAAACTTGCCTCAGGTAGTGAGAGCCTATTTAGTTCCGAGACCAACGGAAGGCTTAATGGACTGGATACCGAGGCAACAGACAGACAGACTGACAGCCAACCAAACAGACAGACTGACAGCCAAACAAGCTCCGCCTCCTCATCAGTCACAATAATATACTTCAACAAAGAGGGGGGAAGTCAGAACAGCGAAACAACCATTCCATACAATGCTAGTCAGGATCTCGGGAGCCAAAGCCCCTTCCAACAAAATGATGATGGTGAGATATGGACACTGATGTTTTTTGTACAACAGATTCTTTTCATGTAAATGAAAATCAGATTTTACAGTTAAAAAAAATTGATTTCAGACCATGCTCCAAGTAGTCCAGAATCGCCAGTGTTTCGTGGTAAGGTCAGAGGGTCAAATAAGAACTGTATCCGTGATGATGACACAGAACCGACCTCATCTCCATGGTTATCAAAAGAACAGGGAATAACAAATGGGGCAGCATCTACGTCGGCAAAACAGCGGTATGATAAAACGTGTCACAGAAGTGAAGAGCTTATATCAGTGAACAATTTTGGAAAGCATTTCTTACTCTGCATTGTAAAAAAGCAGAAAGAAATTCAAATGTTTAGTTAGACAATTTAAATTACCCTGAATAAAAGCATGTTATCTGTGAGAAGAAGTCTCTATAGAGTTGCTCTATTTAAAACTTTTAAAATGTGTTCAGCTTTTTGTTACATAGGTCACTGTCATCAATGCTCTTCTGTAATTTACCGTACAGGAGGAAGTCCAAACAGGAGGTGCGGCAGGGCTTTGGGGACGACCTGACCCCGGAGCAGACCGAGGCTGTCAATCATCTGAAGGCCATGTTCCCTGACCGCTCGATGGAGGTGTTACAGGGGGCGCTGGAGGCGCGAGGCTGGAACGTGGAGGAGGCGGTCGATCATGTGATTGACAGCTGTACGTAATACATTAGTTACAGTAATCACACCTGTATAGTATACCTCAGTAACTATACGTAATACATTAGTTACTGTAATCACACTTGTATATTATACTTCAGTAACTGTACACAATACATTAGTTACTGTAATCACAACTGTATGTTATACCTCAGTAACTGTGTACATAATACATTAGTTACTGTAATTATACTTGTATGTTATACCTTGGTAACTGTGCACAATACATTAGTTTACTGTAATCACACTTGTATATTATACCTCAGTAACTGTATGTAATACATTAGTTACTGTAATCACACCTGTATGTTATAGCTCGGTAACTGTATGTAATACATTAGTTACTGTAATCATGCCTGTATATTATACCTCGGTAACTGAACGTAATACATTAGTTACTGTAATCACGCCTGTATGTTATACTTCAGTAACTGTACATAATACTTTAGTTACTGTAATTGCACTTTTATATTATACCTTGGTAACTGTATGTAATACAATAATTACTGTAATCACACTTGTATATTATACCTCAGTAACTGCACCCCATACCTCAGTAACTGCACACAATACCTCAGTAACTGCACAAACAATATCTCAGTAACTGTGTACAATACCTCAGTAACTGCACACCATACCTCAGTAATTGTTATCATCCCAATCCCAGAGTTTTTGAAATCAGCCTGTCCCACCGGCAAAACTGGTGAATATTTCAAATGTCCGGTAATTTTCCTTATCTAATCGGTCAAAGTGAGTGGTAATATAAAAACTACCAAATCAAGACTTTAACCTCTTTACAAGCAGGATTTGAATGTTTGCAAACACCTTCAGTTTGATTTAACAAAGCGTTTCACACTCGACAATATCCTAGTTAACGCATTGTAAGGGTAGGCTAATTAACTAATTAATGCTAGATGAGATACTTATGATAAGGTCTCAGACAGCTATCCAACGACAGCTCTGATTTCCAATTTATTGTTCATTGACAAACTATGTTTTAATTTCATAATAAAAAATGATAACAAATTTTTAAAAACCTAAAATATTTTTTTTGTAAATTCATATCTTTTTTATGTTTCGTCATTTAGTGCAACCATACTCCGTAAACAACATGGCTCCTGTCAACCACGAGAAGTAGTCGTCGCCAGTTTAATTTGACTTTCACTTAACAAGAAAATTACACAGATTTTGAAATATTTGTTAAACATTTTCAAGGAAAAATAGAAGAGTAAATAACTTTATCAAACATCTTGCGTACTAAATAATAGATATTATTTATATATAACCAATGCTTGCGTTTTCAACATAAAGAAATTAAAAGTAAAGAGTGGAGATTCGGGGAAATTTTCTCTACTTATAAATATAAATTTGTCATTTTTAAAATAATGTTTTGTATCTTTTATTTGAAAACCAAATATGGACCTGTGAATATGTGTTCAGACTGGTGATTTTTATTAAATCACTGGTCCACTTGACCAATGAAATTTTTTTATTTCAAAAACTCTGATATCCAGTAATTTTTGTGATGATCTAATTTTCGCTTTTTTTGCAATCACTTTTACATTGCAAAATATTCAATGTGCAGAAATTATATCTGGTAGTGTTTGCTGTAACAAACTTTTTAAATCACAAAAAATGACCGACGCAAATAAAAAAAGTTTCATATTTTTCCAATTTTCATGAATTTTGCGACACACCCCAAAAAAACTGGATATACAGTACCTCATAGCTGTATGTTATGTTTCAATTACTGTTCTCACAGATGTAAGTCAGGGTTCGTAATCACATGTATAGTTTGATTAACTTACAGTTATGTGATCTTATCATTATTTATCTTGTTTACATTTATAGCGAAGTCCCTGAAAACTAAAAAAGCCAAAAAGAGAATAATTCGAATGGCGAGCAGTGACTCAGAAGATGGGGGAGGGTCTCCTGTCCATCGTCCCGCTAAGCGGGCTCGACCCATTGAGTCTGTTGACCTAGACCCAACCCAAATATCAGAGGCACAGAAAGACAAAAGGATTCTGTTCCTTCAAGAGGCGTTCCCCAAGAGAAAAAGGAGGGTAAGATATCTGGGTCAGCAAGATGTTTACTTATTGTTTTTTTTAGTACCGGTATATATACCAGCATAAATTGCTATATGCTGTTAATAATACAAGTTAGTGGCTGGTTTTGTCCACTAAATTTAGAAGTAATAATGAAATCAAAATCTGATTCTTCCTGCAGTGAACCTTTGTGTAATTAAAATTCCAAATATCTGAATCATCATAAGACTGGTCAAGTTTCAGGTCATTTATAAAGTTCAACTGTTTGATAGATTGCTAGTCAGTGTGACTGCTTTAGTGGCAACAGGCCTATGGCTTTGTGTTGTTACTTTTTCTGGGCTTTTAAGTTTTAACTGATCAGTAATCTTATCATTTATAGATAACACGATGTCTTGCAATTCATGCATTACCCGTAGTATTTTAGTTGCATGAAAATAAAAAATAATGATGAAGATGGCATGTTTGCAAAGCTGATAATTTTTCATTGATTATGTATGCTTGATATTACAAGTTGGTTAAGTTCTGTTTTTTTCTGCCAATAGGAACTACACAAGGCGTTAGAGAACAACAACTGGCAGACAGACGATGCTCTACTGGAACTCAGTAACCTGATGGACAACGGAAAAGAGAGACAGGGTATGTACTTTATATGTCATATGGAGGTGGGGGGGGGGGGTATATTGTCAGACATTGCTGCATTGCTGGGTGAATATAGAAATCTGATGAGATTGGGAAACATCAGTAAAGAGTTCTGTTGTCAATGCTTTCCTTGATAGGGTAAAATCATGAATTTATTTACATGTATGTTTTTGAGGTAATTAGGGCTATGCGGTGCACCAAAAAGTTTGGTGCACCGCGATTCATTTCTGTCGATTTGGTGCACAGATCCGAAATTCTGGATTTCGGTTCAGTTCCGTTCAAAATTTACCTAACATGTATAAACAAAAATGGCCACCAGTAGATGCTCAGAAGTGTGGGGACATTTTAATTTCTATCAGTTGATGGAAAAGATGGTAAATCAAGAACTGTTTGTACCTTGTGTACATCCCAATTTGAAATATTTTTTTATGAATTTTTGTTTTTTATCCTTTAGTAAAGGAATCTATAAGATAAAGATCATTATTTTTATTTAAAATGAGAAATATTAAGACTGATTTTTGATTAATTGAATCGAATTGAAAAAAACCCCGAACTGTAGCATTTTGAATCTAAATCAAACCGAATTGAATGAACCCTGAATCGTCCCAGCCTTAGAGGTAAAGTATCACTTGTCGACAGATGCATTATATATTTTAAATCATCTAAACACAAGAAGGATACTGGAATTTATTTTTGTGAACATCTTGTATTACTTGTTTACAGCTGCTTTGGAAGATGAAGAGGATGATTTCAGAAGCGAAGATGAGGAGGCAGACAGCGATGACAGCTTAGAGGTGAGGAGAAGTAATGCATTAACTCATTATCCAATGAAATAATACATGTACATGTATATAAGAATGTAGAGAGAAACATTGTAAATAATTACATTTCAAGAAGACATGGCTACGATTAATCTGTGAAGAAGACATTGTTATCATCAGTTAATATGTAAAGACGACATGCTAACAATTTACGTGTAAAAAAAACATGGTAACAATTTACATGTAAAGAACACATGGTAACAATTTACATGTAAAGAACACATGGTAACAATTTATATATAAAGAAAACATGGTAACAATTTACTCGTAAAGAAGACATGGAAACAATTTACACGTAAAGAAGACATGGTAACAATTTACAACTAAAGAAGACATGGTAGCAATTTACATGTAAAGAAAACATGGTAGCAATTTACATGTAAAGAACACATGGTAACAATTTACATGTAAAGAACACATGGTAGCATTTTACCTGTAAAAAAGACATTGTAACAATTTACATGTAAAGAACACATGGTAACAATTTATGTGTAAAGAACACATGGTAACATTTTACATGTAAAGAAGACATCATAATAATTTACATGTAAAGAAGACATTGTAACAATTCCTGTTTAAATGAAACTTTAAATTTAGTTTTATCAAGTTATAAGCATGAGAAAGAATGCCTCACATCTGTTTTTTTGTTCAGATGGACACAGAGACTGCGCAGACGGAGAGAGAGAAGATCCTGTCATTTTTTGACGAGGCTACGGCTGACGAATTATCCGCCACACCTGGGTGCTCTAAAAAGCGGGCGGAAATCATCATCTCTCTGAGGCCGTTCAATACCTGGAACAAACTCGTAAGTCATGGAACAAACTTGTAAGTTGTGACCATCAAAGTCATGGAACAAACTCATAAGTTATTACCTTCTAAGTCATGGAACAAACTTGTAAATTGTGTCCATCTAAGTCAATTTTTAATTTTATGATGTGTTTTTAATAGAATAATCTATGATGCATTTTTTCAGATTTCTGAATTCTCTAACAACAAAGGTCTGTCATATGACATCATCAGTGGATGTAAGGAAATTCTGCGAGTGAGGCAGGTCATTCTCAAACTCATGCAGAAGTGTGAGGGAATCTCCAAGAAAATGGAGACGGTCGTGTCGTGTCTGACCAAGAAGACGGAAGTAGATGACAGTGACGATGAAGCCATACAGATCACTAAACAGCCCCAGTACCTATCTCCTAAGTATGGGCGATTTGATTCCTTGTGTAGTGATATCAAAGAAGTAAAAATACATACATATATTGATAAGTTGTCATTATTGTTTGTATTGGCTTATGTGTACCCATGCTTATTGTATGTAAATAGGATTAAATTTAGTGTTTCTACTGCACCTTTACAAAGTTGGATAATTCTGAATACAAAGTCTTGCTAGGACTTTATAAGCAGGTGTGTAGATAGCACTAGATTTGTGTATTGTACACAGGTTCTTTTTCCCTCAGCTGTCTACTTAATAAGCAGGTGCCCCCATACAATATGTAGATACATGTACTGTAAACAACTTCTTTTTCCCCCAGCTGTCAGCTGAAGCCCTTTCAGATGGTCGGGTTGAACTGGCTCCGCATCATGCACTCTCAGCAGCTGAATGGGATCCTGGCCGATGAAATGGTACTGTCACTTATTCTCTCAAACTCTGTCCTTTCTCTCTCTCCCTTTCTTTTTCTCTCTCTCTCTCATCAAGAATTAAACAGCAAGTTTAAAAGTTCACCAGGATATGAACTTGGTTGGTTAAGTAATCAAATCCTGTGAAGCTTGAAGATGTTTTCTGTTGTTTCCTGTTTACTTGTATTTATGTTAGATAAAGAATTATTAACATAACCATGTTCTTTTATGCTTACAATAATGCAACCGTCAACTAAGTGTGTACAGTAATCATTGTGATGTCACTAAACAGTTGACACAGAGTTGAACATTTTTGCTATAATTATATATTTTCATAAAAGGAATAGCATTTGCAAATGTAAGTATTTGGTTTAACATGTTTTAATCTATTTATTTGATGTATGGAATTAATACTTTGTTTTGCTGAATTGTACTGTGTTAAATTATTCACTCTATTCTGTTGATTTATCAGGGACTGGGTAAAACCATTCAGACCATCGCCTTCATTGCTCATCTTCTGGAGGAGGGAGAGAGGGGTCCACATGTAGTGATTGTTCCGTCTTCAACAATAGGTAATTCACCACTGTATCGGTGCACATGATCTCAAAATAAGGTCATTTGATAGGGTTTTCTTTGGAGGACTGGACAAGAATTTGAATAGTTAAAAAAGGGTTTTTTTCAATCTTATGATTGATATTAGATGTTTAGGACACTTTATTTCTACGTGGTCACGTTATATAAAATTTCTCTGCAGAGAACTGGATGCGTGAGTTTGAGACGTGGTGCCCGGAGGTTAGCCTGCTGGTGTATTATGGGTCGATGGAGGATCGGCGCCAGAGTCGGATGTCGTTACTCTATGACTCAAAGTCCGAGTACAATGTGGTCCTAACCACGTAAGCTCTTAGTTCATTAGTTATCAACAGCAAATTAATTCAGATGACACTGGTCTCGTATACTAATTGCTATTGGCTGATTATCGGAGACGTCTTTTCCTGTAACAGCATATATTGATTTTATTTAGCATTAATTCTTAATTATGATTTATTTAAATGATTTGAATTTTCAGTTCAGTAAACAAAAAATGAAAGCGATTTTATACAAAGATTTGATGACATAATCACTGAAATTTTCATCCTATGTAATTTCATGTTCTGCTTAGTTCATGTAAACAAATCACTGCTCTCGGTGGTGTGAGGACTGTTCAGGCAGTGGGTCTATATTGTAGCTACAACAAATTGCACTCATCAGTGTTAACGATGATTAATTGACTTTTCTGTGGTGATTCTTTATTGTAGATACAACATGGCCACAGGAAGTGTCGAAGACCGCGCCTTGTTTAAAAAGGTCGAGTTCCACTACGCCATCTTTGATGAGGGTCACATGTTAAAGAACATGTCGTCTCTCCGTTATCAGAACTTGATGAAAATAGCGGTAAGTGTGCTGTCATCGACTGAATATATTTGTCTGTTATTGATGTATGTAGAATACTCCTGTGAGACAGTGGTCATTTATGTCTGTATTCAGTGTCATTAACTTTATGTTCCATTTTTATCAAAATATTTCCGTACATTTTCAGTACAGTACTTGTAATTCTGTTCAATCCAGTATATATGTTCTATTTCAATACAGTGTATGTGTTTCTTTTTCAGTACAGTATTTTTGTGTACCATGTCAGTAACTCGCCATTCTCTCCTGTTTTCAGTACAGTGTATGTTTACTGTTTTAGTATTGTTTTTCAGTACAGTATTTCTGTGTACCATGTCAGTAACTCACCATTCTCTTCTGTTTTCAGTACAGTGTATGTTTACTGTTTTAGTATTGTTTTTCAGTACAGTATCTGTATTCAGTATCAGTACAGTATCTCTTTGTTCTATGTCAATTTCCTTCTGTTCCATTTTCAGGCTGAGCGCCGCCTGCTACTGACTGGTTCATCTGTATTCTGTATCAGTGCAGTATCTCTATGTTCTATGTCAATTTCCTTCTGTTCCATTTTCAGGCTGAGCGCCACCTTTTACTGACTGGTTCATCTGTGTTCTATATCAGTGCAGTATCTCTATGTTCTATGTCAATTTCCTTCTGTTCCATTTTCAGGCTGAGCGCCGCCTTTTACTGACCAGTTCATCTGTGTTCTATATCAGTGCAGTATCTCTATGTTCTATGTCAATTTCCTTCTGTTCCATTTTCAGGCTGAGCGCCGCCTTTTACTGACCGGTTCATCTGTATTCAGTATCAGTGCAGTATCTCTATGTACTATGTCAATTTCCTTCTGTTCCATTTTCAGGCTGAGCGCCGCCTTTTACTGACCGGTTCATCTGTGTTCTACATCAGTGCAGTATCTCTATGTTCTATGTCAATTTCCTTCTGTTCCATTTTCAGGCTGAGTGCCGCCTGCTACTGACTGGTTCATCTGTGTTCTATATCAGTGCAGTATCTCTATGTACTATGTCAATTTCCTTCTGTTCCATTTTCAGACTGAGCGCCGCCTTTTACTGACCGGTTCATCTGTATTCAGTATCAGTGCAGTATCTCTATGTACTATGTCAATTTCCTTCTGTTCCATTTTCAGGCTGAGCGCCGCCTTTTACTGACTGGTTCATCTGTGTTCTATATCAGTGCAGTATCTCTATGTACTATGTCAATTTCCTTCTGTTCCATTTTCAGGCTGAGCGCCGCCTTTTACTGACCGGTTCATCTGTGTTCTACATCAGTGCAGTATCTCTATGTTCTATGTCAATTTCCTTCTGTTCCATTTTCAGGCTGAGCGCCGCCTTTTACTGACCGGAACACCCCTACAGAACAACCTCCTGGAGCTGATGTCTCTGCTCTGTTTCGTGATGCCAGAAATCTTCAGTGGAAAGACGGACCAGCTCAAACAGATGTTCTCTATGATCAATGTAAGGAAGATATACAGCAAAACTCATTTATAGCAACTTTCAAGGGACCATAGAAAAACCTTCGTTATAACCGTAATTCGTTATACGTTTATAGCGAATTCATAAGAAATCTTATAGCGAATTCGTTATGAAATGGTAAGCTGAAAGTACTTCAAACTATGGTAAGTTATAATAAAATTAATATTAACGCCATTACAAAATATATTAATAAAACCTTTTAATTAATTTTTTTGTATTTTCTGTATTATATTTGAATTTGAATATTTAAGATATGTGTCTTAAAAATTCATGTCTCTTCAATGAAATTTGTAAGAAAAAATTGTATGATAATATGAATGATAAAATAATTTTTGCCAGCAGGGATCTTAAAATTACTTCGTTATAGCCGTAAATTTGTTTTAGCCATGTTCGTTATATACGACAACATTTTATAGGTTTTATATAAAAATTTTGCAGGGACATGTATAAGAATTAGTTATAGCCGTAAAATTGCTATATCTGTGCTGGTTATATTCGAGTTTTGCTGTAAACACTGATAATTAGGGTTATTCAATGCACTGGGTTATTGCAGTAGGTTTGTAGTAGGTTTGTAGTAGGTTTGCAGAATGCTTTGACAACATAAAGGATGATGATTAGTCAGTATATCAAAATAATAGGTTGTTAATCAGTGTGACCTATGTGGCTTAGATTTTTCTTTTGCCATTAATGATGCTAGACACAGCTGTTTTGTTAGTACTATAACTATTTTCTATGCACAGGATGAGTACAAGTCACAGTTTAAATGAAACCTGTAATTCAGGTCTAAACAAGTAAAGTGTGAGGAACTGAAAAATAAATCTTTGTAAAAACTGTTATTGTTAATTTCAGAGAGGAGTGGATGACAAAGCAAAGAGTAAATATGAAAGGGAGAGAATCCAGCAAGCCAAGAGAATCATGCGTCCATTTGTGTTACGTAGGCTGAAGTCAGAGGTTAAGTTTGTCAACCTTGACATTATTTTGCTTTATTTTTGTTTAATTTTGATCAAGTACAGTAAAACTTGGTTATAGCAATTTACTAGCAATGATTTTGAATTGTTACAACCATGATTGGTGTTATCTGATAAATTTACATAGTAAAACTTAAAAACTAAGAGGAATGAAACTGATTTGGCTGTAAGCATGAATAATAACTGTTTTAGCTGTAACTTGTTTTATTGTACACATTTTATATATCGGATCAAATCACACCGTCTGATGAAGATTTTTTCATTAAAAAGTATGATTCACTGCCTTAATGAACACTCCCGTGAACTGTGACTTCCTGTTCACTCAGGTCCAACAACAGCTCCCCCAGAAGAAGGACAGAGTCATCCATTGTGAACTGATCCCCCCACAGAGGGAACTCTATCAGCGCCTGATTCATAAGTTCAAAGAGGTCATGAAAGAGGATCGGGGCAAGGAGACCAACGAGGGGGCGTCCATGTTAATGCAACTCAGGAAAGCGTCCAATCACCCGCTCCTACTGCGGAATCAGTACACCGACGATATTTTGATGAAGATGGCAAAACAGCTGACCAAGGTACATATATCAGCTGAATATTTTTTCCATACCATGATATCAATTGTACACATTGTCTTAAATGTAGTAAGTTATGAATGGAAACAAATTTGGAACAACCAAATTTTGATTATTAGGTAATACTGGTTTGTCAAGTAAAACAGGGGTTATATACATATGGATAAAATGACAAGGATTACTTTTGTTTCGTTGTATAGGAGCCGACACACATTGTTATGATAACTTTTGTTTGGTTCTGTAGGAGCTGTCACACATTTTGTTTTATTATACTTTCATGTTAAATACTAAAATCTGATTGGTTTAGACGCAGTTTATAATCCGTTCTATTACCCTCAGTGTTAGCAACACACTTGGCAACGGGTAACACAACGAATTGTTACATGCACATAAATTATACGCGTACGGTTCCCCGTAGAATTAAAAAATTTAAAAGCAGTAAAGTTTTCTTTAAAATTAAGACATTCAGTATAATAAAATAAAAAGTGGGTGTTTTGGAGGACAACAGTTGAAATTGAAAACAATTGTCAACCACCGCTTCGTGTCAGTTGACAATGGTTGTGTTGGGGGTGTCAATTTCAGCTGTTACCCTCCCAAACAGGCACTATTTATATAATGTTAACTTTTGTTTTATACTGTAGAATCTGTCACACCATTATTGTGGTAACTTTTGTTCTGTAGGAGCCATCACATAGAGACAGAGGCGCCCTGAAAGAGCTCATCCATGAGGACATGTCGGTACTCAACGACTACGACATCATGAAGCTGTGTGACCACTATCCGGTACGTCCTTCCCGTCCATAGTCCTTCCTGTCCATAGCCCTTTCTGTCCATAGTCATTCCTGTCCATAGTCCTACCTGCCCATAGTCCTACCTGCCTATAGTCCTTCCTGTCCATAGTCTATCATGAAAGATTTTCTCTGTAGTTCTAGCCTTTCCTCAAGACTTAGTGTGAAAAATGGATTATTGCAAAATTTGTTGGAATGTGTGTTCATAAAAATGATGCATATAGTTTTGTTCTTTGCATTTTAATCGTAAGTTAATTTTTTATAAATGTGCATGTAAAATTGAAATTTAGAGAAATTATTTTCTCAATATATATTGAATAAAACCTTCTCCTTTCAGAAATATTTAGGGAGTTTCAAACTAGATGCAAGTGTCATCATGGAATCTGGGAAGTTCAAAGAACTGGAAAAACTGTTGGAAATAAACAAATCTCAGGTAAGGTGTAAACAAACAAAATTTCAGATAATGTGTAAACAAAAAATCTCAGGTAATGTGTAAACAAACAAAATCTCAGGTAATATGTAAGCAAACAAAGTCTCAGGTAATGTGTGAACAAACAAAATCCTTCATAAAAAAGATTTTTCTCTACGAAGTTTCTGGCACTATATTTTTAGTTACAGAAGCGAACTTAATAACATGTTAATATGGTTGTTCCATGTATGTTTTATATCCCTGACTGAGAGCGCATATATATATAAAATGGCTTTAAAGCGACAATACACATATATTTCATAAAAATAGACATCAGTATGAATATAAATATAAGCATTGAATGCTTATTTTTTGATGTCGTCGGTCCTGTAACACACCAAGCGGTGCAGACAAATTATCATACAGCTCTAATGCGCGGTATTCAATTTGTATGCACCGCTTGGTGTGTTACAGGACCGACGAAATCAAAAAATAAGCATTCAATGCTTCAAGGTATCACACTGGTAATTGTTTTCACTATATAACACTATAGAGGGAAAAAAATTCTTAAAAATCAGTTTGTATTTCTCATGACAAAATATTCGGAGGAAATGTTATTTGTTACCTATCTCATCAGCTAACACCAAAAAAATGGCACACGATACGGCATTTTCTCAAAATATCTAGCTCCAAACAGGTCTACCCTCAAAACCACGTGTTTTCTGTTTGTAAACAGACTGCACACTCCCAAGGAAGCTGCTGCATGTGCCCTGAAAGAAGTAGTCCCTGTGAAAAAAGATCATCATCTAACAAAATACATGAAATATCCTTCTCAGTGGTACAAAAATTTTTAAAACTGAGTAAAAAAAAATGTAAAAATGCAGTCAAGGAAAAAAATAATTCTGAAGCATATATGGAACTACAATTGACTAAGTTCATTTTGATTGGTTGATTACCGGTGTGATACCTTAAATATCAGTATAATATGCGTATAACAAATTCATAATATTAACTATAGTGACTTCACTATATATATATATATATGTTTTCTTTCACCAGACTACAATTTTTGCTAATTGAGGCTTAGAATGAAAATATGTTCTTTTGATACCTTTAATTATCAGATTGTAAATTGAAAAATTTATGTGAAAATAAATTTATTCAAACTGTTATGTTAAATGATAGTGCAAACTTTTTAAACTGTAAAGATATTCGTTATAAAAGTGTTAAATTTTGTGATTATCAATCTCTACAGGACTTAAAATCAGTTCGCTATATACGTAAATTCATTAAACTGTAATTTAAAAATTTCAGGTGAAGTGTTAACAATTCAATTTCATGTCATAATTTGTAAACAAATCGCAGATAATGTGTAAACATACAAGTTTCTGATGGGTAAACTGTCTGTTTATGATGTTTAAGCACAAATCTCATTTAATACACATCAGGGAATGGAGACGCCAGATATCACATAAAACAAAGTTAATGTGATATCTGGCCAGTTGGTTATAATTCTTTTTTTTTCACACTGCAATTATTGCAGGATATGTTATTAATATTGAATTGTTGTCTCATATTCGAGAGGGCACCAATTGTGAAGTAGTATTTTAATGACTTGCTTTAAACATGAGATGTTTGTTATGATATCAAACTATGTTTATCTATGTGTTATATAAGTGACCATTCCGCTCCCTCTAATGCGGCATGTTTATCTACATGTTATATAAGTGACCATTCCGCTCCCTCTAATACGGCATGTTTATCTTCGTGTTATATAAGTGACCATTCCGCTCCCTCTAATGCGGCATGTTTATCTATGTGTTATATAAGTGACCATTCCGCTCCCTCTAATGCGGCATGTTTATCTACATGTTATATAAGTGACCATTCCACTCCCTCTAATGCGGCATGTTTATCTATGTGTTATATAAGTGACCATTCCGCTCCCTCTAATGCGGCATGTTTATCTACATGTTATATAAGTGACCATTCCACTCCCTCAAATGCGACATGTTTATCTATGTGTTATATAAGTGACCATTCCGCTCCCTCTAATGCGGCATGTTTATCTATGTGTTATATAAGTGACCATTCCGCTCCCTCTAATGCGGCATGTTTATCTACATGTTATATAAGTGACCATTCCGCTCCCTCTAATGCGGCATGTTTATCTACATGTTATATAAGTGACCATTCCGCTCCCTCTAATGCGGCATGTTTATCTATGTGTTATATAAGTGACCATTCCGCTCCCTCTAATGCGGCATGTTTATCTACATGTTATATAAGTGACCATTCCACTCCCTCAAATGCGACATGTTTATCTATGTGTTATATAAGTGACCATTCCACTCCCTCTAATGTGGCATGTTTATCTACGTGTTATATAAGTGACCATTCCGCTCCCTCTAATGCGGCATGTTTATCTACGTGTTATATAAGAGACCATTCCGCTCCCTCTAATGCGGCTTGTTTATCTACATGTTATATAAGTGACCATTCCGTTCCCTCTAATGTGGCATGTTTATCTATGTGTTATATAAGTGACCATTCCGCTCCCTCTAATGTGGCATGTTTATCTACGTGTTATATAAGTGACCATTCCGCTCCCTCTAATGCGGCATGTTTATCTACGTGTTATATAAGTGACCATTCCGCTCCCTCTAATACGGCATGTTTATCTTCGTGTTATATAAGTGACCATTCCGCTCCCTCTAATGCGGCATGTTTATCTACGTGTTATATAAGTGACCATTCCGCTCCCTCTAATGCGGCATGTTTATCTACGTGTTATATAAGAGACCATTCCGCTCCATCTAATACGGCATGTTTATCTATGTGTTATATAAGTGACCATTCCGCTCCCTCTAATGTGGCTTGTTTATCTATGTGTTATATAAGTGACCATTCCGCTCCCTCTAATGCGGCATGTTTATCTATGTGTTATATAAGTGACCATTCCGCTCCCTCTAATGAGGCATGTTTATCTACATGTTATATAAGTGACCATTCCGCTCCCTCTAATGCGGCATGTTTATCTACATGTTATATAAGTGACCATTCCGCTCCCTCTAATGAGGCATGTTTATCTACATGTTATATAAGTGACCATTCCGCTCCCTCTAATGCGGCATGTTTATCTACATGTTATATAAGAGACCATTCCGCTCCCTCTAATACGGCATGTTTATCTATGTGTTATATAAGTGACCATTCCGCTCCCTCTAATGTGGCTTGTTTATCTATGTGTTATATAAGTGACCATTCCGCTCCCTCTAATGCGGCATGTTTATCTACATGTTATATAAGTGACCATTCCGCTCCCTCTAATGTGGCATGTTTATCTACATGTTATATAAGTGACCATTCCGCTCCCTCTAATGCGGCATGTTTATCTATGTGTTATATAAGTGACCATTCCGCTCCCTCTAATGCGGCATGTTTATCTACATGTTATACAAGTGACCATTCCACTCCCTCTAACGCGGCATGTTTATCTACATGTTATATAAGTGACCATTCCGCTCCCTCTAATGTGGCTTGTTTATCTACATGTTATATAAGAGACCATTCCGCTCCCTCTAATGTGGCATGTTTATCTATGTGTTATATAAGTGACCATTCCGCTCCCTCTAATGCGGCATGTTTATCTACATGTTATATAAGTGACCATTCCGCTCCCTCTAATGCGGCATGTTTATCTACGTGTTTTATAAGAGACCATTCCACTCCCTCTAATGCGGCATGTTTATCTATGTGTTATATAAGTGACCATTCCGTTCCCTCTTATGCGGCATGTTTGTCTACGTGTTTTATAAGTGACCACTCCGTTCTCACTAATGCTGTATGTTTATCTACAGGGAGATCGAGTGCTGTTGTTCAGTCAGTTTACTATGATGATGGACATCATGGAAGATTTTCTCAAAATGAAGAAATACTCGTACCTACGATTAGATGGTTCCACACCTGTCCCAGAGAGGTATGTGTAGCACATGTGAAGGCTGTGTACCTGTGATGTGTATGTACAATGATAACAACGATATTGTTAACAAACGACACGCACGATTCTGATACACGAACGATCACGCAGGATACACGGACGATCACTAACTTACTGAATTTTCACGATACATGAATAATAACGATGAATTACTTAATTTTTTATTACAATGCTTGTGTTTTATTGAAAAGCGGCATGTACATTACCTTTGCACTGGTTTTTTTTTTTTACGAGATAAACGATAGGATAGGATCCACACATCAATTAAATTGTTTTGTATACACAACAAATATTAAGTTCTATCATAAGTTAAAGAAAATTAGGTGTAAAGAAATGAAGATAATGCATAATCTACTCGACCTATCAATGTATTAAATGAGTTAAATGAGTTGATGAAATACTAATTAACGACAAAATAGAGAATATTTTAAAAAGATTAGCATTGACATGAAACATGAATGTAAACAATTGTCCATATTCTTCTATAAAAAAGTTTTAAAGTCACTTTTCTGCGTTGTTTTAAAAACCTCTCGTCATTGTTTAAGAATAATTCTGGCAATCCGTAAAAAAGTTACAAACGAAAAAAAAACATACGATCACATGATCACGCACAGTAAGAAACTTGAACCAAATTTCCTGATACACGCACGCTCCTGCAATGATCACCCACAGTACACGAACTATTTAACACGATCGGCTTGTCAACAATAACGTTGTTACCAATGTACGTGTAGGACTTTTGTATGAGAAGTTTACCTGTCTTGTGTATTTGTACCAGTGTAGAGTGTCACACCTGTGTACAGGTAGTGAACCAGTGTATATTGCATGTAACTTGATGTATTACTTTTGTGACAGACAAGAGCTGATTGACCGGTATACAAAGGATGAGAGTATATTTATCTTCATCCTGTCGACCCGGGCCGGGGGACTGGGGATAAACCTCACGGCAGCGAACGTCGTCATCATTCACGACATCGACTTCAACCCGTACAATGACAAACAGGCGGAGGACAGGTGTCACCGCGTCGGACAGACCAGGTAAGTTAACTAGGTGGTTCAGGAATGGTCAGACTATTAGGAACTGAATAATAGGGGAGACTCTTTATAGGGAGGTGTCAGCATTTTTTGCTGTTCTTAAAAATATTTTGTTTATGGAGGTGTTGGTGAATTTTTTTGAATCGTATTAAAAGGGATATAGGGAGATATGGGTTCTTGAGATCATACTCTATTTATATGCCCCTTCGAAGAAGGGAGGGCATATTGCTTTGCTGCTGTCCGTCTGTCTCTCTGTCGGTCGGTCCAACAAGTTTCCATTCATTTGCTTCGCAGAGGTTGCACATACTGAAATGAAATTTGGAGAGACTAAAGGTATTTTAGATATATTACATTAGTGAAAAATGGACAATACTCCAAGATTTGTTACTTGTATATCAGTCATATTACATAGAAATTGAGAGTTAAAAACATGATTTTTCATTGTGTTTACCAAAAATTTAAGCCCCGGTACACCCTATCAAACAAAGGTTTTGTTATAAAGCATCAATGAAAGAATTTATATGCTGAATTTCATAAATCTGTAGGCATCTTTCATTTACTAGATCTTGACCTTAGATGAAACTACAAATACAAGGATACAACATTATACAGATTTATCATAACAATATCTAGGTCAAGTTCGATTTTGGATATGATCAAGCTATTTTCGACAGAGTTCTGCCACTGGAACTTAGAAAAATTCCAATTATTTGCAGTTTCCATTCATTTTCTTCACAGAGATTTCACTTAATCAAATAAAATTTGGTATACAGGTTTATAATATTATCTAGGTCAATTTCGATTTTGGGTCCGATTGAGCAATTTTTGACAGAGTTATGCCCTTGGACTTAGAAAACTTTTTCCATTCATTTTCTTTGCAGGGTTGCACTTATTCAAAAGAATTTGGTATACAGATTTATCATAATAATAGCTAGGTCAATTTCGATTTTGGGTACATTCAAACAACTTTTGACAGAGTTTTGCCCCTTGGACTTAAAAAATTTCAATTGTTTGCAGTTTTCCATTCATTTTCTACGCAGAGTTCTCTAGGGGAGGGGTGGGGGGGGCATAAGTATTTCACAAACATCTCTTGTTCTTGGGGGTGTCAGTGATGTTTAATTTAGATCAGTATGAGATAATGATATAGGGAGATGTCATTATTTGATTTGAACAGTGAGAGGTATTGTTGTGTTACAGGGAGGTCTCATTGATATGATATTGTTGTGTTAAAGGGAGGTGTCATTGATGTGATATTGTTGTGTTACAGGGAGGTATCATTGATGTGATATTGTTGTGTTACAGGGAGGTGTCATTGATGTGAAACTTTTGTGTTACAGGGAGGTGTGATTGAAGTGATATTGTTGTATTACAGGGAAATATCATTAATATGTTTCTGTTGTGTTACAGGGAGGTGTCATTAATATGATATTGTTGTGTTACAGGGATGTGTCATTGATGTGATATTGTTGTGTTACAGGAAGGTATCATTGATGTAATGCTGTTGTGTTACAGGAAGGTGTCATTAATATGTTTCTGTTTTGTTACAGGGAGGTATCATTAATATGATATTGTTGTGTTACAGGGAGGTGGCATTGATATATTATTGTGTTACAGAGAGATGTCATTAATATCTTTCTGTTGTGTTACAGGGTGGTGTCATTAATATGATATTGTTTTGTTACAGGGATGTGTCATTGATGTGATGTTGTTGTGTTACAGGGAGGTGTCATTGAGGTAATGCTGTTGTGTTACAGGGAGGAGTCTGTTGAGTTACAGGGAGGTGTCGTTATTATGATATTGTTGTTTTACAGGGAGGTGTCATTGATGTGATATTGTTGTGTATTGCGAGGTGTAATTGATATGATATTGTTTTGTTATAGGGAGGTGTCATATGATTGTTATGTTAAGGAAGGTGTCATTAATATGATACTCTTTTGTTACATGGAGGTGTCATTGATGTGGTATTGTTTTGTCACCGGAGGTATCATTAATATGATATTGTTGTGTTACATGATGGTGTCATTGATATGATATTGTTGTGTTACAGGGAGGTGTTATTAATATGATACTGTTGTGTTACATGATGGTGTCATATATATGATATTGTTGTGTTTCAGGGAGGTGTCATTGATATGATACTGTTTTGTTACAGGGGGTGTCATTGATATGATATTGTTGTATTACAGGGAGGTGTCATTCATATGATACTGTTGTGTTACAGAATAGTGTCATTGATATGATATTGTTGTGTTACAGGGAGGTGTCATTAATATGATACTGTTGTGTTACATGATGGTGTCATATATATGATACTGTTGTGTTTCAGGGAGGTGTCATTGATATGATACTGTTTTGTTACAGGGAGGTGTCATTATTATGATACTGTTGTGTTACAGGGAGGTGTCATTAATATGATACTGTTGTGTTACATGATGGTGTCATATATATGATATTGTTGTGTTACAGAGAGGTGTCATTGATGTGATATTGTTGTTTTACAGGGAGATGTCATTAATATGATACTGTTGTGTTACAGGGAGGTGTCAGTAGTTCGTCTGATCAGTAAAGACACGGTAGAAGAAGGCATGCTCAGGGTGGCTAGAGGGAAACTGAAGCTGGAGAAGGACATCACCACTGATGAAAGTAAGGTACACTAGTACCGATAGTCCTACAGCTGAACCCTGCCATTTACTGTCACGATTAACCTTATCATCACATGCATACTGTGCAATCAGCTTAGCATTGTGGTACATGATATACCAGTAGTGGGAATTATATGATTTTCCTCATAGCATTAGGAACCCTGTGGTAATCTGGCCGGAATTGAACTATAAATTAGTTGTAGTTAATTATTTTAGCATTAACATAGTCACTGATACTCTATATTTGATTGGATGCAGTTAGAGTATAATTATATTTTGGTTGCTTTCTAGTGATGATGGAATGAATGAGTTATGAGAATCACAAGATAAATATATGTTAATTTTGACTGATGCTATTTTTCATTGATAGAGACATTTATCCGTTTAATAAGAAACATAACAAAAACTGCAGTGGGTTGTACATTGTCTGTACATTGTCTACATTGTCTGCATACTTATTGAAATATTAAAAACCAATTATTACATGTAAAATCCCATAAAAATGTTGCTCATGAATGAAACCGCAGTACTTGCCTTGGTGGCTGTAATGTATACAGAGAAATATTCGCCTCTGTTTTTATTTTGACAGTTAAATAGACAAATTTATTTTATAGGTACTGACAAAGAAAATACCTCTGATGTTGCTTCCCTTCTCAAAGAAGCTCTGGCAGAAAGTTCATGACCCCTAGCTGAGTTCTTAGTCAGCCAATCACAACTCAGATGAGAAGGGTCAAGACCATTTTGTTTAAATATAGAAATGACCAATAAAATTACATAAAAACATATCTTGGAGCTGCGTGAAGAGTCCAGGAAGTTCTCTGCTTCTGTTTGATGTGAGTTCGAGCTCTTTCAGCCCATGGCTGGACTGGTTGTGGTAAATTTACTGAGAGCCTCTTGATCAACTATTTGTACAGTAGGTGTAAGTTTCAGAGTTTAAACAGTTCTGAGATCTCTGTTTCGAACTGTTCAGCAAAGTGCTATGTATACTTGTGAATAAACTGATGATGTCTGAGGTCATATATACAGTTGATGTCAGAGGGTTTGTGTTGTGTCAAGGTCACTGATTACTTTGACCTCTATAGACGGTGACTAAGGTTCACAGACTTTATCTGCTTGGTGTTCTGTATAAACGCAGAAAGAATGTCACAGCAAATAAATTTGTTTCAAATCATCTATTAATTTTGGGAAGTTTTTTCACAGAGAGTTTGGGAAAAGCTCTGTCAAGTATAAATAGTTTACTACAAGTTTTATTGTATTAATTAAGACAGGGGTTTTCTTAATTTGGCATGCTTGGAAAAGTTCTGACAATATTTTATAGAATTACGTTTGTATGAATACAGATAAAATATGGATTAATTTGTTCCTTTAGATAAAACAAAGAAATGATGTCTTGTTCTTTTATTTTGATGTATTCTGAAGAAACAAGACGTCCCGATGTTTACTTGTTGTATTTCATTGTGCTACTGGTAGTCATGTTCTATTTCAAGTGTTAATCTTGGCAATATTTGACAATAAATTGATTATATTCTGTTAATAGTTTTTTTCTTGCACCGAGAAGTTATTGTCTTCGTACACCAGAAGTATGATTCATAGGCATATCCACATTTTTTTTCTTCTGATCCAAATAAATATTAGATATAATAATCTGGTATATATTTGGCATAAAACATTTTTATTATGTAATTATAATGTTATTTTAACATTTATACAAAAGAAAATACTTGTGAATTTAAAAACAATCCAATAAGGTACCTGTTACTGTGTCCACTCCTAACATTATTAAAAATAATGGATAGAAAAGTGGCCATATTTAATCTTTTTTTAAAGATGACACAGCGCGATAAATTAGGAAAATACTAGAAAATAATCCAAAGTTTGTCTACTCCATTTTTTAAATTCAGGAATCAAATCATAATTTCGTGTATTTATTAAAAGTTAAAGCAATCTTTCCATCATTCGGACCTAACCCTTCCTGGAAAAACCTTGTCCTTCAACCTCCTTCAAATTCCTGGAAAACTTTCCGCATCCAAGCCTAGGCCGGTCAGTGTTACCTTTGCTTGGATGGCTAATCGGTTAATCAAAAGATTTTGTTATTCCAGATTAAAATTTGGCACATTATTACCATCCTACATATTCAGAATGGTACTTAGATGATCAGCGTCAGCACTTGCAGTACTAGAACCTCGATCTTTTACACCCTTGACATGCATCCTGTTTAATAAGGAATGCTCTTCCCCAACAGAGAATGAGATGAAGTGTTGTTCAGTAGAAGATTGAATAAGTATTAGTTATTTTCAGCACAGCCTTTTAAACCCTTGCACATTACTGAAACTGTCCAAAAATAAAAGTGATGTGCAAAATTTTATTGCGGACCTCTATCAGTTCTTTCTTACAAAATGGGCAATTTGGGGCTTACACATATTCTTTACTTTCTGGATCCAGTAGAGAGATTTAAAATGAGTATTGGATAAAAAAAAGTCTTAAACTGTTTTCCGTTTTTAAAACCTTGTTGCAATTCAATTTCAGGGAAAAATGAAGCAAATCTGACACACATTGATTTTTTATCTTTACGTCTGTTATTTTTCCGATTTTGATTTTTTTTACAGTTCATAACTACTAATATATTTTGTGAGAGTGACTTTTAGATTGAGTAATAATACTCCAGATTGTGTCTCTCTTGTCTATGTAATATAACTATACATTGATATCTGTGGGTTAAAATGTATTACAAATGTGTACACCAAGCAAAATCTAGCCCAAGGTAAAGTTGGTCATGACCGAGTTTTATAAACCTTAGTTTGATAAAAGTCTTAAAAGAAAAACGAGAGCAAAATGACGATTAAATGTGAGATACAGACAAAACGTATCGAGGATTTGATGTACTAAATGAGTACGATGAGCTTTACGTCAGGAAGGCATTACACCATGTGACGAAACCAACTTGTTCCGTGATAACTACATATTGCTCAGTTCCCCGTGATGATCACATGGAATTCTGCATCCTTTCATAGTTACCAATGCCTCAGCACCACGTGGTATATATAACCGTACACTGGTTCCTAACCAGTGATGGTTACCTATGGCATCACATTACTTGATGGTTACGCACCAGTTGATTTTTACCACTGGTTCTACAACACGTGACAGTTACCATTGGTTACGCACACTATAAGTGGTGATTACCCATGGTTACGCAGCACGCGATATTTAACCCATGGTTTCGAACCACAGACAGTTACCTTGATTTAGTACCACTTGGTAAATTTTCTAGTGGTTACACATAACTTAGCCTTTAATGTCGTGCCACCATCCAGATTCCCTTCATTTAGACCATATACAAGATTATACAAGGCTCAGATGTTTAATGTTTCATTACAACCTCCTACACATTAATAAAAGATTCTATTCTGAAGTATTCACGCGACTCCCGAGATCCCACCATTTATGCCACTTTCAACTGAAAATTACAAGATGTTTAAAAAGAAAGATGCAGGAACATAAATGAATGTATGTGTTGTATATACATGTCTTTCTAGAGTAACATTTAGAAGATAAGAATACAGTAAATCATTAAAGATTATCGCTGATATTTCTCCACTCATGACCAGTGCACGATCCCAGTGTGTATATATGTAACCACCTTGTACATATTTTATGTCGGTAAGTATTCTGTAGGGCGGCTGACGGGTTCCCACTGGTCTGATTTGTTTATCTATTCCAGTATATGGTTAACTTCTTCAGTTGTCATAGAACCCACTGATTGTCAACAATGATCTCTGCGGCCCTCCTACTCCTTATAGGTGAGAACTTTTTTTTATCACCACTATCCGGGTCTCAATTTTAAACTGCGTTCCTCGATCACCCGGTCTGTGTGTTGGGGAACATTAGGGGTGTTCTGGTCCGGTTTATACTAAAATAATGCTCATTGCTACCTTGTTTAGTTCCCGTCTTCGAAGAGAGAGTGTAGTCAATCATCTTGGACTATTTCTGTATATATATAACATCCTCTGTTTAAATATGGGTACAAAGCTAGCAAAGGAGTCTTATGAAGCAACAAGCCAAATACTACCAATGGAACTCGTCCAAGCCGCTGAAAAAAATCAATTAAATCATCTACATCCTTTGAGAATTACTTGGACATTATCAAAAATCACTGAACATATGTAGAAAATGAATTTTTCGCAAGCAAATAAACAAACCAAAAGAAACAAGCAACAATCTACATATTCAATGATAGCCGGATGTTTTCTTAACGGGGCCAGATGCTCGTGGCTATTTCATATGTTGTTTGATGAATTTTAACTGATTAATTTAACCGAATATAATTTTATTTTTACTTTATCACGATATTAGTTGTGATTATTTAAGTATTTATAATTTTCAAGTACGTATTGCGAACTTATTATTAAATTAGAAATGATGTAAGTCATGCTGGCAAGTTTTGAATACTAGACCTGACCTTCTTGGTCACTGACTATATCAATGAAAATCTCCGAACAGATGTGTTTTATCGTGTTATAGAGCTATGAATTACAATCATTTTCCGTGAGAAATGGAGGGAATCATATGCAGTGGATGAAAATATATAAATGTAACCAGTTATATTATTTGTGTGGTAAATTACTGCCCTGGCGTACGTGTTTGATTTGTATACGTGTGTAGATTGAGTGTTTATGTATAAGAGTTTAAAATCCTTAATGTGGACAATGACAAGACTGGATAATAGGATCACATGACTAATTCTGCATGCACTCTCTCCGCCAAAATCTTACACAGGACTGGCACCCTCCGCCTAGCCCAGCCCCTTGAAATTTCAGGGTTTTCTTCATAATAAATATCTATGAACAACGACCAGAGCTTGACTTTATTCTACAATGGCTGCATAAATATAAGGAATAAGGAATCATTCTTTGAATATTAGGAGGTGATCAAATATGAACGGGCATGATCCAATCCATCATAAAGCCATTCTGGTTCTGTTGGATTTAATCACACCCGACTAATATTATCACCTCATACTCAAAGAATGATCCCGTATTCCTTAAGTATTAGCTTCGTTTAAGAATAACATAGAGGTCATAGTTTGTTACCACCCTGTCTGTCTGCCCTCAGTTCCCGCGGTGTTTGGTGCCTGCCCCCAGGATTGGAGACAGGTGGACAGCCACTGCTATATGATCAGCCACGCCAAACTCACTTGGCCGGAAGCTCAGGTAGCTATGGTTACTGTTTATGCTGTATATTTCGTCAAATTTTAACAATGTAACTTATCATTATGATTACACACATTGTATATTTGATCACCTTTTAACAATCATTATGTATATCTTCATAATGGTTTTTGTAATGGCGTTATATATATATATATCATCACGCTTCAAATAATGTAATGTTCTTCTTCAGGAAATGTGCCGAGCGTTGGGAGGCACTCTGGCGACCTTTGAGAACAGCGCCGACATCAGCGCCATAGCGTTCCAGCTCCACGGAGGTGAGCATGAGTGTTTGTGACGTCACTTCATTCCTTTTGATGATATCATATGGGTATCAGCAGATTTTTATCGAGAAGCTAGAATAGCAATACTGTTTATTTGTTTCACCTCAAAACTCATTTATATGAAAGAATAGCAATGTTGGATTTCTAAGTTGTTCATATTTTTATAGACACCAGCAAATAGCAATTCAAAATTTTACACTTACATTTTCATTTGGTATAAAGGATATCTTTCATAAATGAGTGAAGTGCAAAAATGTCCATTTTAATTTGTTCAATTATTTATTGACGATATGAAATACACATGTTAAGAGGACTCAATGTTCGTGAGATTTTTCAACTATTTTAATCTCATTAGGAAGAAGAGCTCTGTATACAGATAGAGGAAATTAAATGATCAAAATCTAAAGCTAAATCATAATTATGGATTATATCTTTACTTAATGTTAGTTCATGGCCAAAAATATCACATTCCAAACTTTAAGGCATATCTGATGATGTTGACCATCCAGCCCCCTTAAATGAAAGGATATCCTTGTTTCTCTGTCTGTTTGCCTAGATATCCGGGAGGAGAAGATCTGGGTGGACGGTACTGACGCAGTTTCGGAGGGACATTGGATCTGGGCCTCAAACGGACATGACGTCATTTCTTCTTTCTCGGGCCGCGTGTCCAATAACGACAAGGACAAGAACTGTCTGAGCATGGACTCTGATCACCACTTCCGGTGGTACGCGGAGAGTTGTCACTCCGAGGCGTACTACATCTGCGAGAGGCTTAACGTCGTGTCAAGGTATACATTCCTAATGAATAGTGGGCGAATAAGCGATGTTTCTATTGGTCCAATAAGTTATAGCAACTAGACATGATCTCGTTGCGAGCAACGAGGAGGTCTCCCGTCCGATTTTTAATGTATGAAATAAAACCTTGACTTTAATTTTCGACAACAAAACCTGATCTAAAATGGGGCACAGCCTTCATTCAAATGGTCAGAGGTTATTTAGTATCAATAGTAAGAGCTGGGGGTGAACAGTTTGAGATCTCTATTGGCCCCTAATTAAGGTGCAAGTCCCTTTCAAATTCAGGGTCTTTGGATTCTAAACACATCTTGCTCAACAAGTGTTTAGAAATTTGTTACTGTTCTTGGCATACATGTATATGGGAAAAAAAAAACGTTTTAGGGGCCGACCCCTTATCTCCTTATCGGGACCATTTATTGAAATTTATATGGCTGAATGTTGTTCAGAACATCATTCTAACCATTTTCTTCTCTTCTCTTTATTGCTTTTCAAAATATTTATCCTTTTTGAGATATAAGCGATAGAAGTTTCGGATTTCTGGCCCCTTTAAAACCCCTAATTACGTAATGCATGAGAGAGTTTTTATTATGTATGATTAAACAACTGTACGATGAACATTTTTCCGATATAACATATAACAAAAAAATTCTCAGTAAAGTGCTCTGGAAGCAAGAATTTAGAGCCCTTTTGCCCCTAATTTGAGGGATCAGCCCTTTTTTCTTGATATCAAATGAAAGGTTTATTGATACTTAATACATTTTGTACAACATGTGTTTAAAAATTCGTTACCGTTCTTGAGCTAATTGGGAAAGAACGTTTAAGGGGCTGACCCCTTATCTTCTTATGGGGGCCCTTTAACGAAATTTTAATGGTTGAATATTATTTAAAACATCATTCTAAGCATCTTCTTTTCTATGTTGCTTTTCAAAATATTTGTCCTTTTTGAGATATGAGTGATCACAAGTTTTGGACTTCTGGCCCCTTAAAAGCCCTTATTACGTAATACGTGAGAAAGTTTTTATCATGTATGGTTAAATAACTGTACGATGAACATTTTTGTTTCTATAACATGTTACAAAATATTTACCAATAAAGTGCTATGGAAGAAAAAGGTAAGAGCCCTTTTGGCCCCTAATTTGAAGGACCAGCCCTTTTTTCTTGATTTCAAATGAAAGGTCTTTGGATATTAAACACATTTTGTTAAACAAGTGTTTAGAAATTCGTTACCGTTCTTGAGCAATTTGGGAAAGAATGTTTTAGGGGCCAACCCCTTCTCTCCTTATCGGGGCCAGTTAACTAAATTTTGATGGTTGATTATTGTTACAAACGTTATTTTAAGCATCTTCTTCTTAATATTCCTTTTCAAAATAATTATATTTTTTGAGTTAATAATGATAGAAGTTTTGGACTTCTGGCCCCTTAAAACCCCTAATTACGCAACACATGACAAAATCATTATGTTGATTAGGTACATTACTGCAAGATAAACATTTTTGCTTCTATAATGTATTACAAAATATTCCTCAGTAGAGTGCTATGAATGAAAGACTTTAGATCCCTCTCAGCCCCTAATTTGGGGGGCCAGCCCTTATTTCTTGATACCAAACAAACGCTCTTGTAAATATAAACTTTATTTGCATTACATGTCTTAGCAAAATATTTTTAAGAAAAGAGATAAACAAAGAAAACCACGAAAAATCGAGACTTTTTTAAATTCTCAATTTTCAGGTCCAGGCGAGCTTTAACGCCTTTTGAGCCAGACAAAAATGAATGCCTAATGACACATCTACAATCCCTTGTCTATAATCCCTGAAAGTTTGAACTTGCTATCTTTTATGGTTTAGGAGGAGTTTCCAGGACAAGCTGACCCTTTAAAAATCGGTTAAACGTCAAAAACTCTAAAACAGAAGTGACGTCATCAAAATAAAAAAATATGTATTAAGTTTGAATGAACACCTATCGGATCTGAAAGTTTCGTGAAACTTGATTGAGCCACCTCTGAGAAATCACCTGCACAAAAATGCGTAAGAAAAAAACCCAAGAATAACTAGATCGTTCTCGTTGCGAACAACGAGTGGGTCTTTCGTCCGATTTTTGAATAGATGAGATAAAACCCTTCATTTTAAACATAAAATTATAAATCTAAGCAAAAAATGACTGAAATTTTTTTCGGCACTGGGGGCTTGAACCCGGGTCGCGTGGGCATATGTCCACGACTCTAACGACTGAGCTAGTCGGACTATCGCTTCAGGACTTTGATGCTTAATATCTGGAGAATGCGTTACTCGATTTTAAAACAAATTACATATTCTGAATAAGTAAAAGGATCACCATCAACCCTACAGAAAAATATCAAAAAAGAAAAAAGTTGAAAAAATCGATTTTTTGTCTTTCCTTCCGGTGACGACCGGAAGTGACGGACGTTAATCATTCAACCTAAGTGCATCCTTTCCAAGATAGATCTATCATTGCTGAAAATTTCAAGTTTCTATCTTCAACCATTCTCTAAATATTTGCTGGACAAAATGAATTTTTGAAAAAAGTAAATTGAACGACGTTGACAAACGGAAGTGACGTCATATGCAGAAAAATATGTATGCATAGGTATAGATACTGACCTCTATCTGTGAAATTATCGTGAAAATCCGTCGAACCGTTTTTGAGATATTGGGTTTTGAAAAATTTTGTGTAAGAAAAAAAAAGAAGAAAAATAATAGGTCAAAAACAATAAGGTCTTCCGTTGGAAACGGAAGACCTTAATAATAGGGAAAAAGAAACAAAGCAATAACAATAAGGTCTTCCGTTGGAAACGGAAGACCTTAATAACAATAAGGTCTTCCGTTGGAAACGGAAGACCTTAATTAATATACATAGTTTTAGTACCGGCATCTTTAAGGGTCCTCCGCGCCCTCTGGAAAAGTTTCGCATACAAGTCCACTTTTTATATTCCTCATATATATATAAAATCAAACATTCATTCGACTTTAAATGACAGAAAACAGTTGAATGATTTTGGGGAAAAATAACTAAAAATGTATTGCTATTTATAACAAGAGGCCCATGGGCCACATCGCTCACCTGAACAACAGTTCCTTGTAACATTTTATTTCGTAGCATAATATGCTATATTTATTTTAAACTTTGAACCCCTTTCTTGGCCACAGTATTGGTCCGCGATTTATGGATGGCTTTAACAATTTAGAATCTACACTATTTGAGGATCCTTGCATAGAAATCTCACAAACTGTAGCATTGTAGTTCTCGAGAAGAAGATTTTTAAACATTTTCCATATATATTTCTGTTAAACTTTGAACCCCTCTTGGGGCCCCAGTATTAGTCCGGGGGTCACAGCTTTATCAATTTAGAATCTACATTATCTAAGGATGCTTTCATAGTAATCTCACAATTTGAAGCATTGTAGTTCTTGAGAAAGATTGTTTAAATATTTTCCCTCTATATTTCTATGTTAAACTTTGAACCACTTCTAGGGCCCCAGTATTAGAACGAGGGTCACGGCTTTTATAATTTAGAATCTACTGATAAAGTGAAGCATTGTAGTTCTCGAGAAGGAGATTTTTAAACATTTTCCATATATACTTCTATGTTAAACTTTGAACCCATGTGGGTCCCCAGTACATGTCCAGGGGTCCCTATTTTTTAAAAAAAAAATTGAATCTACATTATCATATGTTGCATGCATGGTAATCTTACATATTGTAGCATTGTAGTTCTCGAGAAGATTTTTAAACATTTTCCCTGTTTACTTTAATGTTAAACTATGAACCCCTTCTGGGACCCCAGTATTAGTCCGGGGGTCGCGATTTTACTAATTTAAAATCAACAATAGTCATGGATGCTTGCATAGTTATCCCACAAACGGTTGTACTGTAGTTCTTGAGAAGAGAAAAATTTTCCCTATATATTTCTAAGTTAACTTTGACCCCCTTTCTGGGGCCCCATTATTAGCCTGGGGGTCACGGCTTCCACAATTTAGATCTTCACAATTTGAGTATGTTTGCATACTAATCTCACAAACTGTAGCATTGTAGTTCTTGAGAAGAAAATTTTTAAACACTTCTATGTTAAACTTTGAACCCCTTCTGTGACCTCGGGTCACGGCTTTTACAATTTAGAATCTTCACTACTTTAGGATCCTTGCGTAGTAATCTCACAAACTGTAACATTGTAGTTCTCGAGAAGGAGATTTTTAAACATGTTTCCTATATATATATATATATATATATATATATATATATATATATATATATATATGTTAAACATTGAACCCCTCTTGGTGGTGGCCAGTATTAGTCCGGGGGTCACGATTTTAACAATTTAGAATCTACAATAGCCAAGGATGTATGCATAGTAATATCTCAAACTGTTGCATTGTAGTTCTTGAGAAGATTTTTAAACATTTTCCTCTATATATTAAACTTTGAACCCCTTCTTGGGCCTCAGATTTGGTCATGGGGTCACGACCTTTACAATTTAGAATCACTATATGTACAGGCTTTTGTGTAAATATTGGCATTTCTGGTGCAGTGGTTCTTGAGAAAAAATTTTAAACAATTTTCTTATGTATTTCTATGTTAATCTTTGAACCCCGCCTAGGGCCCCAGTATTGGTTCGGGGGTCACGATTTTTACAATTTAGAATCTTCACAATATATTCAAGCTTTTGGATAAATATTGGCATTTCTGGTGCAGTGGTTCTTCTTCAGTGCACCCACCTTTTTTACAATTTCGAGGTTTTCTCCGCTTTGAATACTAACTGGCCTTTTATATCTGCAATTTATATTCACCTTCCAAGGTTGATGAGGGTTGTAAAAAAAGAATTTCTTATGAAAGACTAAGGTGCCAAATTTGGTTGAAATTGGCCAAGTGGTTTTAGAGAAGTTCAAAATGTGAAAAGTTTACAGGCGGACGGATAGACAGACGACGGACAAATATGAATCAGAAAAGCTCACTTGAGCTTTCAGCTAAGGTGAGCTAAAAACAAAGTCCCTGCTATATTCAAACTCGGGACCTGCAGGTTCGTATACTGAAGCTATGCACCCACTGGACTACAGAGATAAACCCTACATTTTGGTGACATAATCAGTTTCACAATGAGTTGAAATCGCCATGCTGTGACGTACTGTCATTAAAAGTATAAGTCATGGAGTTTAGAAGATCCTTAACAAACTCTTTAACGGGATTATTGTTTTACATCGTGACCAGTTAAAAAGTTTATTATTGTGTTTAGTAATTTAAACATCACTAATATTTTAGTTTCATTCCTGATAATGTTTATTTTTCATTAATTTTTTTTTCGTTATTTTTTTTCAGCGGAGCTGGATCGGTGGTGGTCGGATAAAAGAAAATGACGTCGTCAACGGTTCCAGGCACTGTGTCATACCATCACAAACTTATGTAAATGAACTCTAACAATCCGTGTCAAATCAAGAGTCTATTTTTCTATATAAACCAGGAACTCTCTTCAGCCATCCCCATCCTACTGACTTCAGAGTTTCTGCTAGCTGACATTTTTAAAAGCAATTATGAAATCCACATATCGCCCCTTAGTAAACTAAATTTCAAAGTGTAATTTGTCTTGAGGGTGCATGTCAGACTCAGAATTTTCTGTCATTCTTAATAATTATGTAAATCATATGCAAAGAAGCTTTAGGACTATCGTGTTAAACAATTAAAGAAATAACATACACAGTAAAATAAGTTGCAATAGAAAATACTTAGTTCAAGTATAAAACCTCTAGAAAAGTGGAGATTTGATGAAAAATATTAGGACAACAGACTAAGGTATAAGGCGTTTGTAAAATATTTTGTAAGAATACAATGGAACAAGTAAATCTGTTTGTGTCAGTGCTGTACTTGCACAAATTAGTATACAAAGAAAGGGAAAATTCCGATTCCTTGAGGACGGGGTGCTCTAGTAATAGGTTGTGATAAGTTGAACCCTACTATTGTCATTTTTTCTTTGTATATGTATTGCAAAGGGCTTTCCTTGTCTTTTTTTGTTATCTCATCTATTGGAGATTGCATTGTGTGGGCCTTGTAGCCTTGAACACAAAGATGGGATTTTAATGTCTTGCTCTGTTCTTTAGACAACAAATTCGTCAAATTTTAGTATAGTTTATCCTTAAGGAACACCTCTAAAGGTATTGGGGGGGGGGGGGGGGGGGGGCTAGACGGCTTGAGGTAGAGAACAGAATCAGTGGGTTTAACATGCATCGAGACTGGACTTTATATGGCTATTTACCACAAATGTATGATTACTACTATTTAATTTTTAAAGGGACTTAGACACGATTTGAGATCAAAATTTATTTTCATTTTTTATGTATAAAATGGTTTACTTGTGCATTTTGAATGATTGACCAACATTTGATTGTTAGAAGTTAAGTTAAAAGCGAGAAACAGAGGTCATAATTCATTATTATTTAAACAATAAGTCTTGTATTTGTTTACAAGTTGTGTAATGCAAAGAAATTGCCATTTTTTGACAAAATAACTCGTGGCAAACAAGGTAAACTGACTCAATGTGTTCATAAATAATATTATCAACAGAAGAATGCAGCATTTGATTGAAACTTACACCAATACAACAAGTCTGTAAAGAACAAGGCCCGAGCTTTGTACAAAACAAAGAATTTCAAACTCTGTATCTGGCTTGTAAGTCAATATTTAACTTTCAAATTTTGACAAGGTATTAAAAATACCAATATTTACCATTCTAGACATAGAAATGGAAAATAAAATTTGAAAATTTTGAGGTCAAATCGTGTCTAGGTCCCTTTAATAATTGTAAATTTGGCGAGTTTAGATTATTCTAAAAAAAAATTGATCGTCGATTCAAAAGCGAGGCATTCGCTTCGTTTGCCTCCATTGCGCTACAGTCTTGTTCTATTCTATTCCAAGACTGCTTGATTAATTTTATTTGTCTGATGAGGATAAGTAAACAGCAGTTGTGTTAAATAAAAAAATCTCTTTATCCACTGTAAATTATGCGTCCAGAGTTAAAATGTTAAGTGGCATAGTTGAATTTATCATTATCTTATAAATGAACATTGTCGCCAAGCAGGAACACCGTCTTCTTTCTGACTGACAACGATGTAGATGTTGCTGTTGTTTGTTGCTCAACGTCTCGTCCAGAAATTTTTCTTTCATTTCATGACATCTCCAAAACAATGAAGAGCTTAAGGTGGCTCAATACACCTTGAAATAGTTTCTCAAATCAGAAAATTACTTGATTATGATAGATAGCATGATGGATAAAAAGTATATGTCAAATAAGCGAAAAAAGTATGCAATTTTGGATAAAGAAATTTTATTTTCAAAAAATTGGTTCAATAAAGACCCAGGTGGATTCACACTCATGATCTGCGGTCCACAGGCCCGAACTTTAACCACTAAGCTATGACGAAATTCAACCAAATCGATTGATACAAACAATTTAACAAAACAATGAAATCGCCATCTTATGACGTAGTGTCTTAAAAAGTATAAGTCTAGGTGTAGTGAGGTACCTTAAAATCTGATTCTTTGTTTCAACTTAACATTTAACAACACAAGAAAAGGATTGTGTCAAAACGTTATTTCGACACAAAACCTCGTTAATATGGTCTTATCAAACAGAAAAATGTCCATAAGATAGAATATGGCCACTCAGGGATTCGCGCGCTGTCGCGACCCTAGATCACGTGACCTCTCCGTTCTACCGCTGCGCCACTTGGGCGATATGCACCTTAAATATCGAGAAAAGAAAACACATATTGTCATTATTAACTGTTTATTGGCATATCATAATGTACACAGCCAAATCACAACACTAACACAAGGTCACGTGATGGTCACGTGACTGATGTTACGGTCACATGACAGACAATGAGTACAATTTTTTCCTTGCAGTGAAATAAAAAATAAATTTCTACAATAAAAACTTCATTATTTATGTTTAATTTTTGATTAACTGAAATGATAATACGTAACTTTGTGTGTCTTTTTTATCAACTGAACATTGCTTTTTGAGATTTTGATGTGTAATACTGACTTCCGGTCCGGGTAACACCCTTTGAACCGATAATGGCAAAGTTTTGGTAATGTGATGGCCACACAATGAGATCGGAGATTAACTGTTAGACTTGTGAATGCAGTACAATAGTGTACAATAGTCATGGAGAAGCTGTATAACTACTGCACACTCTTTGGCAATAAAGTCATCATTTTGGTTTTATACATGTGAGCAATGTTAATTTAATGAGATTTGTTTTAAAATAATATCTTTAAAAGGCAAGTTAAAATCTTTTGATATGTATAACATACTTCGTAATTTAAAACGCCATAAAAACAAGATAACTAAATCCTAAAACCCTCAAATTTGAGCAATAAAAATCTTCACCGTACTTAACGCAATATAAATGAGATACAAATTAAAACTAGAATGTGTTGGGGTGATTCGCAATGAGAAGTAATATCCTAGATCTGTTGACCCTAACTACAGGTGTGTTTTGATTTGGAGTTTATTGTCTGATGAAGTTTTAGTAGCGTTTGACTAGTTAAACATGAACAGATTACAGTAGTTGTCACACACAGTAGTACATGCATACCTGAGCTTTAGCGAGGCAGCAGCCACCTGGAAGTACCTGTGTATTTACCTGTGTACTGTGACGTAAGGACAATCCTGTGACAGGACCATAACCTACCAGGTCAAACCCATGCTACTTTCGTTTTCTCTGACACTGGTTTCCCATGCTACTTTCGTTTTGTCTGACACTGGTTTCCAGGTGGCCATGCTTTGTTTACCTCGTTGAAATGATACACGATGAGTTCCAGTTTCTATGGAAACACCTAGTGTGTATTTCTTTGACAAAATAAACCAAAAATATATATATATATAATATGTATAAAGTTTGACATCTAAGACAAGTCTCCTATTACATTTGCAGTAAGGCACATACTTAACATGAATTATTGCTGAAACTACAAACAGCATACAGTAAGCCTCTAGCTCTCACAAGAGTTTGTTTTAAATAAATGTCTGATTTATATCAATAAAATCAAAATAAAATAAAAGAAAAAAAAAGAAAAAATATTTTTGTTTGTAACAGCACTGTCTGTAAGTTAATCAAAGTGTGTTAACATCAAACAAAGAAAAACCTGTGAGTTCTGAATACAGACACTAAAACATTACAACCCAACCAAAGATAGGGGCTGCTTAAGCCCTGTAAAACAAAGGGCAAGCAGGTGCCCCTTACACAGTAAAACAGTGTGCAACCATTAAAACAAACAAGATATATATAGCAATAATAACAAGATCCTAAACACTTTTGATTATTTAACCTTCACAAACAAAACCATAACAATAACATTGTCTTGGAAACAAAACTTAAAACACTGCAAAAACACTGACCACAAAGTAAGGAAAAAATATAGCTGTCTTCTTTGATATAAACCTCACCATAAAAATCTGTTTCTCGTAAAAATGAATAAGCTACATACATGTGTGATGCCCCAACCACAGGGACACTAGTCTACTATGCACCGTCTCCTCCGACTAAGCCCTGAGTGAGGGGGTATATACAGGTTCCCATGGGAGCTATTCTAGTACAAATAAGTCACACAAGTATCAGTACAGATAGGTCACCAACTTCTTGTAGGAAAGATTAGGTGACCTTATTACCATAAGGTCATAAGCCGAATAGAAACTAACATGACACTATCGCAATCAGGTCACCCCTAGTGGAATATTTCAAGTTTCTGTTCCAATGTACTCTAATAGACTTTAGAAACGGCTTAGCACTTGTGGAGTGCAATATTAGAATGTTGACATTTTGATTTTACAACAAGATGACCACTAGGGGAGACCTTCAGACAGAAATACTGAAAATGTAAAAACTCTACAGGACACAGATTTACCTGTAACACAGGCTCAGAAATATTCTGAATCAAACCAAATCTTAATATAGTTCAGAGAATGTGATTTAAGAAACACAACAACATGTTGGCATCTTGACTTGTCATTACAAACTAACATCATTCAAAACTTCACTAAAAAAATTGAAACTTTAAATATATCATTAATTCTTTGAAAATAAAGTTTGAAAATAAAAATTGAAACAATACCATTTTATTAGTGTAATAACCAGGCAACAGTAACCAGTAGTGTTGATTAATTTTGGCGGTGATATCTGGTGATATCTAGGTCTTTGATGTTAGTCTGTAACAATGTGTGGAGTATCATCATTGACTAGCGGGGGCATATATCTGCTGCGGATACATGAGGCATATCTGTCCTAGCATTTACAATGCTGTCTCTCACCATCTAACTACACTGATCTATATATAGCACTATATAGAGGGCTGGCTATTCTCTCAGCCCAAGTATGTACAATTGTCATGGAAACAAATTTAACAAGATTTTTTTTCTTTTTTGAGTAAATATCATAATAGTAATGAAAAAAATTATCATATGCATCTTTGGTATACAATCCTGATTAAATTGAAGCACATTACTATTTGAGTCAACAAAAAAAAAAAATAACAAAAATTTTTTTAAGACAAATCATAGCGTCCTGTTTCAAACAGGTTTAAACCAGGCCATATACGCAAAACAGGAAATAAAAAATAATGAACGGTCCCTGTGGTTGAGGCCAAGGGAAGTAACTCCTGCCGACACAAAGCTCCGGGCACACAACGAGCGACAAATAGGTAAAACGAAGAGAACGCCACGTGGAGACAGTCAGACACATCACGCGTCAATCTATGTACAGTCAGACACATCACGCGTCAATCTACGTAGAAGAAAGCAAAGGAATTAGACACGGTTACTGACCACCACAAAGTGTGACCCCACACGGGGAAAGTTCCCCGGATGGCTCCTAGCTAGCCCCCTCCCCCAAAAGATCCACCCATCCTGCTCATATCTGATTTCATGGCTTTACATAAAAGACAATTGACATTTATTTCATTCCAAGTCACGAAATAGTTCAAAGATAAGATGCTGGTTTTGTACTTTAAAAACCTCAGTTGATTTTCTTTTTAGGGGGATAAGGAGCCAGCTAGGAGTTGACCTGGGGGTGCTGTTCTTGCAATGCTGTTTTTTTATGTAATAGAGGAGGCACACACCAACAGAAGGGGGCCAGGGTGATCTGTCCCCTACAAGGGGCCGGGGTGATCTGTCCCCTACAAGGGGCCGGGGTGATCTGTCCCCTACACGGGACCGGGGTGATCTGTCCCCTACAAGGGGCTGGGGTGATCTGTCCCCTACAGGGGGCCAGGGTGATCTGTCCCCTACACTTTTTTTTTTTTTTTTCAAAAAATGCTTTTCTTATATTTACATATAGAGCATTAAACAAACAAGCCAACTTGTCCCTCTACTTTTTGTCTGGCCCCACTTTGAAAATGATATGTGCCTGTAAATGAGGAAGCCATCCCATGCCTTGTTCAGTTGGATAATGTTATTTCCAAAAGAAAAAAGCACCAAGGGTTAGTGTTATTTTTGTAAATAGAGATTCTCACTTATACATTGTCAAAGCTAGGTAGTTTTTACACAAGAAAAATATAATCAAACAGTATTAATTCAAGGATTTCAATTCACAGATGGTGAGAAATTCGTCAATTGGACAGAACTGTTTTGGTGTTAAATTACGAAATCAATAGATGAGTATTTCTACAAGTTGTAACCTAGCCGTACCAGTGGACGTCATACTTTGAGCAGTTATTTAGAAGAATTTTGACATTGTTCATTCTGCTAAGAATGGACTTTGGGTTTATATATCTGCAGAAAATTGTCACACAAAATGGCAAACACAATAGCCATGCAAAATCACTCAAACACTAGATTGGCCGTGCAGTTCTAAAGTGTCGGAGAAATGTACAGTTTTCATGTTACATTAAATGAAACAACCCTTCTTGAAATATAAAGCGACTCAAGAACACAGCTCGTCCTCTATAAAGCAATTGTAGGTGATCTAAGTTAGAGACTGACTGAAGCGAGGCTGGGAGCCACACTTCCTGGTGGTGATAACAAGAAAGACAACTCTAACAAAGTACAACACAAAGAGAGATAACTCTTACAACACATAAGGAGGTTTATTTTACAACATCTACTAAGGAAAGATCTTATACCTTCCAACTTATATCATTTCTTTGTAATAAAAAATGTTTTTTTGAAAAAAATAAAATTGTAACCTTTCTAAACACCATTTTTATTTTTTCAATTTTTTTTAGACATTAAGAAACAAAAATTGAAACCTGAATAAAACACTTTTGTTGGTATCCAAGTGACAAGGAATAAAACTATTTGCAATTTTGTTCTTAATACTTTTTTTTATGTTTCACATTTCCTCGTAATCATAACAGTACTACATATTAACCGTCTCTTTTCATATTAAAATCCTTAATCATTCACAGGACTGCTGAAATACTGGTCTGAAAGGTGTCACATGACAACATACTTCAAACACAACAACAGACACAGTAGTGGACTATGGGCCATTTGGATCATTTTATAGTCAGGCAGGAGAACACAAAGATTTTGGGAAGGGGGGGGGGGGGGGGGGGAGGGTGTGACAACATAGTGTTAACCACAACAATCACCACGCATCACTTCCTGTTTGACTGGTTCTTGTCCCCTGCCTATTGACTGGTTCTGGCCCGCTTCAATCTGTGTGCTCAGTATGACAACAAACATACACAAGGGTTATGAAGCTGCTGTAAAGACTAGGGTCGGCTGTCAACCAAACACTGCCATACTGCCATGCTTGGTCAGCTGATTTCTTGATGAATGACTGCTGACCATGTCTGAGACTTACCTGGTCTACATCTACCTGTGTTACCTGCATAGACTTATACCTGGGTAACCAATATCTACCAGTCTATAGATTGATAGATAGATGTCTGATGATACCTACCACAGTCTGTCTCGCTAGTACGGCTTGCTATCACTCTTTGGTCGTTTGAGCTGAACTTTTAGTCTCTTCATTCCGATCTGGAATCCATTCATGGCCTGAATGGCAGCTTGGGCTGACAATGCATTGTCATAGCTAACAAAACCTGCAACATATTAAATATAACAAAACCTGAAACACATCAAAATATTTAATTAATGTGATAGCTAACAAAATCAGCTATAAATTCTATATCTAAACTACTGTCATAGTGAACAAAACTTGCTTATTCAATAACTAAACCATGTTACTGGTTTGACAACAGCTGACATAACTGCTAGAGGACACTGTTCAGCGTCTACACTCACCAAAACACTTGCTGAGGTTTGTCTGTTTGTCTATGAAGACTTTGGCTGATACGACGGTACCGAACGGTACGAAGGTCTGCATCAGATCCTGGTCACTGAATTCCTGGGGGAGGTGGTAGATGAACAGGTTGGCTCCGTCCGGCCCTGCAACAGAACAGGTGATGTCAGACCCTGGGGGCTAAATACTAACGCTAGTACTATCCACGAGAAGCTAAACATGCCGAGCAAAATCTCACAGTGAGGTTGAGCCGAGTCATCCTAGGCCAATTAATTCTATTTAAAGCAACTTGACTCATTAGAGTAAAGGTCAAAATTTCAACATACTGAGATTCAGAATAAGGCGGTTCAATAAATTATGTCATTATATCTCTGGGATTGAGGTTGCTATGATGTGTTGTAAAAACTAGTGGACTTCAACCAGTGTGTATACAAGTTGCTATAGGCTGTAACTTCAGTGTGCTTCAGTAAGTAATGAAGTTATATTTCTGTTTACTGAGGTATGGCAGAATGTTTTTGAGTATTCATCTTAGCTAAGGCTACAATGAGATGCCCCTGAATATATCTTAAATTATCCTCTTTGTGCTGAGGAAAATATGTGTCATGATTACAATGAGGTAACACAGAATGCTCTCAAGTGAGATTACAATGAGGTAACACAAAATGTTCTTGAGTGAGATTACAATGAGGTAACACAAAATGCTCTCGAGTGAGATTACAACGAGGTAACACATGATGTTCTTGAGTGAGATTACAATGAGGTAACACAGGATGGTCTCAAGTGAGATAACAATGAGGTAACACAGGATGTTCTTGAGTGAGATTACAATGAGGTAACAGGATGGTCTCGAGTGAGATTACAACAAGGTAACAGGATGGTCTCGAGTGAGATTACAATAAGGTAACACAAGATGTTCTTGAATGAGGTTACGAGGTAACAGGATGGTCTCGAGTGAGATTACAATGAGGTAACACAGGATGTTCTTGTCTAATTACAGTGAAGTAACACAGAATGTTCTAGACTAAGATTACAATGAGGTAACACAGAATGTTCTAGAGTGAGATTATAATGAGATAACACAGAATGTTCTCGACCAGTATACCTCTGTATTATGAGGTTACAGTGAGGTGTAAGAGAATGCAATGGGATCTTTATACCACAAGGTGGTTGTTAACTTACCCTCTGTCTGCTTCCCAGCAGGAGAGTTGGCCTGGGCCTGCTGGATCTGTTGAGCTGCTTGAGTGTTAAAAGCATTTGGGAATGATGCTGAAAAACAAACAATCAACTCTGTAATGTCTCAATTCATTCAGTCTGAAATGAAAAATCAGTAATTTTCATGTTGAAAACAAAACATTTCCCACACACAAAAAAACAGATAAACATCAGACATAAAAAACCAATCTTCCCTAATCACCCACAAATACTGAACAACAAGCATATGACAGTTTTCTGTCTGGGATCTCTATCCCTTTGGAGCCCCTCTGGTAACTAAGGACAACCAAAGGTTATAACATAGGTCAGAAGGTGCACATGAACTGTGTCACACACTTGTGTGTCTAGTTAATAGAAACAAACTCTCACGAACAATTCTGCTGACTTCAGATTTCAATGACTTTCATTCGAATTTTTAAGAGGGCCGGATAGTTATGGCCATATTTAGACTATATCTATTTCCTTGTAACAAATTAAAAACACGGTATAAAGATTTTGGAAAATATTCAAATTTTAAAGCTAATATTTTTGGAATGGTGTCACTGATGAATCTGCAGAATTCTTCCTATGCACAATAAATGCAGAAAAATAAGGTAGAACACATCATGATTCTATACATGGAAGATGTCCTAATGAGTTCCAGAGATCCCACCCAAAGATTGGAGGACAATAACGCCTCCCCTCAAAGCTTGACAAACAACGCCTCCCCTCAAAGCTTGAAAAACAATGCCTCCCTGTTAGAGAAAGAGAAAAAAATTGGACTTTTAAAAACTAGAATACATAACTTGTCATAATATATGGTAAAGTTGAACTTGTTTTATTCCTGTATGTGTTGTTTGAAAGGGTGGACATCAATTTCATTCTCTGTGTGAGGTGGTTTTTTTGCATAGTGTGTATAGCAGTAGTTTTATCGATATTTGTTGAGACAAATTTTCTGGGATTTTGTTTTTGAATTGATCCATGAAAGTAATTGAAGTGCATTATCTCATAAAATGTTGAGAGGATGGAACCTTAGCCACAAATAATCAAATTCTTGAAACTTTAATTTAACTAAATCCACAAATTCAAAATTGATGCCCACAAAAATAACTGAAACCATAGTGCATAACTTCAACTTTATTTCAAAAAGCTTACTTTAATTCTCTTCCAAAATTGTTTATCAATGTTATTTATATTGTGGAGTTTTTATTTTGCTTGTTGTTTGGAATATAACACTAGGATAAACAAGGGTTTGGTTGTTACTGTATTCACCCAATAGAAAGAAAGCAAAAGTTTAGCTGCAAGGCCAAAATAAAAATATAGTTGGTTCTCTGGTCAAACATTTAAAAGTATGTGGCATTCAGGTATTTTATCTTTATTGCAAAGTGGAATAACTCAATTTCCATTTTTTAACTTCAAATTGAAATTTTTATTCATTATGGCTATAAAATAATCAATGCAGCAGCTTTAGGCCTAATGCGGCTGTGCCTGAGAACCAATACATTTTTTTTTGGGCCTTGCTTTATTCATCCCAATCAAGACATTTCCAAAAGCTTAATCTTCACCAGCAATGGAAACATTGTTTGTTCAAATTAGGCAAATAAAAATGCCTTTAAAATAAAAAAAAGATAATGTATTAACAAAAATTTAATGCATAATAACATCTTAAATGGGATTGAAGAAGTAAATAGATTTATATCTATATACGAGGTGACTATATGTCTATGAAGAAGCTGAGTATACTTGATCATAAAATGATACACACATATAATAATCCGCTTACATTCCTTTCTCCAAAAGCTCAACCACTGGGTATACAAGACAATAAATTGACAGACTTCACAGCAAACTGGGACATATCTAATCAAACACTTCAAATTTCAAATATAACTTAATTTCCAAATACTTCATTTATTCTCATAACAATGATTCAGAGTTCTTCAAATCAATCCCCATCTTTTTTTCCTGTTCTTTAATCTTATTTCCTTCTACTGGAAATCATTCAGTGTGGATTTTTGATTTGCCCTATTTGTTCCCCTTTTCAGAAATGCCCAGTCTGCAGTGATTGACTGCCCATCGACATCAGGTTAGTGGGTCTGTAAAACAATAGAAATCTCCAGGGTCCTTAACACCTAACAGGAAACAGAGTTATCTCTCTTGAAGGAAATCTCCAACTTTCTGATTAGGCCAAGCATATTTCAACAGTTGATGATGTAGAAGTTTGGTTACACCTATAGGACCTGCGTCATTAGAAGGGTGAGATAACTCTGTCCCCCTCAGAAGACTGTCATCGAAGCACAAGGAGAACAACACAGCGGCCACACTCCTGAAACAAAAAGATCCACCAACCTTTTCCTGCGGGAGAGAGTAAACTGGACAAACCTGCGTATTGCTGGATCCCCGAGTACGCTTGACTGAGGGCGTCCATGCCCGACGCTGCGGAGGAACCCCCGAGTCCATTAGAGGTGACCCCAGGGGACACCGAGGTAAAGTTATTATTACCCAGTGTCTGCAGGCTCGCCAGGCCACTCAGAGAATTAGTGGGGGAAGTGCCGGTGACAGATCCTGCAACAAACAGCACACCGTGAGCACAAACATTGTGTCAGCACATGGTAAAATCCTAGTAAAATAGCACATTGTGTCAGCACAGAGCACATTGTCAAAACCTAGTAAAATAGCACATTGTGTCAGCACAGAGCACATTGTCAAAACCTTGTAAAATAGCACATTGTGTCAGCACAGTCAAATCCTAAAAAAATAGCACATTGTGTAAGGACATAATCAAAGCCTATTAAAATAGCACATTGTGTCAGCACATTATCAAATCCTAGTAAAATAGCACATTGTCAAGTCCTATTAAAATAGCACAAACATTGTTTCAGCACATTGTCAAATCCTAGTAAAATAGCACATCATCAAGTCCTAGTAAATAGCACAAACATTATGTCAGCAAGTAGTAAAATTCTAACAAAATACCACATTGTGTCAGCACATTGTCAAAACCTAGTGAAACAACACACTGTGTCAGCACAGGGCACACTTTCAAAATTCGGGTTAAACATAATTAGACTTTACATTTTGTTGTTGCCATATTTGTCTAATTCTAACAAAGTAGCACTAACATTGTTTATTAACAACAAAACATCAAACTGTTACAAATATTCTAATGTCACAACAGAAAATGATGATCTACTAGTACTTATTCTAAACAAGGCAACAGAGGAAGGTGATAGACCAAAGGTAAACAAACAGGTGCTAGCTGAAACACCTCTATATAACAGTTACTGCAGGTAAACAAACAGGTGCTAGCTGAAACACCTCTATATAACAGTTACTGCAGGTAAACAAACAGGTGCTAGCTGAAACACCTCTATATAACAGTTACTGCAGGTAAACAAACAGGTGCTAGCTGAAACACCTCTATATAACAGTTACTGCAGCAGATATTGTCTGAAAATCACCCTCTCTGTGAATCAGTATTTCAAGTGTGTACATTCATCACTATGCATTTTCCCCCCAACACTAGTATATTAAATGCTCTAATCTAACCCTTTACAAAGCAGAAACTAGATTTTAAATATTCACATCAAAATACAATTTCCATCAACATTTCTCAGTTTTCCTCAGTGCTCTACCATAATCCTACATCAATGCACAATAACTGATGCATGCTGGGAAATGTTCAAACCACAATGATGCATGCTGGGAGATTGCTCACCTGGGGGTCCTCCCTTTGGAGCAAAAGCTGCATGCAATCAGAAATAGAGATGATGTAATCACAGTGCATTAATACAAAGTGGCAGGTGATCATTAAACTGTCATTTAATTTGGATAAGGTAGAATATTGTTCTGTTTTAAGGACAATTGTCCAATGAACATAGTGAACAATAGAGTCTGTCCCTTATGTTTGCCTCATATATAGCAGTAATCACAGTTATTTTGCCTTAATTATGATTTGGGAAGTCTCATATACACTAAACCAAGCACTCTTATAGTTCTATTTTAAAACAATCATTGTATCCGTGATAAAATCACAAGTTATAACATGATTGAAAATACACTGTTTACTGATAACATGATATTGAAAATGATGATCAAATATTGATATGATGGTTTCACTGAATTTAGCTCACTTTTAAAGGACTTAACATATCCATAAAGATTTGGTGTGCACAAGTTTACTTCCCCTGCTAAATATCCTTTTATGATTGAAAATGGGTCTGAATCAAGCAGACTCTAGTGGTTACTTAGTAACTACAGGGCAAACTAAGCATTATATAGCCTGGTCACAGAAAATAATTTTTAGACTTAGATGCCTTAATGAGTTCAAACTATGCAGGAGACATAGCAACATTTGTTCAACTTTTCCACAGCAGGGTGTATATATGATGAACCTTGGTGTGTATATTAAGTAGACATTTTAATTCCTTGTGTTAATTATAATAGAAAGGCAAGATTCTAATTGAGATAACATCTTGGGAAAACCTTCAAATCTCTGTAATTAGTTGAATATTTCAAACAAACTGTACATAATGAGTTCCTAAGGCTCTCCTTGCTAACAGTTTTCAGTGCTAGATCAGCCCACTAGGTGCCACCAAGGACTAGTTTTACCCTAATCATCCAATCTTCCCTAGATTTACCTGAAGCTGCAGAGCTGGAATTTGCCACTCCTGCGAGTTGATTTAATGCTGCTATGCTTTGCATTCCTAAGGCACCCAGGCCACCTGATAAAAAGAAAACAATGCTATTGCTCATCTTTACAAAACCCACTTAACAAAAAGATAGAGAAACTTGGCAGAGTAGAAAGAGAAACTGATTAACTAAGACATGAATCTCAATCTCAATCAAATTATGAATTTTATTGAAGATAATTTCTAAAGACCATATCAAAAAATGAAATAATTCTAAACATCCAAATTAATTTCTCTTTAAATGAAACCTTCATGAAGAATAAAGACAAATTACTTTCAATTTCCTGGCTTAAAGTGCATACGTACCCGGAGTCCCCGTGGACGAGAGAGCGGCCAGTCCCTGTAGATTCTGGAGAGGTAACGCTGGCTCACCTGGAAAAGAGAAAGTCATGCAGGTAACCCACATAGGTAAGGAGTTAAAGGTCAACCTGAGGTCAAGGTCAAACAGACAGAAACAGTTCTGTTAGCTATCCATGATTACTGCACATCTGGTCCAATAAGATTTTGAATGTATGTTATAGTGCATTTACTATAATTTGTTGTTTATATTATTGTTCCTAACAATGGAGCAACTGACGGTAATAAATCACATAGTATAGACTTCTGTGATTGGTATAAAATGTAAGAAAAATACAACAGAGATATAACACAACAGTGTCCTAATAATATGTTATATATAGCTAGAGGATCACACCAAGATCTGTGTGTAGTCCTCAGTAGATATACACCTGTTAAACAGCTAGAGGTTCACACCAAGATCTGTGTGTAGTCCTCAGTAGATATACACCTGTTAAACAGCAAGAGGTTCACACCAAGATCTGTGTGTAGTCCTCAGTAGATATACACCTGTTTTACAGCTAGAGGATCACACCAAGATCTATGTGTAGTCCTCAGTAGATATACACCTGTTTTACAGCTAGAGGATCACACCAAGATCTGTGTGTAGTCCTCAGTAGATATACACCTGTAAAACAGCTAGAGGATCACACCAAAATCTGTGTGTAGTCCTAAATAGATATACACCTGTAAAACAGTTAGAGGATCACACCAAGATCTTTGTGTAGTCCTCAGTAGATATACACCTGTAAAACAGCTAGAGGATCACACCAAGATCTGTGTGTAGTCCTCAGTAGATATACACCTGTAAAACAGTTAGAGGATCACACCAAGATCTGTGTGTAGTCCTCAGTAGATAAACACCTGTAAAACAGTTAGAGGATCACACCAAGATCTGTGTGTAGTCCTCAGTAGATATACACCTGTAAAACAGATCTGTGTGTAGTCCTCAGTAGATATATACCTGTAAAACAGTTTTAATGTCACACCAAAAAGAGACTATGACTTCTATGTAAATTTACAACACAAATAAATATTCATTCCATTAATACCTATATAAATACACAAGATATATTCAAGTCAATTAATCGTACACTGATATTTAGGAGGCAACACACAATTTGGTTATAGTATATATGCAACAATGAAAATGAGATTCTAGTGCTCATCAAATCCATTAAAATCTTTAAAAAATATCTAATATATAATGCACGTGCCAATATAAAGGAGGAGAAATTCACATGCAAGAAAAAAGTGTTATATGTATTATAAATAAAAAAAAGAGTAAAAAATTGATTACATCATTCCAATGAAATATCTACTTATAAAAGCATAACCTATCTTTCTTTTGCTTTCCCTTTCTTTCTCTCATTTTCTTCAACAACAACAAAATTGTCAGTTCATTTCTTCTTGTAGGGATGATGAATAACAAGATCCAAGAACAGAAACTAGAATTCAGCCAAAACTTTAAAACCAGATTACTTTTATTTCAAGCCTATAAATTATATGTTTATGTAGAGTGAAAGGAATATTGGTCCAAAACCAAATAAGTTCCTGTTGAATCTTGATTAAAAGTGAAAGCAAAGAATGAAAGGATTCTAGGAAGTCTAACAGAATACCAAATAGAAAAAAGACACATCTTTAACAGTGCATAGAAAAAACAAGCTACAGATCAAAAAGCCATCAATAATATAGATGGTCATGCATAAACCAATCAGCTAGTTGAAAAAAAAATGGAAAAGTGCTGAACCAAAAGCATTGGTCTGACTAGAGACTCGTTCATACCAACTTCTTGTTTTCTATAAAAGACCACTGCTTTGGCAAAAGACTGAGAATGCAAGAAAACAATCATTTCATGCTATATATGAAAATACAAAAAGAAATAAAAATAGATACAACAGAAGCCGGGAGAAGAGATGTACAGCTAGCGGTCACAAGAAGGTAGGCTGGCCCCACTGTAATCACCCCACCCCCAAGGTCAATACTCAAGGTCAAGGCCCAAGGTTGGTGCCCACCTTCTGGGCCCATCGCTTGGCGTGTAAAGCATGATATCACTTGACTGATACCATTTGAATAAAATATTGGGAGATAATTTGTGTTTATTGAAAACTTTAACCAATTGAGCATTTTATTAAAAATATGATTTAAAAAATTATCTGCAATTATGTCAAAGTTTATTCTAGCCTTGTTACTTTTTTTTTTTTTTTTTTTTGGGGGGGGGTTGGGGGGGGGGGGGCTGTGATACAATGAGGCCTGGAGAGATGTAACACCAGTTGTACAGTGTGTACCTGATCCACTGGAATTGCTAGCACTTGTTGGCGTATGACAGGGAGATGACATATTCCCCCCGCTGTTGTTGCTTTGTAGAGCGGCGAGGGCCGCTAGTAGCCCTGTTGATTGGAATCAAACCTTCACTTATTTAACATCCATTTGTTCATCTGTGTCAATTCATTGGTAATATTGTACAAAAATACATTACTTTACATAACACTTGTATATATTTTAACCTCAAAGTAAATTCTGTCATAAATTACATAAAATGTGCATACACCATTGAAAAATAAAAATGTGCAAACTATTCATGTAAAAATCACCATATGACTCCAAACTCAAAATCACTATAAAGTCACTTCAAACCGGTTAATCATAGCGGCAGATAATGGTACAAAATAAGCAGGAAATAAAGTTCAAAAACAGCCATAGAATGGAAGCAGATTGACAGAACATGGTCAAACTCATTATCTGATAGAAATTGTGACTCCTTTAAAGTATTTACTTCTTCTTTTGAGATTCAAGACACACTGAAAAACAGCTAAAAAATCATTTAACATAGAGCTAAACATCTAGTCTTTGGATCCTAGATTCAAATACCACCATTTAAAAGTCCTCTAAAATGTGTAAATCCCTTAGAAGGACTACTTTCCTAGCCTTGGTCCCAGATTCAAATCCTAATGTCATCATCATCATAACAATCCCTTAACATGGGATTATATACTTTCAGTAATCTAAATTTAAACAAAATTGAATTATATTAAAGAAAAGCTGATCAGTATAAGATATATTGAAGTATTCATATTTCTGTTCAGTTTTCAAAATTATTACACAATATTAGAAAGTCAAGCTTTCCCTAAATGGAGTGGGGGTTTTAATTAGGCTTTAAAAATCAAAACTTTTGTGCTAAACTTGACCCTCTCTAAAGTAAGGATATTTAAAGACAGCTGCTCCAAAGAAACCTAATTTCTGAAAGTAAACTTAATACCATCCCATATTCTAAACTTTTTATCGTCACAAAATCTTTCCCTCTAAAATTCTCAACCATCTGCATTAAATTTGATAAATACCACCTCTTAAGCATAAGACAGTTTATTTGGTCAAGGCCATGAGGTCCCTGTGTGTATCATTGATCACTGTACTCTGTTAAGAACCTTTTGTAATTAGAACTACTTTTAAACAATCACAGCTTACAATCCACACACAGCTGTACCCAGTTAAGGAGAATTTCCTATCAGACACCAACAACCAGAGAGAAAATCAGTCTTCAAAAGATCTCTACACCATTGTCAAAGTTTGTAAAACATTCCCAACCAAGTCAAAGTTGTACAACCCTCTCCACCATAAAAATATAAAAATACAGCACCACTGAAATCAGAAGGTGTCCAAATCTATCGGTCTAAAACTTAATATTAAATATATATATATATATATATATATATATATATATATATATATATATATATATATATATATATATATATATATATATATATATATATATATATATATCTGTGTGTGATTATATATCATGTACATTGAAAAAAAGAAGAGTTCTGTTTTCAGAATAAATCATCTTAATAATTCTTTATCATATTTTATTTAGAAAACACCTCTTTGATGAAGACTTGGTTCTGCCCCAGATTTGGACACCCATGGTTACTACAGCTATAATGGCAGACTACTAGCACAATAGCGGCGTTCGTGGTATACCTGAATTATTTCCTGCCGCCGCGGCACTGACTGCCGCCAACAGTAACTGCTGAACGGCGAGGGGATTAGTGCTGCCAGTCGAGGAGGCTGAAATCACCGCACACACACTTTCAGTCGAGTTCAAACTCGTAAAATCAGTAAAAATTATACATCAATAAAAAAAATTATCATTTACCTGGCAAATACATCAGAAAAAATTGAAAGCAAATACAAATTTTGTAAAATATATCACACTTTCCAAGGAATAATATTGTTAAATTTTTCGAGTTTTTTTTCTGTGACAAGCAGGGGGAGCATCATCAGAATGCTTCATGCGTTATATCATACAATTGTTAGAGCATTCATTCAGTCATGCCTACTACTGCTCCCATGCTGAGTCTCCACTGTTCTACAGAATGAAGGCTTCTGTTTTCCTACACTCACTTAGATTAACAAACAGGTTAAACATACCAAATACTCATCAGAAGCGGTCCCAATTAGGTTCCCGCAGAAACCAGAAACCTGACCATGATCTAACAGTGTAATTATCTCAGGAATCTGTGCACCATTCTCAAACTGTTTAACTGACCTAAAAATTCTCATGTCTCTGATCCTTGCAATCATAAGTGAACACAATTCTGTAACTGTTTATTGAGTTAAAAATTCATCCCTTTCAGTCCCTAAATCACTCTTCTTCAGGACTGACTTTTTTTTTTCACTTGGTTTTTTACAAAAAAAATGTAATACTAAGCTATTGAATCTACACCAATGTGAAATCATGGCCATGTTTGGTAAAAGTTTTAGGGTCATAAATGTGACAATTTGGGAGTAGAGAGTGGCTTACCAATGTTTCCTGTGTTGAGAAGTCCCAGGTTCCCAGCCAATGCTGCCTGTTGTAACAACTGGAAAAAGGAATAAAGTAAAGATCATATCTAACCCTGTCATCTATTGGTTGAAAATTTTAATTTTAAAGAATTGAATATCACCCTGAAAAAAAAAACATGGTATGCAAAATTAGTTTATGAATTGAGATTAGAACAAATAAAGAAAGAGAGGAGGAACAAAAAAGAGATTTTTTAAAAGTAAAGTTGGTAGTAGAGGTAGAAACCATCTGAAGTGGTCTGACACACATTGAGGCATTTAACCCCAGGGAGCCCTAGAAAACTTTTACCCCTGAGGTCTGAAACATTCAGACACATGTCCCTTTTTATTGCCTCCCTGCAGGTCCGCACTTTACATGTGATTACAGGGGGAAGCCAGAGCAGAACTTTAGAACGCTCCTCCCGATTCTGGCTGCTGAGCTTTGTGCTCCCAGACAGTGGATCAGGTGTGATAGTCTCATGGTTCTGGTATAATCTTTGAAGGGTTTGTGGGACAATCTTACACAAAGAAAAATATAGAATAGGACTGATATTACAAGAAAGCCGAGTGACTGCAGTATTAAAATACCACTCTATCTTTTTCTATTTAAGAATTTTTTTTTTTTTACATTTAATAAAATCCAATCAATCAGACATTTGACACACCTTGTGGCTTTGTTGTTGTGGCTTTGATATTTCTCCCTAACAGGATGAAGCTCTATATAACAGAGTTGAGTAGATGATAGCCTCTGATTGTCAGGTATCTTACACGGTAAGGACTGGTACAAGATGAGGATGTCAGACAAAACAGTTGTTAAAAACCCCGCTAATCTGATAAAGGCAGCCTACACAGTGAGCACTATTTCTCTACGCCTGAGCGACTTCTACAGTGAGTCACGCTTGATTTACCCCCAGTTAATGTGTCTGCCCTGCTTCGCTCCCCTTACAGAGATCTGTGATATGCCAAAACATTACAAACAATGCCAGACAATTGGCGATCCTCATACTCCCACTACTACATCGAACAGAAACAGATCAGAAGGCTGCGACTTTGTAAAGATCCCCAGAGAGCTTTTTAGTGTTTAACTTTTGTGTAATCCTACAATCTGAGATAATCAAAAATTGATTCTTTACAGCTTATCATATACATAACGTACTATCAGACTATCATAACCAAGAGAGAGTTGAGTACATCTTCACTGGAGAACTATAGTTATTCTAAATGCATGTATAAAGTATATCTACATTATGTAGAGAGAGAGAAAGAGACAGAGAGGGAGATAAGAGAGAGAGAAGAAAGATTGAAGTGGTGGTTGGCTGAGTTTAAGTTGTAGAGTGGTAGGGATGACAAAGGGTTTGAAACCCCCTCCCCACCTTTCAGATACTCACTGTGATGTACTGGGGTGAGAAGCCTGTCACACCCCCAGCTGATATGTTCCACAGATTTTGATTGATCTGTTGTAATTTTTTCGCTTCCTTTTCTTTTTGTGTGTCTGCAAATTTTACAACTATAGGTGAAGAGCAGCCCTGTAAAACAAAATTATATCTCTTGATCTCCAAATGTGTCATCAGCAAGGTACAAAATGAAGCATTCAAAGGATCTAAATTTATTGTTGATTGATAATGTGCGATGTGAAGTTTTAACAATCGCTAGATTCTTAGTATCTCCAAGCATGTTATGTTCATGTTAGTTAAAAACATTCGGTATAAAGAATAATTAATTTCAAAAAATTTAAAATGCTAAGTAAAGCAGGCATCTTGATTTTCCTCTACATATGCTTTATAAATTTTAACATTAATTTTGTTGCCGATGACCTGGTACAGGGTTGCCCCTTTTGTTCCTATGTAAGGCCTATGTTGGGGTTGCCCCCTTTGTGAAGCCTAGTAGAGAGTTGCCCATTTTGCCCCTTTGTAAGGCCTATGTCAGGGTTGCCCTCTTTGTGAGGTCTAGTACAGGGTTGTCCCCTTTATTATGCTTAGTACAGGGTTGCCCCCTTTGTGAGGTCAGTGTCAGGGTTGCCCCTTTTGTAAGGCCTATGTCAGGGTTGCCCCCTTTGTGAGGCCTATGTCAGGGCTGCCCCCTTTGTAAGGCCTATGTCAGGGTTGCCCCCTTTGTGAGGTCTATGACAGGGTTGCCCCCTTGGTGAAGCCTAGTAGAGAGTTGCCCATTTTGCCCCTTTGTAAGGTCTAGTACAGGGTTGCCCCCTTTGTGAGGTCTATGTCAAGGTTGCCCCATTGTGAGGTCTATGACAGGGTTGCCCCCTTTGTGAGGTCTATGTCAGGGTTGCCCCCTTTGTGAGGTCTAGTACAGGATTGCCCCCTTTATAAGATCTATGTCAGGGTTGCCCCCTTTGTAAGGCCTATGTCAGGGTTGCCCCATTGTGAGGTCTATGACAGGGTTGCCCCCTTTGTGGGGTCTATGACAGGGTTGCCCCCTTTGTAAAGTCTATGGCAGGGTTGCCCCCTTTGTAAGGCCTAGTACATGGTTGCCTTATTGTAAGGCTAAGTACAAGGTTGTCCCATTTGTGAGGTCTAGTACAGGGTAGTCCCTTTGTGAATTCTGTGACAGGGTTGCCCCCTTTACCCCTTTTTGTTCTTACCTCCATGGTCTGTGAATGATGCATGTTCTTTATGGCATTCAATGCCGACTGTCTGTTGGCGTACGTCACAAACGCACAACCTACAACGTTTTTATGAAATATTAAATTTGGTAAGTTTATTTGCTAACACACAAGAGTAAATACATCCCCTGCACCTTTGAGGTATCAGCTTAACTAATACAGATCTTGTGGAACAAGGCTGTAGTGACATTATAGTTAAAAGAGTTTTGGTTGACCTCCAAATCAAAAAGGGGAACCATTATGTCAACTATTCACTAACAAATTGAGATTTATATCAAAATAACCTAGAGATGAGAGATTTGTTATATATCCTTATAACCTGGCTGTTGTATTTTACTATATATATTTTTTCCATTTCATGGATAGAGACACAGACTTCTAGATTTCAATCAACATCTCACTTAATTCTGACAATGTTGTAACTTCCTCTACACTTTAAATATTTCGTGTTCTGGATTCCGACATTTTCCTACCTCTACTCTGGCCGTTCTGGTCCCTTAATATTGTACAGTCTTCTATGGAACCAAAGGGGGCAAACATCATTTTGACATCACTCTCTGAACACTTCTTGGAAATCATTCCAACAAACAACTTTCTCTCCTCTATAAATAAAATTTGAGAGAAAGCTTGATTAGTAAAGATGACTGGTATAACTCTCGAGAGGTCAAGTGTTACAGTACAGATCTCTGGCCTCAAAGATCATAATGATGCTCAATCAGGCAAAGTCTGCCATTCTCACACACTAACTAGAATTTCCTCTATCAGATTTTATGATATATATAGTCTTGGGTCTGAATCATGCATGTTGTTAATGAATTTGTAATTAACACTCCAGCTTTAATTTCTGGGGTGTTGAGTTTTACCTGAATAAACCTCAGACAGAATTTTCACTTTGATATATCACTTTTTTTGTGCAACATTACCTGCACAAATATTGTATATTTATGAGTGGCCCAGATATCTTCAACTGGAGCTATGACAGAGATAAGATGGACAGCTACAGATAATTGGGGTGTTCTTCATTGAGAAATATTTATACAAAACTTTTGGAACCACTGTCTCATTTACAAGAGAATAAATCCCAGGGGAGCATTCATATTGACTCTGACTTTTTGATTAAATCAGCTGATTGCGTGAGGTTTTTCTCTAACGCTGTATCTTACAGTTAATGCTTGTGTTTAGATGTTTGTACAAGACAGGTGTGGAAATGAAACCATGTCTGGGAGTGAGTTCATAGAGTACAGAAAACTCCCATACAAAAATACTAGCAATTTGTTTGGGTTTATCAGTAAGTGCCTCAGATATCTCATAAAATGAAAACAACACAGATGTCTGTTAATAACTGTTTATCATTACAATTTATATTTTCCGATTTATTAAAAACTTGTATATACTGGTGTATCTCCATTCAAACCTGCTTAGATTTTATTTCAAAACTTAGGTCTCTGTTTGTAAAAATAAGCCTCTAATATCTTGTACATCTGTGAAGTCAAAGTTTAATCAAGTAATAAACATAAATAAATAAAATACCGACACATTCATAACAGACATCTGGAATTCACTATTAAAATACTCTCACAAATTTATTACAGAACACAGTCATCTGTTTTTAAATTAAACCTTATAATACAGTGTGTAAACATTAACAGAACTCAGAAAAATAAACTAAAGACAATTTGAAATTCATGGGATGCATTGTTTCTGTAGATATTATAGCCCCCCTCCTATTTATGACAAGGCATGGGATGCAGTGTTTCTGTAGATACCCTAAATCCTTGAAAATAAGCCACGGCTTATTTTAACTTTTGGTAAGAAAGTTGGGGCTTATTTTTAAAACCATCTTATTTTCAAATCGCGGCTTATTATCAATGAAAAAATCCCGTAAACGATGAGATCTTAATCACCGCTTATTATCAAAACAATTTAAATTGTAATTGATCGATTGATCAAACTATTTCATTGTTCTAAAACTGGTATATCCAGGTGAACAACTGTAGGAGTAAAATGAAAAGTGTTAAAGTATTTTTAATTCAATTTTATTTCATGTATTAGAATATTTATGCATTCTGAGCACTGTTCCTTGCATCTAACAAATTCTAGCCAGTGTATTCGCCATTACATAACCAGCCACCTGTTAACTCGTCGCGTGGTCAATGTTTAACAATTTCCGGTGTCAGAGGCTTGCACTGTCCTGTCGGACTTTACAGTTTATACAGTACAGGAAGATAAGCAATAATTATGATTTGATTAAAAAATTATTTACTTTGTCCCTTTATGCCGTAATTGGTTTGCATACTGATGGACACTTTAAAAATAGACCGATCATTTGTACGACTTGATAATGGCGATAAACGACATACATGTATACAGACGTTTCTTCACAATGTTTACTTTATAATAATCAAATAATTGGATTAATTATCAATTAAATATTTACCGTTGTTCGTTTAGATTCACAAACGTACATTATTACTTTTATATGAATTGAATACATTATGTATGCATGCATATCGATGACTTTTAAAAAATGTTCGTCTTTTTGGGGATGCAGATAATGCTTAGTAACAGCGGGTTTTTTCCCAGCATATTATACACAGGTACATGCTACACATGAGACTTTACGGTAGTCTAAAATCTTTCCAAACTGGCATTGTCATGACTCGCTTATTTTCAAGTAATTTTCAGTGCAAGAAATAGGTGGCTTATTTTCAAAACTGGCTTATTATTAAATCCGGCTAATTTTCAAGGTTTTAGGGTATCATAGCCCCTTCTCCTATTTATGACAAGGCATGGGATGCAGTGTTTCTGTAGATATAATATCTCCTATTTATGACAAGGTTGTGGTCACTAAGTGTACACTTACCGTTCCTCTTCTCACTGTCGGCTGGTTTCATCTGTATGGGGTGATGCATCTATTGGAGAAAAAACAAACCCCATAAAAATACAGTATATTTTTGTGATCATACCATTGTATTTGAACACAATTAGAGTTATATGCTAAAAGTTATTTACATATTTCATTAACTTCATAAGCAGAAAATAATCAAATTCTGAGGACAATGGACTGGAAGTGGAAGATGAAAAAACCTGGTGACAGGAGTGGAAACTCTGCGAAAGGAAATTCCTTGTAATACAGACTCAGGCAGAGAATTCTAGGTAATAAAGAGAACCAAGGACAATCATAGTCATGATCTATAAAATGTTGAAAGACATTCCCAAAAATATGTACAGAGAAACGATTGCATTGATGTGTATTTTCCCCAGTGGTATTGGTTGGCATTACAGATAATTCTCCCGACTGGGAGAAGTGGGTACGGACTACATCACCTGTCTGAATCCAAGGCCAGTTACCTGAGAACGACATAACGAGGTGATAATTAGCACCAATAAAACAGGGGCTGGTTTGTGAGGGGTGGCGGCTGATTGATCTATGAGGGGTGGTCAGGCAAGGCAGCAGTCTATCTTCTGCATTATTGATCTCCTCTCATTGTCAGATATTACAGACTGACAACATAAGGGGGGATTATCTACCATTACTGGTCAAGAACCAGGGGTATTCCCCCCAATCAGGACCCATCTCAGATCTAATTAAAACAAGATATAGGCAGGTACTGAAAATTTCATGATGCAGGGGTGAGCTGTCAATCATAGGTAGGGGGTCTGATTGTGATATACACCTGTAGAAATCAACATCCCTGTAGACAGGTATAGCCCAATTATCACAGGTAGAAGACAGCTATACCCAAGTTCCTGAAGCCTCGGGTAAAATGGTATACATGAAATCATAGAAACCTTGCACTAATACCCAAATTCACACCACAAATAGACTGTTGTACATAAGCTATCAAACCATTGAAACCTTGCATTTATCATCAGATTTATTCTACAAATTACGTATGAAATCTTTACATCAGTGATAGGTAAAGCCTTGGAGCTGAAGTGTTATTTTGACTATTGATTTAAGTATATGAATATGGAATAAAACGACAATGCTATGCCTGTAAAGGGCAGCTGCCATTTAATAGAGTGTGGAATCCCTAGATTTTGTATTATTACACATAAATAAAACTACGATGTGGAATTCTTACAGTTTATATCATTACACATAAAAACAAGTCTAATACGACCCTAAATCGGCAGTCACAAGAACATATAATCACCACGGCGTCTTTGTTGTGGTGTCCAGCGATAGACATAACAAATAAACCAGAGAACTTTACTGCTCCCCCACCCCCCCCCCCCCCAAAAAAAAAATCACACTCCAGGAATGGAATAAGTGGATTTCTGGAGATGATGTCCTTGGCTTAGTATGAGAAGCTGCAGGGAATGTGGATGGGAATTCTCTCCAACCCATCACTTAGTACTAGTATGATGCTCAGTGACAGCGGAATCCCCATCATGTCACAGCGAGGCTAAGTTTATACCCATCACGTTTACTTTGGTTGGAATTTGTACAGATCCGTCAGTATGAAGTACACTGGTTTGTAAGTAGATCTACGACAATACACCGAGATACTGATGACAAACACCGGAGCAATGCTAGACAGCAACCATGCAGAATGCTAGGCAGCTCCATTGCAGTGTATTCAGCATCCATAACAAACATTCTCTTTCAAGAAACCTGGGGATACTCAGGGACACATACTTTACACACGGTTATTTTTGCCCCATGTATTTGTATACACGGTTATTTTTGCCCCATGTATTTTTCGCCCTTCAGTACACTTGCATAGGTTTCACCTCATTTGAATTTTGCCAGACACAACTGCGTTGAAAGAGAGGCTATTTGAGAGATTCGAATTCGCCCAGTCCTAAAATTGCCCACTGACAATGTGGGCGAAAAAGGCGAAAATAAAACCGGGTGAAAATGAAACGGAGGCGAAAATTTCCCTGTATTGGGTACTTAACATAGATATTCCACCATCCCTGTCATCAGTTTTGGGTACAATGTGGGCCAAGGGAGGGTTTGCTAATAAATAGGTACAATGTGGGCCAAGGGAGGGTTTGCTAATAAATATATAATGCATGTCTACTTTCTCCATCATTACAAGACAAGCATAGCCGAGTTAGATTCTTGTGTTATCTGTGGAATCATTAAAATTCGTGAAGGCCAATTTACGTGGATTGCTTAAAATTTACAGGTTCATGGGGACATAATTTAGTGTATTCTCTTATAGCTACAAAAGGAAATATGACTTTAAACCTCCTAATTTTTTTAATTTGTGGAGGATGTTAATTTGTGGATGAGAGGTACCCACGGATTCCACGGAAATTGAGCCATCATGAAATCTAATGATTCCAGAGCAGTAGACCTTCCTTTATGCAGGGTTTTGAACCTAATCCAGTTCTAAAAAGTCGTTTAACATTTTTGAACCTAATCCAGTTCTAGAATGTCATTTAACATTTTTAATCTAATCCAGTTCTAGAAAGTCATTTAACATTTCCAGGTGAGGGATGGATTGGAACGGGGAAGGGGAGGGAGGGATATAGACATTGAAAAGACAATTGATTTAAGAAGATTGTGTAGTATCAATAACTCTATGTCATAACCTTGAGATTGACACACTGCCGAGGACTAATTATAAAGGTGACCAGAAAATCGTAATAACTGACACATTGTTAAGAACTAATTATAAAGGTGACCAGAAAATCGTAATTACTGACACATTGTTAAGAACTAATTATAAAGGTGACCAGAAAATCGTAATAATTGACACATTGTTGAGGACTAATTATAAAGATGACCAGAAAATCGTAATAATTGACACATTGTTGAGGACTAATTATACAGGTGACCAGAAAATCATAATAATTGACACATTGTTGAGGACTAACTATACAGGTGACCAGAAAATTATAGTTTATCTGTTTTGTCCCACCTACACAACAACAGTCCAAATTAGACACGATCTGGTACTAGCAATGGGGGTCAAAATGTGTAAAACATTTACAGAGACTGGTGAAAGTGTCAACAGTACAATTATAGCAGAAGTAGTAACAAAATACAGAGACTGGTCAAAGTACTGTAAAGGTTCTAGTACTAAAGGGTGAGTAATAACATTCCCTAACAAAAAGTACTACAAATCAGCTGAGACTGAGGAAAGTACTGAGATTACGATAATAAAGGATAGCTAATTCTTATCATGGACCAGTTTTAGGACACTCCAGTAGCTATAGCATTACAACCCATCAGCCCTAAAAACACTTCAAACAAGAAATGTGTGACACTGTTGATTGTATAACAGATTAGCCACAGTAAGGTATTGATTTTTTTGTTTTTCAATCATTTGAAGTACAAACTCTAAATAGGAATCAAATCATGGTGACTGATCCAAGCATGTACCCAAAGATTACAGGACCATTGTCTGTGTTACCATGGAAACCAATCCATTCTGATACAGAGATCTGTCCATTGTGAAACCAATAATGATTCAATGATACAACCTCCACATAGAACAGGATCTAATTCATTTTCTTTAACATATCCTATATATATCCTCTTTGGTTATGAGAAAACTATAATGCTTTCCTCCTCTTTCACCTCCTCTGAAACAACAGAGAATGGAATAGCACCATTATGTATAGACCAATAACAGCTGAGACTTTGTATATCCCTGCAATGTGTGGAGAATCCAGGACCCAGGATGTGACATACGGCCAGTGATGTAATTATTATGTAACAGCTGATGTCCAGGCCAGTTATGTATTCATTATGTTACAGCTGATGTCCACTCACCATCACTGGTGTCCCAGATTTCTCCCCATCAATAATCATACTTTACAGCACAGTTCATGAGATAGAGATTATACAATTTAAATTGGAATCCCTCTGTAACCATCAGCAATTCTAAAGACATCAAAGTGCCATTAGTCTTGTGAGAATTTGACAAAGTTGGAAGACGCTGCAATATTAAAAGACAAAAATCTTGACAGTTTCCTCTCTTGTTTCCTAAGAAAGTGCAGTGTTAATTTTTTCCAAATGAATTGCGTCTTCAGTGTCAGGCATGAAAACATTTTGTTATGATGAAATGACAGTTTTTCTTGGGGGTGAGGATTTTCAATTAACACGGCAGTGACAGGCACTTTCCGTCAATTTCTCCACTCATCAACTCCTGGGTAATTCATTTCTCCATCAATACAACCAATGCTTGTCTCTACAGTATTCATTATGTCGGTGTTTAAGGAGAACACGAGACAACTCGCAGTCCATCAATAAGTCATAGTCATGCCTGCTTAATTTACGATATCATGCTACTTTTCTCCTCTTTATGGCCTTGATAATTCAGCCTCCTCATGATATACATGTACCTGTCTACATCACACAGTGACAGCACTAATCAGCCATCATTACTGGGTAGAACTGATTCATACTTAAATTAATCTGTCCCTCGTCTACTTATTCACTTAAAATCAAACAAAAAATTCAGAAACAGATTAGTTAAGTGGTTCAGTGGATACATGTTCACTTGGATATACGGCCTTGACCATTACAGACTTTAACCTCTGACCTTCCCACCATCATCAGAACTTGACCTCAGAGACATAATTAATTAACAAGCATTGACTGGTTCTGAGTAAACTGACACTCACCCCACTCATTGTTTTGATATTGTGCAGTGCATTCTGGGCATCTAAGGCAGCTTTCCTTGTGTAGAATGTGACAAAACAGCAGCCTGTAAATAGATAGAGAACACAGCGATTAATTAACAGTCCGTATCATCAGCGATTAATTAACAGTCCTATCAGCAACGATTAATTAACAGTCCGTATCAGCAACGATTAATTAACAGTCCTATCAGCAACGATTAATTAACAGTCCTATCAGCAACGATTAATTAACAGTCCGTATCAGCAACGATTAATTAACAGTCCTATCAGCAACGATTAATTAACAGTCCGTATCAGCAACGATTAATTAACAGTCCGTATCAGCAACGATTAATTAACAGTCCTATCAGCAACGATTAATTAACAGTCCATATCAGCAACGATTAATTAACAGTCCGTATCAGCAGCGATTAATTAACAGTCCGTATCAGCAACGATTAATTAATAGTCCGTATCAGCAACGATTAATTAACAGTCCGTATCAGCAACGATTAATTAACAGTCCGTATCAGCAGCGATTAATTAACAGTCCGTATCAGCAACGATTAATTAACAGTCCGTATCAGTCGCTCAACAGGGAAAACTTAAAAAGTTAGACAGGACCAAGAAATTGAAAAGAAGAATTTTGATGTGCATTTTTATTTTTGTCATTTCTCAGAGAAACAGATTGTCAGGGAATCCTCATAAATCTAAAATTGATCTTTCTTTGGTAACTATGGCAATACGGAAAGACCTGTGTATGGAAATTAAGACCCAAGTCAAAATGCCAACTAGACATTACACTTGTTTGCCATATTGTATCTTACTGTATCTATATATATATATCCTATTTTAAAACAGAAAACATATAATATTACACTGCATGGTTCCCTTAAAAACAATACTTGACCTTTTAAACTGATAAATGTGTGTGATATGATATACATTATGTGTATTACACTGATTCTCTTCAAATTATCATATTGGAGCTTCTGAACCAGGTAATGACACAATATGGCATACACTGATACAGTACAAATTATCATATTGGAGCTTCTGAACTGGTTAACGACACAATATGGCATACACTGATACAATACAAATTACCATATTGGAGCTTCTGAACCAGGTAACGACACAATATGGCATACACTGATACAATACAAATTATCATATTGGAGCTTCTGAACTGGTTAACAACACAATATGGCATACACTGATACAGTACAAATTATCATATTGGAGCTTCTGAACTGGTTAACGACACAATATGGCATACACTGATACAGTACAAATTATCATATTGGAGCTTCTGAACTGGTTAACGACACAATATGGCATACACTGATACAGTACAAATTACCATATTGGAACTATTGAACTGGTTTATGACACTGTATGGTATATATTAACTTCATATTAAGCTGGTTCCTTTTGAATAATTATTAATTGTATTTGAGGCATTGAACTAGTATATACTTGTAACTCACACAATATCACAAAATTATATTAAACTGGTTCCCACCAAATTATTGTTTTTGACCCTTTGAAATAATAAAACCTAAAAATATGGTAAATATTAAACTGGTCCCTTTAAATTGACCGTAAACACACCTTCAAATTTACTGAACCCTTTCGAACTGACCATATAGACTATTAAATTGTTCATTAATATACATCATACTGTCTATTCATGTACAACATATGGAACCCCTATATTATGTCCATCTGTAACTACTAGTGGTGTGCAATATCATACATAATGGACCCCCCTCACTAGCTGGCTTATTACTGTAAAGTCGTACATGTATTATATTGAATGATGCCAGATTCTGGTCTACAATATTCAAAATATATCAGGTTTAAAATCTTTACACTGGTAAAATATCAGGTTTACAATCTTTACACTGGTAATATATCGGGTTTACAATCTTTACACGGGTAATATATTGGGTTCACAATCTTTACACTGGTAAGAAATTCCTAATGACATCTCCGATAGAGGTTTAGGAAACAAAGAGAATATACCGGTATCCATTTTATCATTTCAACCAGATCAGAAGCTTTGTTTTGTTAACTAGGGAATAAGATGGTTGACAATGGATCTATACAGCTCTACTGTGTGGGGTATGTGATAGTCACTGAACAGAAATATAAAGGTGTTGGTGGGAGCGAAGGCTATTATTATACCTTTGTGTTTGTATATTAATTCTTTCAGGTAATCATTTAAATTGACTGATCCACCCGATACTATCAAGTACTGATTTGGTACACTACGGCCTGTTAATCAGATCTCAGTCGGCCATGTCTTAATAGATATTATACCTCGCACTTCAAAGTTACTGGTAAGCCGAGCTCCCTGATTTAGTGTTAAATACAGATCAGCCAAAAACAATGGCCTAATCTCTGGAATATGAATGACTTGGGACAATTATGGATCACGTTGTTTAAATGCCCACTTAACAGTCCTTTTGTGAACCTGAGGAATTTCTGTCTCTAGTTGTTGGGGAGAACAATTGAATTGACACTTCCTTGGTTACCTAATGAAGAGACCGGTTGCCATGACGAAGCGTCAAACTAACACCCAGCATCAGCAATTTTGCCCGGGGATTAATTCTTCACACAGAGAGAGAGCTTTAATCTCCAAAGCTTGCGGGGGGGAGACTTGTATCACTGACTTAATGTGGCATCACAGCCCGGCCAGGATCTATCAACGATTGAAGCTGACATCTCAATGACAGTCAAACAGTTTTTGTCCTATAACTGCAGTAAAAACGCCTACAGTCTCGCACTGTTGACAAGGTGGATCATACTGTAACGGAGTACAGAGCTAGTATAGAGTGGGGCAGCCAGAGACTAAGACTAGGGGTATCCATCGATGGTATAACAGTGTGATGTCACTGTCTTATTAGTACCTCTATGATAGATTACACTCATACTTACAGATCATAAAGGTGTCTATGCAACGGGGTCAGAAAATCCCCTCACTGCTATAATGGGTTATATGACCTGGTGTCTGTGCTATGGGCTACTGCGTTAATGTGCTTATATGACCAAAAATCTAAGTCGTGGGCAACAATGGAACCCATCACTGCTGTAATATATGTCTGAGCTATGGGCAACAATGGAACCCATCACTGCTGTAATATATGTCTGAGCTATGGGCAACAATGGAGCCCATCACTGCTGTAATATATGTCTGAGCTATGGGCATCAATGGAGCCCATCACTGCTGTAATATGTGTCTGAGCTATGGGCAACAATGGAGCCCATCACTACTGTAATATGTGTCTGAGCTATGGGCATCAATGGAGCCCATCACTGCTGTAATATGTGTTCTGAGCTATCGGCAACAATGGAGCCAATCACTGCTGTAATATGTGTCTGAGCTATGGGCAACAATGGAGCCCATCACTACTGTAATATGTGTCTGAGCTATGGGCCTCTCATAACAGACTGGGCACTTCTTCACCTAGCCTCCATGGACCACTTTAATATATAAGAGAATTGGTAACAATTCAACAGAAGTACAGTAATATAATGACCTCAGTTATTCCTCAGCTTGTGGAGACTCCCAATGAAAGGTTTCCCCCACAAAGGAGTTAATATCATTGATTGCAAGGACTAGGTTGTTCTGTAAGAGTGTTTCTGTTTTCTCTACCTGATAATAATATTCTCTGACTTTTCAGGTTGTACCTGATTCTACAGAACAGTGGCAGTGTTGACTTGAGATAAAAGTCAGCTAGCCTGTTTACTCTATGGACTAGTGGGCTGTGTTCTCTCGGCCTATCTTACTCTGCCTACAATGAACACAGTTAATGTTCTCCTGGCAGTGTGTTCTGCCGGGCCTGGACCAGGCTCTATATCCCTATCTACAGAGGGTAGCCCCTGTATCACACTGAGGGATCTCCACATCAAGGCCCCAGAGAATCCCAACTGCCAACTTTAATCCCATATTTTGTTGTAATCAGGACTTGGGGTCTGCAGTGCGTTTTTGATCATGGTGATTAATATGCAGTAATCCAGCATTCTCTGCACATGGATGATAACGGCGTAATTTAGATGTCCCTGCAGAATGGGATGATCGGGCCTTACTGACGGTCTAACAGAGTCACACAATCAAATTAATGATATAATGCTCCGGCCCCTATCACACCTCTCTATCTAATGGAATTTCTCTGCATCACTTTGTTCTGGGTACCAAAACACACACCACACTTAGACAGAACATTGAATTGTTTTCATCTCTCTCTCAGCTAATTGACAATTGAAATAATTACGTTTTATCGCCACTGCTGCATAGATCAGAAAATTTTGGGATCAGATACTCCCACTTAGAGTCCATGTGTTTGATGCCTCAGCTCATACCACCTTCTTTTTACATAATTATTTCTACTTCATTAAATATTTCTGTTTGTAAAGCCAAAGACAAAGGCTTTTAGTATTACGGTACTATTTTAAGATGGGTCTCATTATCATGTTCAATCTTCTAATTAATCTACCCCCTATTTCTTCTATCTTTACAGAGTTATGAATTAGCTACTTTTGACCTTAAAGTTGCTCTATCTACGATTTGTAAAGTGCAATTGTGTTTTACCCACCTTTGCTCTGGCCTGTGGCTTTGTCACGGAGAACATTGAGTTGATAAACTGCTCCGAATTCTTCAAACATTTTTCGTAGATCATTTTCGTCCATGGAGCGCGGGATCTGACCGACGAACATTTTAATGGCGTCTGGGTCGGGCTCCGATTTCTGGACTTGGCCGTTCATACTTCTGTACAATAAAGACAAGAGCATTCATAAGGCTTTTGATTATGTTTACTGTTTTGATTACGTTTACTGTTTTGATTACATTTACTGTTTTATAACCTACAGATCTTTATATCCAAGTCAAAGAAGCACTTCACTCATTGTATTTCATCATATGCAGTATGCAGTTCTTTGGGTTTTTTTAAATGTATTACAACTGTACATATTTCAGGTTTACTTCAGGCAAAATATGAAAAATTGTTACATCGTTTATAATCACATGTTCTTTTTCATTGTCTTTTATTTAAAAAATCAAGAGATTGAAAATAATATCTATACACTGTATAAAAAGTCACATGCTTATAGAATTCGGAAATTTTCCTCAGTTCATCTTAGAGGTATTTTACAAATCTTTTTTTTTTTGCAAACTATAGTAAGTTTAGTTCCAACATTAATTTTTATGGTTCAATCCCCATGAATTCTTGGGATTAATTTAGAAATAAAAACATCCTCCCCCAAGTTTTTGATCAAAGTTCAACTATCAAATATCTAAGAACTTGACACAGTGGGGACTCGTTTGTTTCTCGACTGAAATTCTTTTACCCTCCATTGGCACCTTTTTTCAATAAAACACAATAACAAAGATTGGATCCATTCAAACAGCCAGACCAGATCTCAACAGGGCCTTATCCCTTATCTCCTCTGTTTAAATGAAGATGTACAAGATAGCAGAAAATAAAGAACTGATCCATGGTTTGTTTTAAAACTTTTTGAGTATCATTAAATAAATTGATAGGGCCCTAAGTTTTAGAATGATTGAGATAATATAGCCTTCTCTCCACTCTGCCAAAGATTACTGCTCTTCTCTAGCTGTAAGGTGTGTGGAAATGAAATAAAGCGCATCCTCGCATTGCTAGCAGGCTAAACTAAGAGCGTACTTAAAAACGTTTGAATTTGATCCTTTAATCTGCGCGGCTGCCTTCTGAGCTCCACATGCGCTATTTCCCGCGCTCCGTGTGTGCTCCGTTTCTCTCCATGTGAGCTCTCTTTATGTTCCTTTGGACCGGCTGGTGGTTAAGAAATAGGGGCCTTCATAATTTGCCGACTTAATTTTTTTGCTTCAAACTCACCCAGCGATGAAATGTCTACTAATTATGAGTTCATTTCATGTAAAGCCAGTGGATTCCTTTAGTACATCAGTTTGTTTAATGATTACAATCATTTTCGAAAGACTGCTCCCCAAGTGAGCTATATAGCTGAAATCTGAACACACTATAATGTTCGTCTTGGAACAACGCACCAACCATGATCTAGAAAATGAGAGCTTTTAGAAAAGCCCAAAACTGAACAGGTCAAAGGTCACTGCATACATAGTCACCAATAAACATTTCTTCTTAGATGGCAGAGTTTATACCTCTACTTTCCATTTCATTGAATTGCTAATCTATTTTTTATTCCCTATCTTAATAATTGCATATTATATTAACTCAATTTCATCTTAAATGTTAAATTTCTTTCATGGCAATAATACATCATGTTTAAATATAAGAAATAAAATTAGTCAAATAGTGCCCCAGTAAATAATAAAATGTCCCAGTAAATAATAAAATGAAGATTTGAACAGAATTTATGAAGCCAGCTTAAAACAATGTTTGCCATCTTAGTTTTTGTATACTATCACATTGAGACAGAGTGTGCCAGTCTGACTGTGTTTTGGGGTGATTAGGGGTTTTTCCCGGGTGATTGGAATAAACAGTGTGTACACAGTGATGTTCAGTCTCCATGATAGCCCAGGGTTATGACCGATGTAATGACTTAATCAATAGAGGTCTTTTATATCACTTCATCATACAGCAATACAGGCAGGCCCTCATTAATTAAGTCTCACAATTAGATTGGATTTATGGTAATTTTCTACTTGATATTCCCCACAATTCACACTTATTTCCTGAAGTCTGGTCCCATAATTTTAGTGCTGAATATTAAGCATTGCATTGCCTGGGGGTATACATCTCCTAGTCTACACAATCGTACAACAATGTCTTTACCTTCCAAAACATAACGTAACATCCTGGGCTGTCGGCGCATGATGAATATGTTTGAAATAATTGATACCGTCAAGATAACAATTCGACAAAAAACTTCTACGTCAAAAATCTGAGATTGTGATGTACCTGCTACATCACCATGACAACCTACAGCCATGGTTACCTGTCCAGTGACCCCCCCCCCCCCCCCCCCCAATTCCTCCTGACATTAATTCAGTCTGACACGACTTCCTCTATTTATCTTTCCACGTCACAATCCCCCGTTTCCCACAAACCCTCTTACCTTGTGCCGACCTCCCCATCACTGTAACTGGACAGGCGCGATTTTTTCACACATCCTCCTTCCTGTTCGGAGTCCGACATCGCTCCGTGATATCCCAGAATGCCCCTGTCCTCAGCAGCCCCAATCCGTACAACCGACTGCAATAGCATGTGTTCACAAAATGCACTTGGTGTAATTCACTACATAACTCCTCAGAAACTTTTTCCCTCCCTTTTGTATTTTTTTGTTCCGAGAGCAGTTCTTAATAGAAACCTCTTGTGTGATGCCGTATTAACCAACGAAAATTGGCATATTCAATTATTGAAATTCATAGCAGGAGTTCCCGAGTCATTTACATGATGTAGAGAGGAGCACAGCTCTCCAAGTTTTTATTGCATGATGGGAGGCTCTGGTAGAAGACATTGGGGTTGAGCTCTGTGGTCTATCTGTGGCCCTGAACCTCTCACCACTACTACCACACTATCAGCTGTCCGGTCAGCTATCAGGGGGGAGGAGTGTCGTAACCCAGCACAGTACTGACGGTCCTGTATCCACGGCCTCCAAACCAGCGCTAATAATTTATCTAATCAAAGTGAACTTGTTTTTATTCCATGGGATAATTATAGCTTTGTATACCATTCCTGCAACAATTGATTATTTATCAGCTTTTAACAGTCACACACATTCAAGCCTTCCCTAGTAGCATGGTAACATATCAATAATTCTGTGTCATCTGTAATCAAATGCAGGTACTACTTAGCACAAATATTCAACCTGTAATTCACTTTTAATAAGTACAGAATCTTACAGCATCGAAGATAACAAATCTGGCCCTACAAAAACACAACAGCAGAAAACTCCGCAGCAAAAATGATTTTTATTGTATCTCTCCGACAACTGATAAATGTACTAGGTAGGGATCTTAATGAAAATGCCTAATAATAAAAAGCCAGATTGCTGGATCTGCCTTGTATCTGGATTTGATGAATGGAGATTAAATGTAAAACCTTGAGTAAAGAATTAAATCAACATCATTAAAGAAATGAAATGATAGCCATGAAATGTTTCTACATTTCTGTCCTTCATCACGCTGTTCGTCCCTCAAAATGGGAGATCACTCCTCGGAACATTTCCCCCTGCATTAGCCTCTCGCATTCTTCCGACCTAGGTCTTTCGGTGCCATTGTCGAGATCATTAAAGTGTTTGTATGTGGTAACATTAAAATACAAACAGTAAGAGGTTCCCTTAATTAATGTGATCACTAACGAACATTAGCACCAAGCTGTCTTATTCCTCTGAAGAGCTTGGAAGGTTTTTGCGATGTTAAAACAAGAACTGTGTTCCTTTTTCTTTGTCTTTATGAGGAGTTAATCCTATCAAACACAGAGCTAGCCTCTTTTTCTTTCTGCCTGATCTAAGAGTCATGGCCTCCTTAGCTGTAAGCATCAGACATTTAGGATACACAGTCTTGTAGACTGATTTAATCGTACTACAAGTGCCAACAAAACAATACACACTTCTCATACCACTGAGGAGTTTTTGGAGGGATATAATCTAATTTAAATACTGGGTCAAATTGTTCTCAATTTCCGTCCTTAAATCTTCCTGTCTTTTTTAACAGACTTTTTTTTTGGACACTTGAACTTGCTACATTTATCAGGGACCTACAGTGCAGGAAATTATGAAAGGTGAAATAATTTCTGAGTGACTTCTTATCATCTACTGTCCTTAGTCCATCCCACACTGTCCGACTTTTAGTCACTCCCTTTACTTTTTTATCTTGAGGTCCTTACGGTTACCGATGCCCACCATTCAGTTAAGAGGTCTTGATGGTTGTGGCCATTTTTAGACTATAATAATCTCCTTGAAAAGAAGAGCTCTGTATGAAGATAAAGGGAACCATTCAAATTTTAACGCAAAAATTTTGGAATTTACTCAATTGTTAATGGCTATAAAAATAAAATCTAATATCTTAAGGAAGAGCTGATGGTTGATCTGTGACCATCTAGCCTCAATAAAGTTTGATTGTGGGCATCATTTATGACAAAGTTCTACATTGGTCACTATTCCATGTAATGGACCAGTCAGCAGAACACCCTTATACTGTGCTCAGTTCCTAGGGCTCTGGTATTCTGAGAATTCCAGACACAACAAATCTGTTTTATCATTTGGTCCGCATAGAAACAGGGCAGTCCAGGGCAGTCCGAGCTGTTTTATTGCCCAGGGAGTCATGAAATACCACGACACCGAAAAATAAAACAACTTGTTGTCACCTGTGGCTGTTACCTGATGGTGTCCACTAGTGGCATGACCCTCACACTGCAGACTGAGTCTCACTACCTGTTCCTCGTACCCTTATCCCCCCCCCCCCCCCCCCCCCCCCCCGCAAAAAAAAATCAAACTTGTCAGTCCATCCTACAAGATAGAACTTCACTGAATCCCTGTACTACACAAATTGAATCAAGATAGTGGCCTGTCTGTCTGTCTGTCTGTCCATCTGTATCAAGCCTGTGTCTGTCCGTCTGTATCAAGCCTGTGTCTGTCTGTCTGTATTAGGCCTGTGTCAGTCTCTCTGTATGTCTGTTAAGTCTTTTATGAAATCACGCATATACCTTTGTATATTTAACAGTTTTTGTATTACATTGTAATGTTGATAAATATTTGTGACATGAAAGGTTTACATCTGGTGTATCATACAATCATTACGGGGGCTTTTACAGGTGGTACTTTGTATGGCAAGCCTCTGTGGTCTTACTAGTCACAGTGGCGTACAGCGCCGTGTTTATTTCTGTAACATATTGAATGGATGATGAAGACAGATTATAAAAGTCAGAATAAAAATAAAGACGACTACCAATCAAACGCGAAAAACAATTCCTTTTACATTGCACGAAGCCTTCCCCTTATTAACGTGACAATCTCGTCAACACAGCAAGAACATTTTTTTCTATCTGCAAAAAACACTATTACAATGTCTCAAACACTAAATGAAACTTTCTGTCTGTGATCTCTCTCTCTCTCTCCCTTTGTTAGGGTCTGATTAACAATGTATTTGATTTTCTCTTTCTCTCTATCATTCATGTCTGATTAGCCTTGTATTTGGTTTTTATCTCTCTTTCTGTCTCTCTCCCTCTCTGTCTCCCCCTCCCCCCACCTCTCTCTCTCTCTCTCATTCATGTCTGATTAGCCTTGTATTTGGTTTTTATCTCTGTCTCTCTCCCTCTCTGTCTTCCCCTCCCCCCCACCTCTCTCTCTCTCTCTCATTCATGTCTGATTAGCCTTGTATTTGGTTTTTATCTCTCTGTCTCTCTCCCTCTCTGCCTCCCCCTCCCCCACACCTCTCTCTCTCTCTCTCTCTCTCTCTCTCTCTCTCTCTCTCTCTCTCTCTCTCTCTCTCTCTCTCTCATTCATGTCTGATTAGCCTTGTATTTAGGTTAGGACTACATGTATATACATAGTTTACAATCATCATTTTACGATTCAACACAACTATTGGCCTATTAAAGATTGGATCAACAGAGCTCAAATATTCACAGAAAACAGTAATTTAAAGCATCCAATGTGTTACAGAAGCAGGAAATAAACTTCACAAAACTGTGGTCAAAGAAAGGAATGGACAGATTAAATACTGGACTCCCCTACCACCTTACAAAAAAAAAAGAACTCTATGAACCCCTCCCACCCTACCAAAAAAAAAATGAAATGAAAGTGAGAGAAAAACAGAACTAAAAACCAACCATTTAAACAGGTTATTGTTTGGTTACCCCAAGGTTGCACTGAATGACCACCCCACCCTCTACCTCAATAAAATACAGGTGCATCGCAGGTGGGTGCAGGTGAATGCTACAGAATTAAAGAGAAGTGAGTCTTGCCCTGATTCCTAATCCCAAGCTTTTGGTTCTTTTTGCCGTCATGTTTCTGTGCAGTGGCAGCATGTATACACATTCTTGGAGACTCGCACAGAATCTCAGTACTAAGTGAAGGTGACATACAGCCCCACTCAGAATGGCCGATTGGATCTGTGAAATGTGATGTGTACCTCTGCACAGACGAACTGACACAGCATAGTACACATTCAGCCTGATGAGTCCATCATGAACACCACTATATTTAGCACCAACCTATTTCAGCTACAAGATCTGAATACTAATATATCTTTTTTTGTGTTTATTTTTTGTTCCATACATAATTTTATAACAGGTTGCGCTTTATAAAGACTGGTATGTCCTACATTTATCTGCATGCCTTTAACAGATCTTCCATTAGTCATGTTCCAAGCAGAGAATATTGTCCACAGCACTATTAACATAAAGACTTGAGTCTATAGACAAAAACTGTATACAGGACTTTTCATCACTGGTGATCCCTTAGCCTTCTTGTCAGTATTAGTAGCAGCCCCCCCTCCATATCCTCCACCCCCGGGGACAGGATGGAGGGAGCTATTCATCACATGTAGAAAAGTTAACATGAATTATGAAGGTGTTTGATGACTTTGCTGATATGTGATCAATATCACTGCGAGTGATGCCCAGTCGATGGAGCCAAACAAGTGTTTGAAGTCAACGAAATGGAGTATCATCATCATGTTTTTAATTCCTTATCATATATCCAATTTCTAATGAATTCAGAATAATGCTCTTATAATGCTATCCTTATTTATAATTATATCTTTAGTTCTTGTGAATTTACATTTTTTTAATTTTCACTAAGTATGTAGGATATTTACCGACCACTGGCTAGATATAGCTATAAAAATGCTGAGGTACCAAATCAAAGCTCACACTGAATTGTGCTACATCAGACAGGTAAAATACTTTGTCTTACTTTGATCAGATAAATATACAACAAACCATTTTATCATCTCCTGATTAAGATAAAGACTTTGATATACATGTACATGATGTATATCTGGCTTAGTTTATACCATAATGTCTAATAGTTCAGGTAAAATTATCAGTTTTAATTTGTTCAGATACATAATATTTAGACTTATATCTAGTAAAAATGTTTGTATTTGTTTAACCCAAAAGTAATCACCACTGAATTACCGAAAACAGGTAAGTATTTCTTTGAATCTCTACCTGTGGAAGCAGGTAAATCATTCATCTATTTGAGACTGCTATCTTTACCTGGTTGCAGGTAAATAATGCAATTAATATATATATTTATATATATATATATATATATATATATATATATATATATATATATATATATATATATATATATTTCTTTTCATCTTTATCTGGTTACAGCAGACAAATAATATAATACCGGTAAATATTTCTTTCCACCTTTACCAGGTTGCTTCAGGTAAATAGTTGTTATCTTACCTGGCACAGGTTTCCATATTTGAAAACACATCATCCTTCATCATGCCCAAATTGTTAAAAGCTTGCCACAAAAATGCAATCTTATGATGAATCTGTTGAAAAAAATAAAACTGAGAATTCACAATGTGCCCAATTAAATTAAGTATGACTACTTACTATATAATGTAATAAAACAAACCCTTATAAGTAAATAATGAAGCTATTTAGAGAAAAAAAATGATCCCTGCTTTCATTGAAGTAAAGAAATCCCCAATACACAAGTTAGTCACCAGATGTCACTGATGTCAATCAAGAGATAAACATGACATTCACCTTTGCTGACCTCTAGGGTCACAAGGTCGCACACCAAGTAGGAAGGTTATTCTGTTTGGGTCAAAATAAGTGTGTAACAGTCAGAGGGATCTGAGAATAAATGACATCTAAAGGCCAAGTTCGGTTTAAAATTATCCCTTATTTCAAACAAAGATAACCTAAACTTACACATGCTCAATTAGAGTATAATCCAAATAAACAGTCACAGAGAGATAACTTGATATGGGTTTCAATGGGGACTCGGGATCTTTGACAATTCACACTACAAGACTGCCCGTCCAAACAATTACAGTGTGATGGTGCAGTAGTTCACAACAACAATGTAAAAGACTGATTCCTCTGCCGTTATAGCTTTATCTTGCACGATTGGAGGGAGACAAACAAGTGCTACAGATATGCTACAGGGTCTGTTCTAACAATTATCTTATCTGGTCAGTAAGAAGTCATTGTTTCCACAGCATGGCTCATTGTCTTTTCACAGGGGACAGAAAAGCTAAACAATACCTGGGTACACAATGATTTGCTTTGACCTGCGATCCCCCCGAGCACTGCAATTTATCTGCAGGAAATGTACACAAATACAGCCCTTTATCTGCGTTTCCATACAGTCCTATACAGACTATTGGGGGGTGACAATCTTTACCCCTCCCCCAGGCATTCTGTACTTATCGTCGAGCCTTTTGTCTCTGTGTTCATTCCACAGAACTCGCTATAAGCCTTATTAATCTGTCATTCCGTTTAAATGACCCAGATTAAAATCATAGATCTTCTAAATTAAATAGGGTCGTTTAAATTTTGCCACTGGGTAGAGGGTTTCCAACAACTTGACAAGGATTAAAACACTGCACTTTAATCTTAGATCACTAAATCAGGTTAACCCCAAGATTAGTGACCTAAACGAACAGATTAACTTCACAAATCTAGAATTCTGTGACAATTTAATGTGTACCAACTATAATCCTTCTGCAAGAAGCCCTGGTGTCCTATTTCCCATGTACAACTCGATCTATTTCTATAAATATTCCACTCTCCTGAATTTTTAATCAAATTTCAATATTTATTTGATAATTAATATAAACAAGCATATTTCCTTGAAAACAATAACTTCTTTCTTAATTCTCCTGTCATATCAAACATTTATTCGTTAAATATTTCCTAATTAATTACCAGTAGTATATATATATCGTTTAGCAAGTCAATACACATAAAAGCTGATGTGGAATGTTCTCACAGTCCAAAGATATGTATACAAGACCCTCATGAAAAATTCAAGAACAAAAAATGGTATTCTTGGTGTACAAACAAACGGGTGATCAAGGGTAACCAAGCTTGAAATGTGGCTGTTTTTAAAACAGAGAAATCATTAACATAGACATTTCACAATTAACAAAACAGAAAATGATAAATCTAAAAGTATAATTAATCTTCGTTTACCATACAGAGAGAAAGGAGAGTTGTACTCTTCTAATTTCAGCTTTATAAAAATCATGAAGATGACATTGTTTGACAACTTATGAAAGTCATTACTTTCAGTTTATGCAAAAATGAAATTATTTTCCATTTTATATGTCAACTTTAAACCATATATCATGACCAGGAATAAATTAGCATAAGCGCCACTACAGGTATTTTTGTTTCGCAATAAAGTAAATCTACTGCCAGCTCCAAATCAGGTCAGATTGCTGGTCAATCATATACCTGACCATATCTACATACATATATGTTTTCAGAGCGGACACCTATCCGTCATTAAACAACAATAAAAAGCTGTGTCACCCTCTGTTATGGCAGCATGCTACTGAAAATAGCACGCATAATTAGTTCATTGCAAACACACTATATTCAGTGAATCTGTACAGTTAGCAGTAATGAATTCACATTCTCTCTCTCTCTCTCTCTCTCTCTCTCTCTCTCTCTCTCTCTCTCTCTCTCTCTTTCTCTCTCTCTCTCAATTTCTACTTTCGATCGTGGGTCTTTTGTACAACAATGACACTGCTGACAATAATTCCTAACGCCAATACGAGAAACCAATGTCATTATGGTCATATCCTTGTATTGGTTATTGATAATAAATTCCTAATTGCCTGTCAACTCCGTGGAGTGGAGTGTGTATATTACCGATACACGTGTTTTAGCACCTGTTAGCGCTTCGCGAATCTCAAGGTGTGAACAATTCGTTTCAGAAGATCACCACAAAATTCAGTTCGATTCCCAACATCATTAAAATCAAACATCGAAGAAGCTAAAATTGAGAGGAGAAATACCTGCAGATTTTTTATAATCATTTACACAAAGCGGTGCTACCAGCACATGGTGCTAAAAGTACGGGAACGGAGAGGGCGCGCGCGCTTACCTGTTGCTCCTGTTTTCTACCGATCGCGGCCTCATGGACCCCAACAATCCACCGAACGAGAGATCTGAAAAAAATCTTATTAATTTCAAATCGTGACAAAATGACTTACCTATTTCCCACGTGAAAACACACACGAGACACGGACAGCACACAAACACAGAACGCAATGGCGGACGGCAATACCCACAATGCTGTGCAATAAACAGTTCGAGCAACACGTGGTCGTGGAAAACAACAAGGAGATTTAGACACGCATCACTGATTCTGCAGGAAACGTGAATGGGCTCAGTAATGCAATACTAAATAATTCAAATGGATTTCTTTTTCGATTATAGTCACGATATGTGACATCAAAGGAGCATGATTTATATCATGTTAATATTAAAAAATAGAATCGTTTAATCAGGGACGCATTTCATTTTAAAGCATGCCAAATCCCGCATATATCTGAATGATACATATATTTTGTCTGTCTTTAATATTTCATTACGGAACATATCTATGCATGTATATAGATTGTATTCATTTATACGTAAATAGTTTCAGCTTCACATGCATCTATCGATGTCATATTCATATTTATCGAAGAAGGAATTCCATCAGGTGTCAGGGGCGGATCCAGGATTTGAAGTTAGAGGGGGCGCCAGTTGTAGGCAAGGGGTTTTGGGGCCATCTTGAGCCCTCCGATGGGTGTAGGGCAAAGCTCTGGTGGGGACCCAGGATTCTATAGATTTTGCAGAGTAAAAATGAAGTCTTCAAAGTTAGACTTCTTCTGTATTTCTTCTCGTGATTATACTTAAAAAGTATTAAAAATTAATTTATTTAAAGGTTTGTAGATTTAAGATGGAAGGTCCCTCTGCTATTAATTTTACCAATTTAAAAAAAAAATCTTTAAATTTTCATCAAGGTCAACATCAAACAAAGTTGAAGTGATTCATGAAGCGCTGCTAGATTTTTCAAACAGTATACAATTATTTAATGCTTGAGCAGTCAATAGACCAGAATATTTTTCCCTTGGTGCAGGGAACAGCTCAGAGTGTTCTATTGCCCGAGGCCAATGGCCGAGGACAATAGAACACACTGAGCTGTTCTCTGCACCAAGGGAAAAAATTCTGATCTATTGACTGTTCAGGCATTAAATAATTGTTTTATTACCTAATTCCGTTTTTAGTATCTAGGGTTTCATTTGTTTATTACAGAAGGTTTTTGTTCCATTATGCAATATACTAAGATTGTTTTGATCTTTCACTTGCGCAAAAGCTTTTACACGCAATACTGAATTTGGTATCACTAGTATTGATAACAGCGTCTATCTAAAGGTAACAAGCGGTTTTATAAATGTGCAGTAAAATTAACTTTCAACGTTACGATACATTCCCTGAGAACTATTTAAAGGATGCAGATCGTGACATCAAACTTAATTATGACGTTATATCGTATATGAAGTACAGACAAGTGAATTTCGATGTGAAATCAATCGGGAAGCTTTAACATACCCACGTTCTGAAATACGTTGCCGGTCCAATAGACCGCAGTCTATTGACCGGTGGTCCAATAGATCGAAGTCTATTGACCGGCGGTTCAATAGATCGAAGTCTATTGACCAGCTGTTCAATAAAACGGTTTCAATAGCTAAGCAAAACTGCATACACATACAAAATAGACGCAAATATTTAATTTGTAATAAATCAACAAAATCCCTTTGATTAGGTAATAATGATTAATATATCTAGGCCTAATCATGATATCAGACATAGTGAATAGAAAAAGCAAAATTTTACGATCGCAACATAAAATCAAAAATATGAAATGAATTTGAAAATAATATATTGTTTTATTAACTAATCAAAGGGATTGTGTTGTTTTATTACAGATTAAATATTTTCGTCTATTTTGTATGTGTATTCAGGTTTGAAAGTGATCTATTGAACTGCCGGTCAATAGACTGCCCTCTATTAGACCACCGGTCAATAGACTGGGATCTATTAGACCGCCGGTCAATAGACTGCAATCTATTAGACCCCCGGTCAATAGACTGTGATCTATTGGACCGGCAACGTATTTTGGAAAAAGTTTAATTGCTACAAGATTAAAAGATCAGTTTATTATGTTTGTTTTACTATTGTTCTTAAAATTTATCATTTAGGTCATCTTGGTATTGATTAACAATGACCTGAATGCATAATGGTATGAAAATCTTCTGTAACTTAGAATTGTGAACACAAAATACTAAAAAAGAAATTGGGTAATAAAACAATTATTTAATGCCTGAGCAGTCAATAGACCAGAATTGTTCCCCTTGGTGCAGGGAACAGCTCAGTGTGATCTATTGCCCTCGGCCGTTAGCCTCGGGCAATAGAACACACTGAGCTGTTCCATGCACCTCGGGGAAAATATTCTGGTCTATTGACTGCTCAAGCATTAAATAATTGTATAATATACATTATCAAATATTAATTATATTAGAAAACGCAACAAAGCGGAGTTTTTTTTTTAGTTCAGAATATTTACATTCAGTGTGAATTTCTCCTTATCTCTGCCTTGGAAATATGCGACGCTCAATTTCCTGTTAATAAACTAAAGCTAATTCATGCGCCAGGAGCACAAATATAAACGTCATCACGCGTTTTGAGTATATTTTTTATTGTAAGATTAACTGAAACGTTTAAACTTACATAACCAATTTGATATGCACTAATGGAAAATATTTCTTTAAATCATATCATTTCGTCAATAATAAAAAAAAAATTGACAAAGTTTTTGGCACTATAGTTAAAGTCGCGGAAGCGTACTAAATAACATGTTAATATGACTGTTCCATTTATGTTTCATATCCCTGATTAAGAGCGCATACACAATATTTCATATATAAGCATTGAATGCCTAAATAACACTTTGTTGTATAAGATTGCTTCAATCAGCAACAGTTATCTTTCTTTATAACAAAATATTGAAGGTTTTACAACATGTACATGATAAATTGCCATAGATTCTAAATTTTCTAAGAAGAAAAAATATATCAGTTGCATAAGAGAATTGTAAAATGAATCCATATGTTTTAGAAATGCTAAAAATGTAAACCAAAACATGTTATAACACAAAGGGATCAAATGACTGCTGGTGTAATTTGAAATTTCCAGTAATTGGAATGAGCAACACATAGGGTTATTAAGCCAGACGTCTTAAATGAAATGAGATATTAGAACTTTTTAAATGTTGTTTTCACACATCTGCTCTTTCGGAATAAAAAAAAACCCTTATTCCGTTTGATTTAAACATTTGAAATGTCATTATAGAGTTTCAAACGATGCAAACTAATGTTAATTCCAGTGTGTGCAATTGTATTTGTCTTGCCTTTGTCTTTTCCCCATTGCAATACATTTACCTCTGTGAACTAAAGAGATGAATGAAAATTTTTCATCCAAAGATTCTCTGACCTAAAACATAAAAAACGTATTGTTCATGCAAAGCACTATTACATTGATAAAGGAATGAATTCAATATCTAGTAGTTTTATACGATATAAAATGGTTTGGGGCAGTTTACGTTTTATAAACCGCGAAGTGTGGGCACTAGTAGAGGTCTGTGAGTCCCTTGTTAGTTTTTCTGTACAGGACAACTAGCAAGTCACTGGTACTGTGTAAGCACTAGTAGAGGTCTGTCTGTCCCTTGTTAGTGTCTCTGTACAGGACAACTGATCAGTCACTGGTACTGTGTCAGCACTAGTAGAGGTCTGTCTGTCCCTTGTTAGTGTCTCTGTACAGGATAACAGGTTAGTCACTGGTACTGTGTCAGCACTAGTAGAGGTCTGTCTGTCCCTTGTTAGTGTCTCTGTACAGGACAACGGATCAGTCACTAGTACTGTGTCAACACTAGTAGAGGTCTGTCAGTCCCTTGTAAGTGTCTCTGTACAGGATATCTGGTCAGTCACTGGTACTGTGTAAGCACTAGTAGAGGTCTGTCAGTCCCTCGTTAGTGTCTCTGTACAGGATATCAGGTCAGTCAGTGGTACTGTGTCAGCACTAGTAGAGGTCTGTCAGTCCCTTGTTTGTGTCTCTGTACAGGATAACAATTCAGTCTCTGGTACTGTGTGAGCACTAGTAGAGGTATGTGAGTCCCTTGTTAGTGTCTCTGTACAGGAACACTGGCAAGTCACTGGAACTGTGTGAGCACTAGTAGAGGTCTGTCAGTCCCTTGTTATTGTCTCTGTACAGGATATCTGGTCAGTCACTGGTACTGTGTAAGCACTAGTAGAGGTCTGTCAGTCCCTCGTTAGTGTCTCTGTACAGGATATCAGGTCAGTCAGTGGTACTGTGTCAGCACTAGTAGAGGTCTGTCAGTCCCTTGTTAGTGTGTCTGTACAGGATAACAATTCAGTCTCTGGTACTGTGTGAGCACTAGTAGAGGTATGTGAGTCCCTTGTTAGTGTCTCTGTACAGGAACACTGGCAAGTCACTGGAACTGTGTGAGCTCTAGTAGAGGTCTGTCAGTCCCTTGTAAGTGTCTCTGTACAGGATAACAGGTCTGTCACTGGTACTGTGTAAGCACTAGTAGAGGTCTGTCAGTCCCTCGTTAGTGTCTCTGTACAGGATATCTGGTCTGTCACTGGTACTGTGTAAGCACTAGTAGAGGTCTGTCCGTCCCTCGTTAGTGTCTCTGTACAGGATAACTGATCAATCACTAGTACTGTGTCATCACTAGTAGAGGTCTGTCAGTCCCTTGTTATTAGCACTAGTAGAGGTCTGTCCGTCCCTCGTTAGTGTCTCTGTACAGGATAACTGATCAGTCACTAGTACTGTGTCATCACTAGTAGAGGTCTGTCAGTCCCTTGTTATTGTCTCTGTACAGGATAACTGATCAGTCACTAGTACTGTGTCAGCACTAGTAGAGGTTTGTCAGTCCCTTCTTTGTGTCTCTGTACAGGATAACAGGTCTGTCACTGGTACTGTGTAAGCACTAGTAGAGGTCTGTCAGTCCCTCGTTAGTGTCTCTGTACATGATAACTGATCAGTCACTAGTACTGTGTCATCACTAGTAGAGGTCTGTCAGTCCCTTGTTATTAGCACTAGTAGAGGTCTGTCCGTCCCTCGTTAGTGTCTCTGTACAGGATAACTGATCAGTCACTAGTACTGTGTCATCACTAGTAGAGGCCTGTCAGTCCCTTGTTATTAGCACTAGTAGAGGTCTGTCCGTCCCTCGTTAGTGTCTCTGTACAGGATAACTGATCAGTCACTAGTACTGTGTCATCACTAGTAGAGGTCTGTCAGTCCCTTGTTATTGTCTCTGTACAGGATAACTGATCAGTCACTAGTACTGTGTCAGCACTAGTAGAGGTTTGTCAGTCCCTTGTTTGTGTCTCTTAAAGGATAACAGGTCTGTCACTGGTACTGTGTAAGCACATGTAAAGGTCTGTCAGTCCCTCGTTAGTGTCTCTGTACAGGATATCAGGTCAGTCACTGGAACTGTGTGAGCACTAGTAGAGGTCTGTCAGTCCCTTGTTATTGTCTCTGTACAGGATAACTGATTAGGCACTAGTACTGTGAGAGCACTAATAGAGGTCTGTCAGTCTCTTGTTTGTGTCTCTGTACAGGATATCTGGTCAGTCACTGGTACTGTGTCAGTACTACTAGAGGTCTGTCAGTCCCTTATTAGTGTCTCTGTACAGGATAACAGGTCAGTTACTGGTACTGTGTAAGCACAAGTAGAGGTCTGTCAGTCCCTTGTTAGTGACTCTGTACAGGATAACTGGTCAGTCACTGGTACTGTGTAAGCACTAATAGAGGTCTGTCATTCCCTTGTTGGTATCACTGTACAGGATTACTGATCAGTTGTTTGTGCTACGTTAGTACTAGTTGAGGTCCCGGTATGTATGTGTGTGTGTGTTAAATGTGACATTAGTTCGTTTAATTTTTTTTTTGAAATGTTATTATCCTGTGGTAACCCCCTCTTTTGAAATGTTATATGTATCATTCACCATAAAGGTGGTAAGGAACATCCGTTGATATTAATGTGGATAAAAGTACATCACAATAAAAATATTTTCCCCGTTTTAACATTTTCAAATTTTACAATAGTTGACTAAAAATATGTTTGACATTTTTGGGAAAGGTAAAAATTGTAAATGCACCAGCGGGATTCGAAATACTGACTAACATATTCTAGTTAATGCTCAAACCAACTACGCTACACCGTTGGGGAACAATTACAGGAAAGAAAAGTTTATGAATTTATGGTTAATTTCATTGTTTATTTCGATCGGAAGAACGTCACAATATGGAGGTGTTCCATACCACCTTGACGAACCTCAACTCACTGGACCTTTAAGATATAGTCAGTCCGGGCAACAGTTTGGGCACGACAGTCCACGGGGAAGGACTCAACCTAAACTTCTCCCGTCTCTCGTGTACATGGTCCTGCCACATTGTTACAATGCTTAAACCACGACTACTGTTGTTTATTATACCTATGGTCCAGCTTCTCGAAGATAAGCCTTATATGTTTGTTACACTCACTGTGCTTTTAATAGTATTGTTTTATGATGCAGTAAATGTCTTAAAACATCCAGTTACAAAGTTTCTCAATAAATTCAACTTAAAACCATTTATGTCTATACCAGCTGTTTATCTATATTTAGCAGTCATATATATGGTGGTCCGTTTAAGTCTTTATGTATATGAATGACGCGTTCCGTTGGTCTAATGTTAGTTAGTGGAAAGTGAGTAAGAGTAAGCAAGTGTATCCACGTGTAAAGTAATGCAGGCATATCATGTATGTAATGCGTATTAGAAGTTACAAGTAAGTAAAATGGCTATCGTTGAGACATACAGTATTTGTGTACATGATTAGTGTTCGGATGGTGTCTACCTTGGGATATAAGTATGACATTGTTTTTGAACAATTAACAGGTCTAAGCATTCCTGGCATTTTCCTCATATTTACATCGTATCTTCTACGACATTTTCGTCATATTGAATGAAGCGTCATCCTCCAACTGAAAATCCGGACCAGTGGAATGGTATCCTAAGAACAATCTACTTCAATATGGGAACCATGTATGTTGTGTAAATTTAAGACAGTAATCAAATATTAAATCATTTGTGTAAAAACATTCTTTCTTATTTTTGAGGGGGGTCGGGATCTGATATTATTACTAGGTCACTGATCATCTGTGACAATCATTAAGAAATAAGGTGTACCGACATAACAATGACGCTAATAAACGTATCAATATCCAATCAATGACATATCAATATCCAATCAATGACATATCAATATCCAACCAATGACATATCAATATCCAATCAATGACACATCAATATCCAATCAATGACATATCAATATCCAATCAATGACATATCAATATCCAACCAATGACATATCAATATCCAATCAATGACATGTGAATATCCAATCAATGACATCTCAATATCCAATCAATGACACATCAATATCCAATCAATGACATATCAATATCAAATCAATGACATATCAATATCAAATCAATGACACATCAATATCCAATCAATGACACATCAATATCCAATCAATGACATATCAATATCCAATCAGTGACATATCAATATCCAATCAATGACACATCAATATCAAATCAATGACACATCAATATCCAATCAATGACATATCAATATCCAATCAATGACATATCAATATCCAATCAATGACATATCAATATCCAATCAATGACATATCAATATCCAATCAATGACACATCAATATCCAGTCAATGACATATCAATATCCAATCAATGACACATCAATATCCAATCAATAACACATCAATATCCAGTCAATGACATATCAATATCCAATCAATGACATATCAATATCCAATCAATGACATATCAATATCCAATCAATGACACATCAATATCAAATCAATGACACATCAATATCCAATCAATGACACATCAATATCCAATCAACAACACATCAATATCCAGTCAATGACATATCAATATCCAGTCAATGACATATCAATATCCAATCAATGACATATCAATATCCAATCAATAACACATCAATATCCAGTCAATGACACATCAATATCCAGTCAATGACATATCAATATGCAGTCAATGACATATCAATATCCAATCAATGACATATCAATATCCAATCGATGACATACCAATATACGCAATTTGTAATATTTTTGACGTGTATCAAGTACAGTAGAAGTAATGATAATTGAATAAAGGGCGTTGATGTTGTAAGACTAGCGATTGCTATAAAACATAACTGACTATTATTTAATTAATGGGACTATTGTAAACTCAGAACGAAGTGTCAAACACATTAAATGGCGATATATTATGAAGATTGCTGATTTGTTATTTCCTATCTACATTTTGCCATGTTTTTTTACTGTTTATGTAAATATATTGCAGCTATAACTAATTTTTACAACAGTGTATAAATGTATCCAAAAATGGACTTTGCCACGCATTTAGTCTAGTGATTTGCCATTTACCCAATTATTCATTGATGAAATGTTATATAAAAATATATATGCAGATAAAATGCTGCATTTGAACAATTGTTAACTGTGCATTAGTAAACTGTATCATTTTTTAAACTGTTTATTCCCACAGAACAGGTAAGGACCAAATGCCCAAATTTGTTACAATACGAATGTTGCTCATATAAATATACATTGTTAAAAATAGACAATTTTTATTTTGTAAAAACAATTTTTAATTCCAAAATACACATAAAAGGTCAGTTTTTCATTAATCCAACTCTGATATTTATCCCTTGGCTCATCCATAACTTCTGGAGACTAATCTCACAATGTTTCAAACACAACACTAAGATATTTCTTAAGAGCTTTTCTGTATGTTTTTTAGCCATGTTTAAACCGAAAAATCTGACTATGCATTGTTAATATAAAATTTTAGGAACAGAAGGCTGAAAACATATTTAAATAGGATACAACAAAATCTTGAGAAATTCTTAATTTATTAATCCAAGTCTCTTAAATACGGTCAAGGGGTTTCTTTTTAACAAATCTTTAAAAATGTCTGAATATGTTCATGTATCACAATTTGTTACAAACTGAAAATAATGTTTTCTTTTCGTATCATAATCGTCATAGTAGAACGGGTCTAGGATAAAGCATGTGCTCCGAGGTTTGTGACAAAATATATGTCAAAAAAAATGTTGCTTTAATCATCAATTGTGTAGATTATCTTCATTTTGTATATACACTTTAACGTCAATTTATTTTCATAAGTTGAATTAAATCATACATGATTTTAATCTTTTCTTTCACTTTATAAGCGTTCTAAAAATTTGCCATCGTATATTTTAGGGAGAAAAAATGCTTTATACCATACGCAGTCTTTATAGTGAAATATTCCCAATTGCAAGAAAAATTGATTTGTAATCTTTTTTCTTCTTCTTCAGAAAATGGAACCACAGCTTGCAGCTTTTAAAAAAACACTGGAAAACTCTAAAGTGGATCCAGCATGCATCTTTTTGAACAAAGGGATGCGAAAACTTCTTGGCGACAAATAGTCTTTAAATCATATGAAATTCTCGTATATCCATCCCGCGTAAATTAACACACACACACACACACACACACACACACACACACACACACACACACACCATGCCCGGTTATTATTAGACTAATTAAACTTTGTTGAAGTGCCTCTTTGATAAAAAAAAAAAAGAGGACTAAATATTTGATAACGATGAGTGAATACCTGTATTTGAATGTTCCTGGTTTTTTGTGATAATGATACGATATGCCATGGTCTATATGTATGTAAAAGAAGTTATGTTTTTTTAATTTTTTTTTTTATACCTTATGATAATAAACAGACTATAGTTATTTTTTATTGTCATTTTGACTCCAGAATTCCGATACGAAATATGTATTAAGAGTAATAAAAAGTTATTTAGTTACCAGTTATCACAGATTTCCTATCTTTTATTGGTAAATATGATCATTCCTCATTTACATTTAGTCGTTTTACTTTTATTACCAACAAAATGAATAAAATAAAATAAATATACATGCACCTTTTAATGAACATTGGAATGCATGAATAAGATACAGTTTAAGCATTTTTTCGCTTATAAAAACATTACTTTGTATTTCCTAAGGCATCATTTAATCAGTTTTAAACTGGCGTCGTCCTTTTGGCGTTGTCTGCTGGTATGATTGATTTGAACATAATTTTTTTGATTTTCAAATTGATGACTTTTTATGCATACATATATGGTTCTTATAAATGTAAAAGAATAAAACTTTAAGGAAAAAATTATAACATTTTTAAAGGTTTGTTGGAACCAGTGATGGGGTCAATTACATTCAATAGTAATTAATTAAATTACAATTGCTTGATTAAAACCTTCAATTAAATTACCATTACCATTACAAGGATTTTTAAATATAATTTATTAAATCACAATTACTTTGCAAATGTAATTAATTAAATTACACATTACATCGGGGAAAAATACATTTATTGAGTGAAAGCAGATATGACATGCACAAATTTTGTCATGAAAATTGACAAATAATTTATCTAAAGCACCTACACATGTTTACAGTTGAATCTAATGATTATTAATTGTTTAGTATCCAAGTCCCTTAACCTACACCTATAATGTCTACCAGTTTTTTTTCTGGGACCTGAAAGTAAACATTTATCTCCACTTAATTCGTCTTTATAAATTGGAAAAATAGAGGTTACTAGGTAAATCTGGTGGGGTGGGGGGGGGGGGGGGTAGAGAAAAAACTATAATTGTTATCAAAACAATTTACACCTATTGGTCCCACCAAGATTTGGCGACAAAAACTTGAAAACCCTACTGAAGCCATAGCTCTAGGCAAACTGGCAAAAACAAACACGACTTTATAGTTTATACATACAATGCAAATAACATTGATTTTGTTTGTAAAATAAACAGAATTTTTTAATCAAACCTAATTAATATTTGAAACATTAATTATTCCAATAAAATAATTAATTTTATAAGTAAAAGAGATTGAGCATACCACCAAAATTATTTGGTTCCTAACAAATTGATAATTATTAGACACATTGATATTCATATCTGACATAAATTTAGGAACCTCATGATTTAAAAGATAGTGAATAAGTGAAAAGGTTAATATAAAAAAAACTACATGTATATTTGGAAAAAGTTAAAAGCATTTAATTACTCTTCCTAATTTGATCTTGTGTTTGTATTGTTGTATACATTTGTACTATTGGAAGTGTGGGGGACAATGGATAGTAGACATCAGCTTTCTTATTCATATTTACATTCATCAGTGTATAACTGAAAGTAATTGAAAAGTAATTTGAATTACATGCGTTTTTGAAAGTAATTGATTAAATAACCATAATATGTAATTGAAAAATAGGTAAATTACACATTACTTTCAATTACATTAAATTTGTAATTAATTACACCCAATCACCATTAGAAATTACCATTACCCCATCCCTGGTTGGATATCGATATGATTCAGTTTTGCAAGCCGTAGAAAAAAACACTTGAAATTTGAACAAAAAAGATGCCGTACTCATCTTAAAAATAATTACATTATGTGACAAAGCCAATATTTGCGGAGAAACATTTTGTAAATCCAAGAGTGTAACTTACTGAGGAACAAACAACGTTTACCTGGATTAACGTTGTTCTTATAATGAATCCATTTTCAAATACTAAGATTTTGAAAAATAATCCTCTATGGTTATAAAACACAATTATTCACATAAAGCGAAGAAGTGCAAAATGGATAACTCACTAATTAACTCAGCTAACTTATCACTTTATTCGGATCTAATGCATCGTAATTAAGGAAAGTCAATTTGCTAAGTATTTTTATATCGATACACACAGCTTAATCAAAGTTAAAACAAACAATATACTTCTTAAATGACATGTGCTTGCATAACATATGTGCTTTCTGCACTGAAATTGCACCTCACAAACTATTATTATTAAGGTACTCCGTTTCTAAACCTTATAGTATTCGTACTGTTTCATATTATTTTTTCCCCAAAAATTTTGTGCATGCGGTTTCTCGGAAACTATCCAAACGATTTCAACCATTTTTTTTTTACAGATGATTGGAGGTGATCTGAATTTATTTTGTTTTTAATATTTTTTTGCTGTCGTCATTTCCGGTACCGATTTATCGATGATTTTGTAATTTTTACGACCCATTTTGTGCACACTTGATCTCCAATAGTGTCAGAGATATGAATATGAATTTTTCAGGATAGGTAGACCATGATTTAAAGTTGTGCCTATTGTTTTTGTTTTTCACCAGTGGCGCCATCGAATATTGGGTACGAATTTTGATTTTTTTATCCCCTTTTTTGTTCACAATATTTCTCAGAGACGGCTCGATGGATTTTCTTGAAATTTGCAGGAATAATAGAAAAAAAATATTTCGAAGATTTTTTCCAAAAATCATTTCCTGTCGTCCGTTTCCTGTCCCGCGACAAAAAAGCTTGTGTTATAACTTCCGGTCGTCACCGGAAACACTTCAAAAATTATATTTTTTTTGCATTTAATTTATTTCACATAGAATTGAAATATAAGTATTAATCCTGACATATGTCATCTATCCGATATTAAATAAACTAAAACATTCTACTTCTGGTGAGATATCTTAAATATCTCAGATAGCCTTTTTTAAACAAATGTTTTACCCAGGATATCTCAGAAAGGCCAAGTAATCAAGACATGAAACTTATATGGATGATAGACATTTGATAGAAAATGCGTTTAACCGCTTTCATTTTGGCAACCGTTACTTCCGGTCCTCACTGGAAGGGTTCAAACAAATCAAGTTGTTTGAAAGTTTAACTGTTTTCTTTGACAATTTTAGTTAAATTGATGAACAGTAAAGTACAGTTGTCTAATGTTCAAGAAATACTAACTTTTATTTTACTGAGCACTTCCGTTTGTCCGTTTCCTGTCCAGAGACAAAAAACATCGACTCCACGAGATCTCAAAAAAGGTGACGACTTATACAACCAAACTTTGTGGGATGATAGCCCTATATATGTTTCTGTGTTTACATTATTTTGTTTGATTCGTAGTAACTTCCAGTCGTCAACGTTCAAAAATTATTTTTTTCTTATTTTATTTATTTTACATGGAATGAATATATCAGTATAAAATCTTATATATTACCTATACAATGTTATTTAAGCAAAAATATTCTTCTTCCGGTGAGATTTATCAAATATCTTAGGTAGCTTTCCTTTTTACAAATTTTATACCAGCGCGATTTTAGTCACTGTAAGTGATTAAGACACGAATAACCGGAAGGGTTCAAAAAGTTCATGTTTTTAACAAGTTTAAGAGACTTTCTTGGGTGTTTCATCTAGCCTGATAAACAGTGATGTATACTAGGCAAATATACAAGAAATACCAGCTATTATTTTCATTAATCACTTCCGTTCGTCCGTTTCCGGTCACGAGACAAAAAAAAAAACCCCAAGTTTCAACGAGATTTCAGATTTGGCAGAGAGTATCGATATTTCATCGTATCATATAAAACAAATCGGTCGGACGACCTACACGTTACTCCTATCGAGATCGTATTTAGTTTTACCTTATTATTTTTAATTGGAATGAATATGAGCTCCAAACACAAACTTGTTCTATTGATGATAAAAACATTAAAAACTAGACTTTTTGTATTCAACGAAAAAATCAAGAATTTTTTTTTATCCCAGATGTTTTTTTAAAAATTTTCTAACGCATTTGTATTGATCTTTCAATGCTTAAAGAAAGATAACTCCAAAGCTTCATATGTAGATAATATATTGTTTTTATAAGATTTCGAATTCGTAAAACAGAAGGTACTCATATATAACGCACATAACCTTGTATGCCTTAAGGTTTATGCTTTATTATTGGGTGTGTAATGCGAGATAACTATATTACTCAAAATTGTTTAACTTTAACAAAGTGATTTTATCTTATCCCCCCCCCTCCCTCCCCACCTAAAACGTAAAAATGGGATCTACCAGGCATTTAAAACTATTCTCTTGTTTAAAATCTATAAACCGAAAATATTTCAAACGTCGGATGCAAATAACAGTTCTGCTAAAGAATTGTCATTAGCTTTGATCCCTCCAAATCCTCCTTTTTTAAAATTCACGTTTTCCGGTCTGGAGGGTACCAAGGATAATACTGACCAGACTACACCAACTGACTTTTACGCTGCAAGGTGAATCTTTTTCTAAAATTTCTTTTTTTACAGAAAATAAGATCGATATGATATGAAAGCTCAAGTGAGCTATTTTGATCACATTTTGTATGTCGTCCGTCTGTCCATCTGTCTGTAAACTTTTCACATTTTCAACATCTTCTCCAGAACCACTGGACCAATTTAAACCAAACTTGGCACAAAGCATCCGCAGGCAAAGGGTATTCAAAGTTGTGAAAATTGAGAACTACGCCCTTTTTCAAGGGGAAAAAATTAGGAATTATTGAAAATATTTGAGAACTTTTCAAAAATCTTCTTCTCAAGAACCATTTGGCCAGGAAAGCTGAAAATAGTATGGAAGCATCCTCTTGTAGTGTAGATTCAAAGTTGTGAAAATCAAGACCCTCAGGGGTAGGGTGGGGTTTTGTGGGGGGGGGGGGGGAGTCAAACTTTTACATAAGATAATTATTATAGAGTAATCTTAATTTTTTTTTCTCAGAAACTAATCAGCCAGGTAAGCTGAAACTTGTGTGGAAGCATCGTCAGGTAGTGTAGATTCAAAGTTGTAAAAATCATGACCCCGGGGGTGGGGCCACAATGGGGGGGGGGGGGTCAAATATTTACATAGGAATATATAGAGTGAATCTTTAAAAATCTTCTTCTCAGAAACCAATTGGCTAAAAAAGCTGAAACTTGTATCCTCAGGTAGTGTAGATTCAAGTTTGTTCAAATCATGTTCAAATCATGACCCCCAGGGGTAGGACGGGGCCACAACGTGGGAAGGGGGACAAAAATTTATATAGGAATATATAGGAAATTTTTTTTTTCTAAAAAACCATTTGCCTAGGAAAGCTGTAACTTTAGTGAAAGCAACTTCAATATTAACAAATAATGTTAATATATATATTTTTACTTATATGCAATTAATTTGACATATTGCTGATTCTTTAAAATTGTTTAGACTTCGGCCCCTGGCCGATTATTGGGCCTCACAAGGGGTTCAGAGTTTGATGAAGGTTTATATCCCATATATAAACGTTAACAATTGTTTAGGATCTTTTTGAGAGATACAATGCTCAACATGTGAGATGACTATTAAATCATCCTGTTAGAAAAGGGACTAATAAAATAAACATCAGAATATCCAGGGGGAAAATGGATTTTATTTATACAGGATCTACATGTATTATACTACATTATATTGTCCAGATAGTTTGTATTATGACTTAATTAAGCTGATTTTAGCATACCTATTGTTCCTCAGGAGAGCATGTTGGTTTTTTTTTTTGAAAACCGGAAGCATAAGAACCGAAACTCTAAAACACTACATACGCATGAAATAAAGAGTTGCATTATCGCTTCAATATATCAAAAATTTGTTGAGAATGATGATAATAAAAGGAGAACGAAAACAATGGGTCTTTTCGACCGAGTCATTATGCTCTAATAAAACAAACTAGAGACAATCGAAAGTTGAATAACCCTTATTATGACAAAACACACAACAAATATATTTTCGTTTCATAATCGTTTAATATGAATCACTATATAATAGGGGCTTGCGATAGTTAAGAAATATAGGCATTAGCACTGCAAAAGTATAGAAAAGCAGAATAAAAATAGTAAACTGTTCTACGACATATGACAATCATAATAGGACGTATTTCAATCCAAAACACCATCAAATAAACTTTAATAAGGACAAGTTTTATTTTCACACAATTTAAACTAAACAACAGTTTTATGTTTTTTGAGAACCGTATGTGTTCTTATATTCAAATAATAGAAGTATGTTGATGTTTTGTGTACCATAAATAAATATCAATTTTTTAGTGCTGATAGTATTATACCAAAACATTTTTCTAACTAATTCAATCAAATTTTTGAACCATTCTTGTATAAGTAGATCCGGTTAATATGAATTTTAAATTATTACTTTTTAATGTTTCATGAACTCCTTGTTGACTTACAGGGACCCCCCCCCCCCCCGGAAAAAAAAACAAGCATATTTTTACAAAGAAAAGAGAAACTTGAAATGTCTGATGTAAATGACATTCACAATTCACAAAACAATAACTTATTTTGTAAAAAAAAAAAAAAAAAACAACCCAAAAATCCCTTGAATTTCAATTCGAAATATCAAAATTTCATAAACTAGTATTGTTCTTTCAAGGGTACACCCCTTGTGAAAGCTGACATGAGTTCATAAATATGCATTATTTCCCTTTCATCCTCGACTATCGCCATATAAGTATATTTAAACAAATCTATTTGTGTTGTTTCGAGGAATTATATTGCTGCACTTTCAAAGAAAATTGCTTGTCATCTATCTCCGCCTTATCATCATTGATGTTTTCTGGATTATCGTTGCTGCATGAATTGTAGGGTACCAATTATTTGACCAATTAGACATGTAGGGCCAATTCAGGTAAGCATAATGACAGGAGTTAAACCACCATCCTCCTTTGTAGGAAGAGGCACAACTACGGCTGCTTTTATCATTATCTCTGTCTAGTGTGGAGAACATCATTCCATTCAAATCAGTGCCTGAATCTGTTCCAGTCATCGCGTTACCTTATTCAAATATACATACAAACGCAATATTAGGAATATCATCATGCACATTGTGTGATCAAATGTCTATTCTCAACTTTACTTTTTATAGCTTATTGAAACACTTGTGTAAAAGCATCATCATTTTGTTTTTTGAGACTTAGAAAAAGTTTGAGCTTAGAAAAGTTTACCATGTCATGAAATATGTTCACAGGCCTATTAATACAAATACAAAAGATAGCTGCAAAAATCTGAACTAATCAAAAGTAAAAAATAAGACAACAACAAAATGTTCTTATCTTAATGGTTTTAATTGATGTTATCTTATCCTTCTATCCTTCTTTGAAAATAGAAATCATGTTTCAGGAATGATACTTTAACGATCATTAAAATAAAATTTTGATGTAGCATTCCACCTTAAATGAATATCATCGTCTGATAATCAGATTAAGTGCTATCAATATTAAATTGTTTTGCTAGAACTAGACTTTTGTTCCAAATATACTTAAAGAAAAGAGAAATTCCGTAAATCAACTATCTCCAAGTTCCTTATATCTTAATTCGACTAAACGTAAACTTTGCATTCTATTACTGAAAACCCAATTCAAAGGCGTTTATAAAATATTACCTGACTAAAGTATTTCAGTCTTTTGTTTACATTCTAACTAGTAAACTATCAAATCCTTTAAGTATAACATACCGAGAGTGCCAGAGGCCTGTCCACCAATGTATATCCTATAATTGTCCAGTTCACTCGAAATTGAGAACGTTTCGTAGAGTTCAAACAAGGTTGTTCCGTTTGTGAGGGTTAGTGTGACGTACAACGAGCAGGTGTTTGCTTTTGTCAATTCATGAATCACATCATTACCTACAAATAAAGGAATAAAATATCAGAAATTTAAATTTAATCATTTTGCAATTAACTGATTCAAATCAACACAGACAAATAAATAGTCCAAGAACAGATTTACTCCATTGAAGATTACGGTTATCTGCGAAAATTGTAAACTTTATTTTGCTTCAATTTAGTTGGTCGTTAAAGTGGCATGGTCACGATTTTGGTCTAATTCTATTTTCTGTTTTATTATTTACAATGCTTAAGGAATGCATTTCTTAAGATCAAATAAAATTTGAGAATCAGTCGTAGAGTTACAAGCAAGATACAGGGCTGACAATTCTTTTCAGCGCTGAATGCTTATTTTTGGATGTCGTCGGTTCTGTGTCATGTTGTAAATTTTGAATTTACTGGGTGGGTGTAAATACAAAATTTACAACATGACAAAGTTGTCATGTTGTAAATTTTGTATTTACACCCACCCAGTAAATTCAAAATTTACAACATGACATCTGTAACACACCAAGCGGTGCAGACAAATTGAATACCGCACGTTAGCGCGGTATGAGAATTTGTCTGTACCGGTTGGTGTGTTACAGGACCGACGACATCCAAACATAAGCATTCAATGGTTATATTTATATTCATATTGATGTCTATTTGTATGAAATTTATGTGTATTGTCGGTGTAAAGCCATTATATACGCTCTCAGTCAGGGATATGAAACATACATGGAACAGCCATATTAACATGCTACTTAGTTCGCTTCCGCGACTAAACATATAGTGCCAAAAACTTTGTACAGAAAAATCTTTTTTATTAAGAAGTAGATCTAATTTAACGATTATTTTTCAAAAAGACATATCAAATTGGTTCTGTAAGATTGAACGTTTCATTTAATCCTACAAAAATAAATATACTCAAAACACGTGAAGACGCTAATTTCTGTGCTCATGGCGCATGAAAAGTGTATTCAAAGAAAATAAATTGAACGTCGCAGATTTCCAATGCAAACATAAGGGGAAATATACACTGAATGTAAATATTGTCATGTAAACAAGGCTCGTGCCCTGTTTTTGTTTACAAAGGTTCAATATACCAGTAAAAATCGTTTACATGCTGATTTGTCCATCTTCTTATTCGTTTTAAGCATAAATAAACAGTTCCTAACGTTTAACACATTCATTTTAGGTCTAAAACTGGAATTTTCACTTCAACATTCAATATGTAAACAAAAGTTTTGTTTACATAGCAAATAATTGTAGGCTCCCTAACTCGCTTATAACTCAACGAATGACACTAAAATTGTGGTTGCCTAATAAAAATGCCTTATTAAAGCATTGTAAACATTAATATCGGAAAACTAATTTTTGACCAGAATCGTGACCATGCTCCTTTAACAACCAGACATACATGTAGACAATATTTTATGTTAAAGCTCCCTCGGTATATTAAAATATTTCTAAACACTTATGGGCAATTTCTGTAAAAAACATTGTATATTGACTTTCTTGTGATGTATTGATATAACTTTGATTTCGTACCGTTTAGAAAACGGGAAAACAAAGACAATACTTAGTCAAGGATATAAAAACATTCTTAACCACCTTGGTTTGGGACCATTTACAGCTAACTGTGCTGCTGTCCTAATATTTTACAAAAGATAAGCTTGTATACGTAACCTAAAGTATAACAAGCTTTTATTTCATCGCATCTCATTGCCAAGTTTTTTTTTTTACCAATCTATACTCTAATATGCCAAATTTACGAAGAAAGGGAAATAAAATACTAAACTTCGATGCATTAGGAAAAAAGTTGATAAATGTTCGGGACTTAAATCTTGAATCAATGCACATGACCCATAGTTGTAGTTTATATAATATCGATATCGTGGTGTTATGCAAAAACTAAAACATAAATAATACATGTGTTGAAACAGCAAGCTTTTTGATAATACAGGAGAAATAGCATCGAATAAGAATCTAAATGAAAAATTTATGTCCAATATGACGAAATGTCATTTTCAAAAAAGTAAGTTATACTTCACCATTTTTCTTTTGAAATTCGATAGTTTAGACTTAAATTCTAATCTGAATTTTACCGAAAACATTTATTTATGTCATAACCCTTTAATATTTGAGTTATTGACACCTTAACACTAGAATGACATGCAATAAACGTATATGTTTGATAGTTTACTATTATATATTATTAAAGCTACATATACAGTGGTTTTTGAAAACAAGCTGATTACCTAGTCAGTTTTTCAATTATATGTACTAAGGAAATTAAAAACAGCACAAACCAAAACAAAATCAGCCAATACCAGAGGGTAAACATTTTATCTGTTTATATAAACATCATGTGTATTGTATAATAGGAATGCATACCAATCCAGTATTCGCCTGGAGCCGAACCAAATCCACTTTTGTAATCATTCCAGTTTCTACTGAAATTTTCATATCCATTAAATCGATTCTGAATAAGCTAGGAAAAAAATGCAGGTGAATTAGATACATGCAGCTGTAAAATGATGCAGAGAGAAAAAGAGAGGACGTTTTCCACCTTTATGAATGAAAAATGACAATAACAAACTGTCATCTCAAAAATCCATAAAACTAAATACAAATTCAAAGCAGAGCAACTAAAGCAGACCTCTAAAAAGATAGAGGTAGGATCAGGTGCCTTGGAGGAGTGAGTAGCCTCTGCTGACCGGTCACATCCGCCTTGTGCTCTTTGTCGTAATCGGGAAAAAACGGAAAAGTCCGTAGACAATAAGGTGATAAATTATGGTCTAACAATTAGTATGAAAAACGTCAGTCAGCATGCGACCCAGTGGATGATTGTATTTGCTGACAAGGTCGTTGTATCGACCATAGAACTTACGAAAAGATGACTTCAAACGAGCCTGTTAATAGTCCTGTTTTATCAACTTGTTTGTCAGTAGCTTGCCTCGCCTTAGAAAATGTTCATACGAAGAGCATGCCCTTGCGTATCGAATTAACTGAGAGATAAAAACACCATATGCAGGTGATGAAGGTATATTGCTACATAAGTAAGGAAAGTTGACCATAAAAAAAGTCATCGCGTTTATCATAAACTTTTGTTGTTAGGTTACCATCAATGTCCATTTCCAGTGAAAACTCCAAACATGAAACAGATGACGCAGATGGTATCTTTTATTTCAAGTTCACTGGAATATATCGAGTCGACGTAAGTATAGAAATAACAATTGTTAATTGATAATACGTCGTCGATATACCTGAATGTTGAGTTGAAGGCCACAGCGAGTAATTTATTTTTTTCACGTACAAGTTTTTGAATAAATCCTGCTTCATAAGAATACAAAAATAGGTCTGCTAAAAATGGGGCACAATTGGTACCCATGGGAATTCCAAAAGATTGTTGGAAGACTTGATTTTCAAAAACTACATAGATGTTGTCTATCAGAAACTCAAGCATCTTTTTAATGTCAACTTCAGAGTGCTGGTGTGCACAATCTGAATGACTTTTACTGTTAGAATTTTAGTAAGCTTATGCATTTGCATTGAGAAAATACATGTAATGTAAATTCGGAAGGACAGTTATATCAAAACGCAGATTAAGAACTTAGTTATAGGCAACCTATCAGTGATCTTTGTTGATCATCCTTTTCTATAAGCTGGTTTAATACTGACTTTATACGAATTCGCGAAAGGTTGTCAGATCGAAATTATATATCACTGTTGTTAGTTGTCGTTTTCGTATTTTTTCTTGAATAATTTTATAATAAATTTTATATAATACATTTACAAAAAATCTGCAATCGATTGCCATCCCATACTAAAACTTTAAAATTCTAGAAGGTTGACAACAATATTTTGCCAAATTAAACAGTTATTGCAACAGTGTCTATCAAAATCTGTCAACATAAATTATCAATATTGTATTTTGTCAATATATTTCAAAAATGATATTGTAACATAAAAGATATTATATATTCATACGACATATTTAGAGTATGCCAAAGTTATTCAGCATAGGAAAATGTTTTGTCAAATGTTTAAAGTATTGTTCAATGTTGCTGTTTATATACATTATCTGTTACAACTAACCGTCCATCCTCCTCCCATTGTTTCCATGTCGCAGATGACGTCAGTGCTAGCGCCCCCTGCTGGGAAAATTTTATAAACACCGGAACGATTCTGTCCAGTTCTAAAAACCCCTAGACAGTCTTTAGCTGAGGAGAAAACATAAACACTGAACACTAGAACGAGATAATAGCAAATTCAGTGTTGATTAATTTCGTAATGTCTGTGAATCTTTACATTTTTCTCGCGAATTTATAAAAAAAAAAAAGAACCCAACAAATTCCCAATTTTCATCGTTTACATTATATGACTACCCCAAATATAACTGAACTTGAAAATAATACCATTTAAAATTAAAATTTAGGATTCTAATTTAAAAGTGTGTAACTCATTGATCGCAATCGCTTGTGTGTTACATTTACGTGGGTTGTTCGGAAATTATTGAGACATTTACTCTTACTCCCTTAGGAAAACAGATAAATCATTGAAATTTCACTAGAAAGTAAACCAGGATACCTTTTATTAACTTGAAAAATTTGAAGTTAATGACATCATTTGTCCATTCCTGGTAAGCTAACAAACTTGCCTACATCCATTGACCCGGAGCAATCACAAACACATCTCAACGTTATTTTAACGTTTCTCCTTGATCCTATGTTTTAAAAACATTACAAACGAACGGAAAACATGAAGTATTCTTCATATTTCATCTTTTTTTTTAATTTTAAAATGGCAACAGTTACATATTCTCTCCATTTTGATTTTTGTGAAAAAATAGAGTTATTTCTTCCCAAAACTCAAGTTACTGTGAAACTTTTCTTATATTCATTCTGTATATATCTTAGAACTGTTGAAATCAGTTTTTATGTAAAAGGTAATTGATATTTTGTCCCTTTGTTTTAATTCTAGTTAACCAATCAGTAAATAAACCCCGATTAACCGAAGCTTTTGACTCCTTTCCATCGTATAGTTTTTTAAAGCAATTTCCTGGCCAAACAAGGCCTTCTTCTGAGATTCCCACCAATTTGATTCCCACCAATTCAATGTACATGTATATTCGCTGCGCCGCCTTGACGTCGAAATTCGATAAACCGTCGCAGTCAGATATCTACTGTTAGGTAAATGGTTTTGTACTATCTCCGTATTTCAAATGGAACACTAGTAAAACCTGCACAAAAGTTAGTCACGATAAATAGCAACATGAACATATATAATTTAATCAAAAATTGTAGGCCTACCAACACTTAAAAAGTAGATGTTTAAGTTTTTTAAACTCCGAGTTTGTGCCTGTGCCGGGTACCCCCGACCATCGAGTTGTTTATGTATTGTCGTAAACAAATTATTAATTATTTTGTAATATTACTCTGCTCAATTATTTGTTTAGGTTTCTTCAATGTTTACGCCATTTTTTACTACAATTCGTCACTTAGAAAGGGAAATATTTGTGTTGTCTCAATAATTTCCGAACAACCCTCGTATATGCAATTTTTTAAACAAAAGTATTGTATACAATTGAAGAAGATCTATTAGAAAATATTCATATCTTGAACTGTTTCAAGATCACACATTTTAAGAAAGAATGTTCATAAATCATAAAAGTGCTTCTTTTTAATAATTATAGGTATAAATGACTGATTTTGGAAAGTACTGTTTCATCTCCATAAAATATACCACGTCGTTTGTGCGTGACATGCAGGAACAACGTGATCGCTAATCTTTTCTTTGAAAACTAATTACTAAAAATCTAAGGTACAAATTATGAAGGTTCAATAAATTGTTACGTCGCACAATATTTAACTAACTTGAATAATTTAAGAAACATATAGATAAATTGGTTTGTTTGAGTAGAGGAAGAAAATGAATGGGAAAATATAAAGTAACTACATCTTTATGTTTAAAAATTCTCGTATATTGTAAACTTACATTTATAATTTGGTTCATAAGGAGCAAAGTATCTCCATTCGGCCTCCAGCTCAGCATTGATTAGTTCGGTGGTATAATGAACCCGACATTTTTCCTGTTTAAAGTTGAATCCAAAATATACACAATCCGGGCCACAAATAGAGTTGCAGTTACCGAGGCTACTAGAAGAAGCCTCCAGTACAAGGGAATCATTAAATAGTTTGCCGTCGTGAAGCGGGTTTGCTTTGTAAACCTTATTTACTATGGCCATAGCCGGTGGACAAAGAAAGAAAAGAAGCACACGAACGCCGCTCAACATTATAATATCTAATACTGCCACACACTGGGGTTTTCATCAAATATATAAAATAAATTTAAACAAAACTATCGATTTGATTGGTGAACTTGAAATGAAAACGATTTTTATTGGTTGAAAGTTTTATTGATCAACTCATCAGAATAAATTCTAATTACGAATACATATTTCAAGCAGATTACTGCATCAAAAAGCACCATACAATAAGCATCCCCATGTTTTTCCTATCGGGGGGAAGCATCAGGAAAAATACTATAGTACTCTTACATTCAGTCATTTGTATTGGTGAATATTACAGTATAGATATTTCCGCTACATGTTTTATTAATTTCGTCATTATTTGTGGAATCATTGAAGTCGTTTTGTTGGAGATGAAAAGATGATGATTTTTAGAAATTTAAATAGTCCTTCTTAATTTTGTAACCAATGAAACAAAACACATACATGGGGTCTCCAACAACCATTCATCGTCATAAGAAACACCTCAGTAGACACGAATATTGGAAATCGAATGTTTAAGAATCAAATAACACAACCTGAATAGACTTTGTGTGAGCATTGTTAAAGTATCCTTTCAGACACGAAAATTACAAAATGATGCAGGAAGTAAATATAAGTCTGACCTTTAGTACCGAGCCCTTATGGGACTATCAAATATGGGAATATAAAGTCAGTGTGGTCATATTTCTCAATTATTTAATGGAGTTCATCATTGCTACTTGTATATCCTGAATAAGTTTATATCATCGTTTATAATGAACTATGAAAATGCTTTTAAAAGGCTGTACCCCCTAGAAATTGTTTGAATGGCTTTGTCCAATCAGATTGTTGTAAGCGGATTAAAGACATTACCCCTCGAAACAAAGAGAGAGAGAGAGAGAGAGAGAGAGAGAGAGAGAGAGAGAGAGAGAGAGAGAGAGAGAGAGAGAGATAATGGAGTTAATGATACAGATGAACAAAACATTAATTATAAACTGGCAAATAAATTAAGGTATATAATATCCTGTATTGATCTAACTATTATAAGTATTTTGAAGAGAGATTTTTTTGCTGTTGACAAAGTGTCTACAAATATAAATAGGAATGACGTAATGTCAAAACAGTTAGCTATACCTAACCAAAAAAAATATTCTGGAGAATACGGGCATTGAGTATTTTGAAATGCTAACGAATTGTGATTAATGAATTATATGAATTAGTTATGGTGTATCGGAAGACAACACAAGCGCTAGCTTAGTAGAAAAAAAATGGCGGACAAATCCCAAATTAAAGACTTTTCACACAAGGAGCTTAAATGAGTAAACATTAAAATTGTTATCCAAAATACAGTCACATCCAATACCCTATACCAACGTTTCTACCAGCAACATTACGACCTATGTTTAGTTTTGATAAGTTCGGCTTGATTTGATTAGAAAAGTTAGAGTTGTATTTCATAGTTTCTCGGTGGCGGTTTTAATAACCAGCTCAAAAGTCAGCACATGTAGGATGTTTGACATTACGTTATCCCTATATGTATGGGCATCGTTCTCACCGGCAAAGTAATTTTAAAACACTTTAAAGTTACATCAATATAAGATATAATAATCATTAATTTCTTGAAAGTTTATAATTGTTTATCTGCATCACTTAGATTTATCCATAAACTCTCGCTATCTTTTCACCCTCTCATCCAAGTTACGAGTGGTAATGTTTCAACTCCGACTGGTACGAGCTGATTGGACAACGCTCAATCAATTAAAGCAATTTGTTGAAACTTTTGCGGAGGTACAGCCTTTGATATACTTCTATGTTGTTCACTATAATGAAACCAAGGCAACATTTGTTGATGTAAATAATTGCATTGTGATTTTTTTTCATAATTTACCCCTTATCGTAGAAACTTTATCGGTTTTTGGATCAATCACTGAAAAAAGCTGTCGTGCAAATTTTTACTATCCATTTACGTGAAACATTATGATATCTGAAGTTAAATAAAACTCAAATAAAAGAAATATTTTCGAGCTGATAAAATGATATGATCAATAATTTGACTGTTAAATATAAGCCGTTAGGTGTCAAATGTTGTGTTCCATAGATAGTTTACTAACAGACAATTTTGCTATAAATAGCTCAGTTAACTATCTTTATAAATTCAAAACACATAATCAAGTTGATAATTCTTTTTTTTCATACATCAACGATCATGAATCATAATACTAAAAATACAACATATACACCCATCCAATGAATCACTATACTCTGTCCCACGTTTTTGCTTCCACTAATATTTGTAATATCTCGATAATCATAAATATCTTTGTGCCCGAACAACATCCATTCACTGGAATGAAAAAAATCAAGATTATCTGTTCGTTCTGAAACGCCCCCTCTACCCATTCAGGTTTCAATACACAACCAAAAAATAGAAAGTTTACGGGGAGTATGCATAACAAACATCATTTAGTACCCCGGATGATAACATTAAACAAATTATTTAAAGTGTCCCGATTACTTCCTAATGGAGAATGGATGTAAACATATCCCATTTCGAATCTCCGTAGGATGTTCGGTTTTGTTCATGTGAAATTCACCGGGTATGATGTATCAATGAAGAAATCTTGGATTTTTCCCTCTAATCGATTTGAATTGTACTTCATTGACATGTATGTTTATTTAAATTAAAAATCAACAAAGAGTGACAGAATCAATAACTTAGGACAGACTATAAATAGCCTACTTGAAAATGTTCTCTGGATTAACAATTCATGCTTAATGGCAAATATTATTTACACGTGGTACATCTATTGGCACTTACCTCTAATTTGAAGATCAAAATGCAATCTGCATCTTCGCGTCTCATACAAACGTTTCAGCTGGTCGCGTTTTTTATGGTTAATAGCAACTCTAGATTATCTTTGACTGATGTAACTTGATTAGTTCCAAAAATGATATTGGACACTACATCAATTTTGAAAGATGGCAAAAATATACAGAATCCACTGATTTTAATACCTACCTAAAACTGTCAAACTTCCGTTCCTCAAATACTTTAGGCGTTCCCAAAAGATTGATTAGAGAATTAGGCTAATTTCTTTTCTAATGAAGTTTTTAAGAGCAAAGGAACGTAAAAACATTGTTTTGTGTATGTGAGGCTAAAATCCCTACACATTACAATATGCAGTTGATGAGAGAACTACAAAAAAATCCGGGGAAACCTATCTGAAATTCAGATAAGATGAAGACGACAGCAGTTGGATTCTACTTTTCACTATTTACCAATTACCACCCAGCCTTTAATTACATTTACAGCATCCATAGAAAGAATTGTTTATTTCTATTCTTTACTAATGAAAGGCTGGAATTTTTAACACCAACTAAAGACGGCATTTAACGGCCAAAGAATTTTAAAGGAGATTGCTGTTATGCTAGAACTAGATAGTTCATTTCAAGAGCATGTTTCCTAAATTGTATTCATTAAAAAACACAGAAACTTATATTGATATATGATAACACAGTTCAAATGTGCAGCTTGAATATTGATACATGCACATCCTTATATTTGCAACATGTGGAAATCTGCAACCCCTTAATTAAGAGAAAGGGGACAAGAGAAAGAAGGTGAAACATATTCGAGAGAGGTAAAAAAGAAAGAAATTGGTATTGTTATGCTTAAAAACGTTATCAACTGTCTTGAGTAGTATAATATTCGTTTATTTTGTTTTCCACCTTTACAGTATAATATAAAAAGACAAATAGGGTCACATAAAAATATTTTTATCTCGTTATTATGAGTTAATTATCTCGTTATCACGAGAAAAGATCTCGTTATTACGAGTTAATTATCTCGCTATTACGAGAAAAAATCTCGTTTTTACTAACTATTTAATAGTCGATAATTACTATTATTAATTAAACATATTCGAAATAGAAAAAAAGAACGAGGGCGATAGAGGTGTGCTTATAAACGTAAACAACTATCTTAATTAGTAGAAAATTCGTTTATTTTGTTTTCCATCTTTACAGTAAATTTCGATACATTCACAACATTGCTAAATCCAAAGATTGTTAAGATTGTATTGAGGCATCCCAACTTATTCATAAATTGTATAGAAATAAGGAATATAACAATTTTCTTTTTGATAGTTTTTAAAGATTTGCTGTTTCCAAACAAAAAATTGTATTTGTTCAATATGTGAGAAAGTATAAACTCTGGTTGTTCTTGTATCTTTCAAACACACATAAACAAATTTAATATCCATAATAAAATATTGCTAGTAAGAGAGACTTCATTTATCTTAGAATTGCAACTTTGTCTTTAGTGTTTTAGTACTATTTAGTATTACTTTTGTATTTAGGTTAAATTTTGAAATTGTATAGTGGCAGACATCTTATACCCCAGGCAGCGGTAGTCACTACCGCATTTTCTATGGGAGGAGCTTATCAAGATAAGAGAAAGCAGCTAAGTTATATTTAGTATCACTTTCTCTCACCAGGTGATAAGCACATGGCTTATCAGATAACACAGATTACTGACCACTGATTTTCGATAGCTAAGACTCTTCAACCAGTGTTTGGAGTATAAGAAAACAAATTGTAAAGAAGAATTTCATATTGTTTTTATATGTACATGTTTTAAAAGTAAACAGATTATTTTAGATAAATATTAATTTGTGTATAATTTACAGATTTAACAAAATTGCTTACTTTTTTATAGACATATAATCCAAGTATAATGATTTATCACTGAATAAATTAACCAAATCACTTTTCATAAAAAGTTTCAATAATCCTGCCCCACAAAGTGAATGCAAATTTGTTTGTTTTCGGTACAAGGTATGCAAATTTGTTTGTTTTCGGTACAAGGTTTTTGCGGCCAGATCGAGATCTTGGTCGACGAGCATCTTCAAAGTTACTAATAGATGTGTATTCTCGGTCCACATTTTCATTCCAGTCTAGGACAGCCATGTTCGACCTCCGTTTATACTCCTCATTACCAAATTTTAATATTTCATTGTGATATATAAGGAGGGCATTGTTAAAGGACCCCACATAATGCATGTCAATGCAGTTGACATAATCCTCTGGTGTCTTGTATATTTGTAGTTTATGAATCTCTGTCTTTAGAATTCTTTCTGCGTCAGAATTGCTTAGGATGTTCTTTGATGGTTCATAATTTGGGTCTCCTCTGCATCTCGATTCAACAGAACAATTCTGATGGTTGTTCTTATAGTGCTCAACAATGTTATCCAGACATCGTCGCAACTTCACAGGGGAACCTTCACAATTTTTCATCGCATTTTTTTTCATTTCTTAGATGACTCCCTTACTTGCATGCCATGTATCATTTGCATTGGTTACTTGTGGTTGATGTACTGCAAGATATTTGTTAACACTTGCATTTCTGTCATGTCCATGGATGATGATTGATATGTCATTTTCATCAAAATGTTGGTACAGATTTTCAACCCCCCTGATTTCATGACGCTGGCTAACAGGATCATCTTGTCTGGATACCACAGTCAAACCCACAACACGATGATGTGTCTGTCCAATAGCAATGATGTCTGATTAGGCTGCATTTCTCCTCCAATCATGACGGGCATCTGTCATAATGTTTATCCCATAAAAAGGGACTTCATTTTCTTCTGCCTTTAAAAACTTCAGTTGTTACTTCTTCATTGATGGCATCTGTTATTGAATCCTTAGCCAGGTCTTCTGTCACAGAGCAGTGTAAATTATGGTGACTTTCAATTGCACTCTCATGAATGATACCTATATTAGAAGAGTCACAAATACGCTTATATTGACTGTAACGCATACCTGTTGCATATACAGAATGGATCATTCTGAGATTGGCAAGAAATAATCCACCAGGCAAATGCTGGGAGGAATCTGCTGTGACCAGGTGATTGTCTTTACAGGTGAAAGTAACTTTAGCTTTATGACCAAATCTTTGCAATTTTTTAACATCCAAAAGTTCAGTACAGGTTTGATAGTGTTGCTGAATTCCTGAACAAATATTTCTCATCGCTGAATAAGTTTTCTGAAACATATCTTCATCTGTGCCTTTTTCCTCACATGGTAAATATGGTTGAAAGTTCAAATTTCTCTCATCATTTGCATCAGCAGTCCGTCCATTTAAATGCAAGTAAAAGTCAAAAACTGCATTCAGAACTTGTTCGTTTGTCACAGAAGACATTTTTTCAGCCATGCACAGTTTGATTTTATCCATTTTGTTGTAAACTGATACATCTTCTGATTTAACATAAAATCGAACACATCCTGTAACGAGGGTTTTTTCTTGAAGTTTACATTTTTGATTCCGTGCTTTCATTTTCTGTCCGCAGTCTGATCTTCGTTTCTTTCTTCCACATTGTTCTCTATTTTCATCACGGATTCTCTTTGTACTTTCTTTTTACTTCTTATTTTACAACTGATCAGTTTGATATGTATGTGTGTTTGTTTTTATGCAAGTTTTCCACCTGCTGAGTCTGCAGAGCCTCTGGCCAGTGTGGGATACTTCAGGGTTATAAATATTCATTGTTTTCTTTGAGTATAATAAATTGAGTTTTCTGATAGGTATTTTGATTGCTTTATGAATTTTTTTTATTATTAATTCATAGGTATTTTTGCTCCATAAAACCTAAAGCATTAAAAATATAAAACCAAAACATGATGACAACAATATGTTACTGCATGGGATTGTTTCTTACTGACCAGTGAGAAACTTTCCCGCCAAACTTCACAGCATGGTCATTTGGAAGAGTTTATTGCCTTTGGTCAGGGGTATAGTAGTGACACTAAACTGTTATAAATAATTAATACGTATTCATTACAATTGAACAGTTAATAATTTGTTCATGCTGTTGGATAAATATTTTGGTCTTTCGTTTGTTAGTAGAAACAAGTTGTTGCTTTTATGTATAAAAATGTAATAAATTAGACACAAGTCTGGTACCCCTGGTGTAGTGAAATAGTCTGTCTTGGAATCAGTCTGGCCATTCTACAGGAAATCATCAGTGAATGTAACACTCTACATTTTTCTTTGCTTTACCACGTCAATGTCACAAACAAGAAGGCAAGTTTGTTTGAACATTACAGAAGTCGAACATTATTCCATCCGAGATTTATTTTCACACAGTGAATGGGATTTTGACTCGTGTGTTGTTTTTAATAACTGGGTAGAAGACAATAGAGATGAAGAGATTAGATCTGGTCAGAATGTAAGTGCTTCCAGTGATAACAATCCTGACATCAACGAGCAGCAAGCAGCAGGTGGTGATCCTGGACATGGAGGCAATGATGCAATGCCAGAGATCAATGACCAGGAATGTAGATATTGTTTTTACCACCCATGCGTGACCTCAAACCGACAGGAGTGGTTCGATAATGGTGCACCACTCCATACTAGGAAAACAAAGTACAAACAGTTTTGGACTATGATGTCACGTAGATATGCATGGAATCATCCCAGATATCAAGCGAAAAAAGCTGAACATTTTAATCGTCATGAAGAAGTAGAAAACATTGTATGGACACAGAGAGAAATAATGCCAGAATGTATTTTATCTCTAGTGAGAGATTTATACCCTAACCCCCCTGGTCGACCTTACATGGGACACTAATGGGCTTGATTCCAGGATGAATTAAATGTACAATAATTACAATTAAATTATTTTTCAGTAAATTTCCATCATATATATAACTAAGTGAAAACATATTATATCAATGCTGCAAGGTAGATCAAGAAAGTAAGTCACTAATTTCACTTGTTTCTCTGTTCACATGGTTCTATTTGTTGACATTTCTGTTGTGGTAATTAGGATTCCGTTTGACGACGGGTCAAACTTCCTTATACAGATGCAGAGGGAATTTGAAATATTATCACTTCAGATGAAAATAGTATGAATTTTGGTAATAAAATAATGTTTCAAAGATTCATTTTTAATGTATAGATCTATGAGATGGAGAAGCACAACCATGCTAAATTTCATTATATTAAAAAAATGAACTTAAGATAACTTTTCAAAATTTCTTTGCTCTGGTCAACATGTCAAGAAATAGTGATTTTCAAAATTTAGCTCCTCTCATTTCCTTTTATAATCCTGCCTTGGGTTTAAGTAAAATAGTTTTTCATATATTGCGAAGCTTGAAGCATGGCCGATTTTCAACATCTGTGAAAAAGAGAAACTGTTCCCTAGGCCTGCTCAATACTTGGTAATAGAATTGAGATTAGGTGACTGTAGGGACTCATACCGAACCCTTTAATCCCATATACGCCTTTTTTCATTTATGCAATATTCGATTAATTAATATATCATTGGTTTATTGACTCGATTTATATTATGTTGGTTTCTAACTTTGAGCCTTTTAAGGGTTGATTGACGAATTGTTGACAGGTTTTTGTAAAGTTTTTGGTTTGATTGATCAGAAGTTCACAACACAAACAAAACCAACGGGAGTATGATTACACCAATATTTATTTACTGTAAAACACAAACATCTAAAAAAAAAAACCATGTAACAAGTTATACAAAAGAAAATATCTATGACAATCTGGTCAAATATGTATTTTAATTTTTACACTTAATTACACCAAACTTATCAAGTGGCCCATTAGGGCCACCCTTCACTGACTATTCTTTAACAAACATTGATTTTCACAATGGAGGTTTTTGAACCTTCTTGCATGTCGATGTTTGAAAAAAAAGAAAAACTTTTAAAACATGTATGTACATCAATGATTCAATATTGATTTATAATCCATGTATCATCTTTCCATCCTTATAGAAATACTTTGTACTTGTAAAATTGATTTTGGTCTCTTTTCAAATTCATTAAGTTCGCGCTTCATATCATTTCTATTTATTTTCCGTAAATAATAAATCATAGATTTTTTTTCAATTCAATAAAAGATAAGTTTTTTGGACAATGGTTAAACAATGTGCTAGTTAATCTTTAATAACATTAACTTCTTACTTATTAAAGAGACACTGCAGCTAATTTTCCTCATCTTGATTATTTTTTTTAACACAGTTCAATAAAAGAATAGAAAGTGTGCATGTACTGAAAGTTTGAATCTTTTTATTACAAAAATAAGCTCGCAATTTGGTATTAAAGATGTTCCGGAATGCAAAATTTACATACCTCTATTTTTTAAGAGGTCCGTGTTTGCTCTGCTCCTGTTTTGTAATTTTGCTTTGGACTTTTGAATTTGAACACTGTTCGTTATCATCACATGTCATCATATCGACTAGAACTTTGATATTTTATTTATATCATGTGATTTTGAATGACAGCAGTTGTCAATGGAATATTGGAGATAGTTTTATAAAAATAACAGGTAGTGAAAATAATTCATACACAGGATCATGCACATGACAAATACAGCGTCTTAACTCTTAATGGTAAGAAATTTCTTACTCGTTAGACAGTTTGTCTACAATATTTGAGAAGTTCTCGTCACAAAAAATATGAGAAGACTCCTTGCTTAAGCCTTCCAATTTCATTCGACAATTTCTACCCTTTCCCGTAGGAACTACAATGTGGCTAAATATATTCAAATTCCACAAATACTTCTCATCAATTTTATTTTTGAAATGTGTAATCGAATTCAAATTAGCAAACAGTATTGCATTTTCATTTCCTATATTTAACTAAAAATTTAGGATTTATTCCATTTAACATATTGAACTTAATTTTATTTTCTCCTTGATTACAACGTCCTTTTATTAAGAATTGGTTTTTTTTAAAATGTAAAATCCCCATCATCGTATGCTCATCAATATTCCCTATTTTCATGATACATAAAAGCATGAAATTCTATGAATTAAATTGCTTTGACATACATTTTAAAATTTCTGGCATTCATGTTTAAATTCCAAAGAAAAATTACAGGGATCACGTATTCGATAACTTAGCTGTCATATGAAAGGAAGGTTAGGTTTTTTTTTTTAAAAAGAAGCTTTTTGAGAAATGAAGGTTTTTTTTTAGAGTGTCGCTTATTTATTTTTTTCAGTTCTAAGAAAAATTGGATAGAGAACTGATCCTTTTCTTGAAAAGATAAATTATCTTTTCACTCAAGGATGCACTAAGTCGTTTGTTGAAATTAGCTCAATCGGTGATTTGGGAAAGGAAGTAAAATATCAGACATTAGGTGATCAGAAAAATAAATTTAGAAATAAAACTGTATCTACACTCTACAACTACCTGTAAGCAATGCACAGCAAAATACAATAAAAATACTACTTTTACAAGCTATTCATTATACAAAATAACTCTGAAAAAAAACCATGTTGGATGGAGCTTTATAAACATTATTTTATGATTGGAGTTTTAATTCCTTAATGTTTGAGAAAACGAAAATCTTAACTATTTTGCTACTTACACGCAATTATTCTGAAAATCGGAAATTAATATCTTGAGAAATGCAACGTGTTAGTTAAATATGTAAGTGGAATTCATTACATGGTATTTGTACGCTTTGCGACTTCAAAGGATTTTTAGCATCAACGCGAATGCAAGAAAAGACGTTCAGTAATAATTTTTAACACACTTCTGAAAGTCGTAAGAAGATAAATATTTACATTTGCAAATATTTATATGAACCTTTAGAATAGCGAAAATCTCCAATTCTTTGTGAACTTTTAGTGACGTCACAATAATTAACATGGGCACTTCTCGTTTGACGGTTGCATTATTGTAAGCATAAACACACGGTTATGTTATAGCGAGCGCCGCTCGCGTAGCGAGCTCCATAGACAACGTGTACGAACGGAGGAAATTCGAGTTGAAATCTGCACATTGTTCAAAGAAATTTTTGTGGACCCGCGTGAAAACGTTCTACATATCCCAATAATCCTTTGCGGTGCATAGCAACATGGTGGAACAGGAAGCGTTTCTAAGAAAAATTCTTACCTATAAATCGCATACATCTATTTCATTTAACAATAAAAAATCCTTTAAAAACACGAAAGTAAACAACACATATGCTTGCGAAAAAAATGTACCTATCTGAACTTTTGCTAACATATGACGTCATTTCCTTCCCCGAATTTATCCGACAATTTACGAGAATTGTCGAGAGCAAAAGAAAGTCAAGTATGACGTCATAATGATCTCGCGCTATAATAATTTCCCGCGATAAATTTAGAGGTGGATCAAGCATCTGTACTGGGTGTAACGTGTAGTAAGTACTCAGTATCAGTGTTAACGGCGACTCTTCGGCTGATTATTTTTGTTTTGATATATATATTTTTGCTTAGTAAAATGCACTTGCAAGTTCCATGCTTAGTTTACTGTCATATTGATCCAATCGTATATATGCATACGTTAGGTAGGTGACAAAAACTTATTTAAAAAAGTCTAATTATTAGAAATACGTGCAGCCACGTAATTTTGTAAATAATTAAAACAAAAAAGTGAAGAAAAAAATAAACTGTTAAAATATCTATTTGTTAGTTGCATATATGGTCAAACCTTTAAATAGTGGGATATCACACACTAAAAAAGGGGGAGGGCACATGTCTTCTACGCACATATAGCATACAAAAATAAAAACAAAATTGATGTTACAGAGGAAAATAATTAAAACTCAGTTAACAACAAAGAACAAGATGAGAAATAACATACACAAGCAATTTATTGTTTACTGATTTTATTGATCATTATTAAAAAGTAAAGGAATGATAATTCATGTTTGTATTTGCATTAAGAAATCCAAACGGCTTTCTATTTATCAAAATATTTTAATAAGTCTGTTTTACATTAATTAATCTTAGTGTTAGTTTGTTTAAGTATATAAGCCTAGGAAGGGACAATTGGAATAAATGTTTAATTACTTCGGGTTTATTGCGGGGGTAAAAGTATTCGAGAGAAAGCCTAAGTTTTAGGTTGGGGCAAGTCAGTCCACGGGTTGCATTTAACAATGATGAGAGATGTGTAGTTCCTTCTGCGCTCGCCCCAACGGTCACACCGTAAAACATATTAATATGGAACGAGTTGCCTTTTTCAAATGTAATTATAGCGAGCGCAGCGAGTTCTAAGAACCAGTGTGCGCGGGAAAAAGAACGAGCTAAACCTACAGATTCATCAAGAAAATTTTTTTGGTCTACGTCCCATAATGCTCTCTAATGTTTTCTCCCGTGGTGCTATGCCAAAAATGGCTAACATTTAACTCGTAATTTAGGGCGCCTTGAGGTTTGAATACACGTTTTGAGTACCGCAAAAGCTTTGGTGAGATCCAAAAGATTTTTTACATGCTTCCATTCCTTCGTATTGAGTCGAGATACGTAAACAAATAAATATAGACTTGAACGTGTGACGTCACAGTGATTTCGCGCTAGATATCCCACGATAAATTTAGAGGTGGATCAAACATCTGTAATGCGTGTACTGTAGCTATTTCAGTATAAACTTCGATACCTGCCTTAGATGATTTGTGTGTTTTTAGTGGGTTTTTTTTCATTTTGATAGAGAGATTATATAATAATATATACAAGCAAGAATTAAGCTAATTTTGCGTGCATGAACAGTAAGCAAGCGTGGATCCAGAAAATTTTTCCGGGGGGGGGGGGGGGGGTCGGAAGGATAATTGTGTTTACCAGGGGGGTCGGAGGCATATTTGCGATAATTTTACTATGCAAACTTGATAAATTTTCATTTTCCGGGGGGGGGGGGGGGGAGAGGGGTCGGGTCGGGACCCCTCCGACCCCCCCCCCCCCTCTAGATCCGCGCATGAGTAAGTATAAGTAGAGAGGAATTTTTTTTTTTTTAAAAAGTCATTTTTGAACTAAATAATAAAGAGAAAAAATAAACTGTTAAAAAATCTATGCAGATATTGCATATTGTCAAGCCATTAAATTAGAAAATGGGAAATTACACACGCCTACAAATAGGGACCGGAGGCACGGAATCAACGTATGCCAAAATAAAAAAATTTCAGTGAAAAAAGAATAAGTTCAAAGTTCAAAACTTGCAACTTGTTGGTGAAAATTGACCCAATTTAGCCAATAAATGTATTTACATGGGCATGACATGCAGATATGTGATCAATCTTCCGAGAAGACCTTCGGGCTGGAGGTTACCTGAGATTCTATTTGATCCATCGACTAATTCAGTTGTATTTGTAAAATAAACATTGACATTCAGTGAGTTTCGTCAAATGACAAAAATAACAAAGGAAAGTAAATATTGTAAAATGATGCATGAAATTGATAGATATACCAGGCCGTTATGACATACAATCTATATAATATATAAACAAGTCTAAATGCGAGTTTCCTACAGCATCGACTGCGTATTTATCACAATGTTTAATGCAGGCACGTAGCATCAGGGGGAGGGGGGGGGAGCTGCCCACTTTTTGTCGCAGCAAAGATTTTCTTAAAATTTACATATGAAAAACTGAATTATGAAGCCCCCCCCCCCCCCATTATTTTGGGACCATGTAAAAGATTGAATTGAAAATAAGAAAATGAATAGTGAAATTGAAGTTACCGGCCCCCCCCCCCCCCCCCCCCCCACTTTCAAAAACGATGCTATGTTGTGCCTGTTATGAAATGTACGATCATCGTCCCGTAATCAAATAGCACAACCACTATGTTATAATACTGTTGTGGAGCTGCATTAAATGCAACACAAACTTATATAACTTTTATGAGGTGCACAATAATCAGGACAGCTGCACATGTACAAGAGTTGTCTGTACTTTTTTCTTTTCCAGTGTCTGCTTGTGAAATTTCTCAAGGAAACCTGATGCTTTTCAAAATTAATTGTTGGCAAAACGACTCCTTTTTTTTTATCAATAATTATTCTTAAATCAACACTTATCTATCATAAAAAAAAACGTTTTAATAATTGACCAATGATTTACAAGGCCTGAGGTTAGAGTGAATTCATTCTTTGATATTATATACTTCAAGCATGATCATCCTAGATTCAGGATTCTTCTATGTGGTTCTCAGGAGATGGTTTGGATTAACGGCGTGTTCCTTTTAGTTGAAAAAGTGGTTATTCACCGGGAACAAATCCAAAAATAACCATGGGATATTTGATTTCAAGTCTGGTTAAATCAAACGGTTCTCAGTGTATTATATTGTCATTTTTGTATTTTGATTTTTACAACATCTATTTCCTGCCAAGTTATGCAAACATCGTAGCACTCGATGCTTTTTAATAAATAACAAACAAAAAATAAAATTCTTAACTTTGGTTTTTATCTAAAAAAAAATAATGGACGGTTAATTTTCAGAACATTAAGAAATAACACTGAGCTCACAATTAGTTGAGGTAAAACTACTGTAACATAGTACATCGTAGAAAAAAGAACTTTCTAACTATCTCTATTATGCAAGCATCTTATCTGCTGAAAACACGGACTAAAAGTATACAATTTGCTAGAATCAGGCACTAGTTAATCATTTGATAAAACTCTGGTTACACTGCCAAACGAAGTTATTCCTTATCACAGAAATGCTTCAATTCATAAATAGAAAAAACAAAATATATATCAACAAAATAGATACCATACAATCATATAGATAATTAGCAAACAATAAACACATTAAAATATGTTGTTAAATTAACAAAGATAGATTTAATGTACAGGTATTTTGTTAAAGTTTGAGGCCTAAAAGAACAATAACCACAAGTATCACAGAATAAGAGACTCTTAACAGAACATTGAAAAAAATCATCCTCTGTTTCGTAATGTTACAATGACGTTAACCAAACCATAGTTCTTTTCAGAAACAGGTGCTCTTTTTTACAAATTGTCGACAAATGTGGAGAGGAAGTCGTTGTATGAAACAGAGCCCTTCATCTCCTGGTCAAACTCGCTCAGGATGTGGTAGAAATCTTCGTTAGAGACTCGGATGTTACAGCCCACCAGAGCCCGACGGAAGTCGGAAATCCCCAGCTCACCTCGCCGATGTATGTCCAACTTACGAAACGCTCGCCGCAAGTTTTTGTGCTCTGACATTAACTGAAATAACATGAACAAAATTGAGTATATGTATGAAGATCATCTATATATAGATTGGTATTTTCAAAGTAAATCCAAAGACATCGGAGTACGAAACAGAAAGGTATACATTTTAAAGATATAATGATAATTATTCATTATACATACAGATAACTTAAACAGATAGTAACTTTAAATATAAGATTAATATACCTGTACATACATTGATTTAAACTATAATAATCTATCAAATATTACATTATAAGATGGCAGGAACAGACAAGTGCATTAAGACAGTTTTGAATATCATACTGAATTGTTCAACCCTTGCATCCTAAAGCTAAGATATTTGATTAATTTTCTTAGTTGTACATGTAACTGAAGCTGATTGTAGCGTGTTACGCAACACAAACAACGTAATACAGAACAAAACAGTTCTATCTCATAATACAGACAAAATAGTACACAACTAAACAACTCTATACAACAACAATTTAGTTCAGCGTGAAAAAAGCAACTCTTAAGGGGGCTGGGTGGTCAAAACGTTACCCATAAAGTTACCCATTAGATCGACTTTCAAATTTTAGAGATATTTCATTTCACCACAAATTATTTCATCCTGCAACTTTCTCTTGCATTGACCGATTATAACTGACCACAACCATCCAACCCTCTTAATCCATAAATGAATATGTTCTTAAAATGTGTCACCATCAAATTACATTTGATTTCAATTTTGTTGTGATCTGTGGAAAAAGAAAATTAAATAAAATCTAATTTAAATTCAAGCAATATCTAAGTCTATTCACAGTGGTGCTACAGGAACTTTTTTTTATTCCATTTCTCATTCTTTTGTATAAAAGTCTTAATTCCAATTGCACTCACAGCCTTGCCTCAAGGTTTGATAATTTGAAAAAAAACTTGGGTTTGACCATATAGGAATGTATTATTTTGTAGTTCTGAGTGATTAGCCCAAGCAATGGTTGAAAAGATAATAAACAGATATGCAGTTTTAGCACCTCTTACTCTACATATTCTTGTGAAGAAACCCCTAATTTGGCCTCATCGTTGATCTTAGGGATCACAGTTAAATATACATGTATAGGATGTTTGCACGAGTAATACCAGTAACTGTAGCATTTTAAATATCCCCATGCAGAACCTGCACCCCTCCTAATGTCCAATTATTTGTCTGGAGAACACAATACAATCAAATTATAACATACACTTAGGATGCTTTCACAGTTATACCACAAAATGATGCACTCTAGTTTATGGGATTTTCTTTAAAATATCTTTCAATAAATTGCACTCCTCCTGGTTCACGAATACACTTTTGTTGTATTTGTTTGAACATTTTCGGAATCTAGAGTAATGAAGAAGCTTTTCTGTTAACAAAAGCATGTCCCGTGATAAAGATTTTAAGTGCTTGGTGCCAAGTTTGGTTAAAATTTGCCCACTGATTCTAGAGAAGAATTTGACAACTTAGGGGCAGATACTAGACAACAAGTGATTTAATTCTCAGATGAGACAAAAACCAAAAACAAATGAAAAAAAATTATGATACTTTTCACCGAAACCAATCTACCAGCAAAGATTCGTTTAAAATTGATAAAGTAAAATGATTTTTTTCTGTAACATAAAATTAGCGTAAAGTCAACTAAAATACGTTCTACGTAGAGGAAAATAAAAATTAATTAAACCACGTATTTAAATGTTTACTTTTAGATATTTTAAATCAATATTCATCAAAATCATAGATCTTCATGCAAGGGGAAATTGCTGGCATGCATTAGATTCAGTGATTTAGAAAATAAGCTCTTCTAACAAATAAGGTACAATAAGTCGGACACTACAACATATTTTCACCTTTTGATGAATATTACTGATTACCAATCCTACCGTGGCTGATTTAATATCACGCTGCTGTGTAAAAATAAAAACCTGCTGTTAGTAACACTTAATTAGAACACAGCATCTGGATAACTAAGTCATTCGTAGTGGCAAATCAGCATATCAAACAGAAGCTCTTGTCGTAATGTTGATAATTTTAGAATAAGTAAAATGCAAGATTTTCAATATATAAATTAACGTTAGTGAATTGAAATTGTAGTTAACATATATGCCATTATCTGACACCGACACTTTTCCTTTGGCAAAGTATTAGGAATAGTGTGTACAAGATCGTGTTAGTTAACGACTACTTAATGGATCGAGTGTCTTTATTGACAATGGTTGATTGAAGGAAAGTGAAAGTGTTTCCTGAAGAACATAATGTATGTATATCTCGGATATGATATGTTGGACTGGAATAATGTCTGTAGGAGAAAATTATTATTTATTCAACAGGGATAATTGGTTTTAAGAAGCAAATTTGTTTGTAGAACAGCATATTTGTCTGATGGACAGGGATATTGTCTGTAATACACGGATGATGTTTGTAACACTGGGATATTATCCATAGGACAAGGATACTCTTTGTTGAAAAGGATATTATTTTATTGGGGGAAGGGGAATAGTTTTTAGGATAGTTAAGTGTCTGTATATCAGGGATATTGTCCGTAAGACAAGGATATTCAGTGAAGTACAGGGATGTGTTTAAAGAACAAGGTTTTATATCCGCAATATATGGATATAGTCTGCAGAACACGGATATTGTCCATCGGAGAGGGATATGGTAAATAACACGATATATGTAGGGCAGGATTATATCTGAAGGAAGAGGATAGTGTCTGTATGATATGGATATTGTCTGATATCCAGGAAACGTTGTTTGAATGTCAGGAAAAGTTCTTTGTATGGGAGAGTTAGTGTCTATATGATATGGATAGTTTCTTAAGAACATGGATATTGTTCTTAGGAAAGGCATGCTATCTGTAGAGCAGTAATATTGTTTATAAAATAGGGAAACTGGTTTTAAAACCTTAAAAAGGATGTTTCTAACACAGGGATATTGCCTGTTGGTCAGAAAAACAGGAAAACGGTTTGTAGAATTGGAATATTGTTATTTGTACATGTACGAGTGGGGTATTGATTGTAGGACAAAACTATTCTTTATAAAAAAGGATATTGTATGCAGGATAGGAATAATGTTTGTAGGAAAAGATAATTGTCTTCAGGGCAGGGATATTGTTTGTCGGGCAAAGAAAATGTTTGTAGGGCAAAGATATTGTTTGTAGAACAGGGATATTGTCTGTAGGGCAAAGAAAATGTTTGTAGGGCAAAGATATTGTTTGTAGAACAGGAATATTGTCTGTACAACAGGGATATTGTTTGTAGGGCAAATGCATTGTTTGTAGAACAGGGATATTGTCTGTAGGGCAAAGATATTGTATGTAGGGCAAATATATTGTTTGTAGAACAGGGATATTGTTTGTAGGGCAAAATATATTGTTTGTAGGGCAAATATATTGTTTGTAGAACAGGGATATTGTCTGTAGGGCAAAGATATTGTTTGTAGGACAAAGATATTGTTTGTAGAACAGGGATATTGTTTGTAGGACAAAGATATTGTCTGTAGGTCAGGAATATTGTTTGTACTGGCAGGGATATTGTTTGTTGGATAGGGATATCGATTTAACACATGTTTTTATTTATTTAAAGCACTTATCAAAGTTCATAACATTGATATCAATCTGAATTTCAATCAAACATAATATAGTTTGAACTCTGGCTGAAAAAAAATATTTCTAAAACTCCAATCAACAGTTCACAATACAGACACCAACCAATGCTTGTTACTTTCTGCAAATTGTTAAAAAAAAACTTGTATATCAAAATTAGCTGTATCAATAAATTGTGAGGCAAACAGGGTTATTAGTTTACTTCTGTTGCTATGGTTTTGGTTGTCAGGGATAGTCCATGACATAAAGGAAGGTGTTGGGGAAACATTACGTCGCTTTGGTAACTGTAAACACAAATATTAGTTGTATACATAAAGATGTATTAGGTAAACAGTTCAACAATTTTTACTTAACTGGAAACAAATGTTCTCTTATGTGATACTGGTTCATGCTGATGCTTAACCATCATTAGAGTAAATATAGATATGACGGGTGATGGTGATGGCTGATGGTGAGTTAGATGTTTGCTGGATTAAAATTGTTCCTTGTTGGACTAGTTACGGTAATGGGTGACATAAAAATTATCAGGTGTGGATTAATAAGGTGACATATTGTACGTGTAATATATCAATCTGTGGGTTAATTAAACGGGTCTAAAAGATGTATACCTGGGGATCAGTAACCTTTGTGTTTGGAGGTCATCTAGATTGTCTAGCCCACTTAGAATAGTATGTTGACCTCTGGAACATCACACAGTAATTTATTGTGAGGAAAAAACTCAACAGCAAGTACAAATGTGACTAAGTTTGACAGTGTGTAGAAGACACTAACAATCCAAGCATTAGCCTGCTGTAGCAGTGTATGCTGTGGTATACTGCTGTATGGGTGTATGCTGTAGTATGCTGTATATGCTGAATACTGAAGGTAAATGCTGTAGTGATGCTTGCATGCAACTAGAGATGTGTACAACACAAGTCAGTCTGTCACACTGTACTCACTTTCACTTAGTTGGCCTTGGAATATATATCAACAATCATAATATACATATAACATATATGAACAATCAGTCAGAATCCATCAAACACTAGATATCATACACTCTCGTGCCAGGGTGTTATCATCTACATACAACGGTACAGATCATACTAGATTATTAGAATAAGAGATAAGTGTCTGAGGCAAACAACTCTATTTTTCATTGATTTTTATTGATATCAAAAAAAGGAAATAAATGAAACTGTATTGTTACCTTTAATGTATACTGAGTCTGAATTTTCCTAAATCTACCTATATTTGATGTGTTAACACCTAAACCTGCACTAGATTAACTTGATATTCTATTATAACTACTTTGAAAACAAATAACATCGGTACTATATTCCTTCATCATTGGTATATGTACTGTCATGGTCAGCATGCGTATTCCTTCATGTTCATGTTTCTATGTGCATATTCACAGGGATTATTTCTGTACTTTTTTTAATGCCACATTTTAGGAATGTCACCATTTAAGTATTCTATTGAGACACATTCACCTTTCATCTTATGTTTTACAAGCAATTTTACAGTGCAACTCACTTATCTACATAAAGCTTAAAACATAATACTGTATACGGGGAAATATTCATCCTGGGTGTTTTCAGTCCCTTTAGCCCTAGTTGCCAGTAAACAAATTTAAAACTGGCTGAATTCTATTTTTAAATTATTTACTAATTAGAAAGAATATCACATTAACACAACTGTGTCTCAGGTCAAATTAAAGATGGGGTGAAACTGTTTGTAAGTGTAGAAAGGTAAAAAAATATGGGGCAAAAATAACCGTGTATACAGTAATTTACTATTTTCTTTTTATCATATTCATCAAATGTAGTGCATTTTAAGAAATTTGAATGCTCATTCTTTAAACTGAAAAAAGCAGGGCACAAAACAGAGCTGAAGCATGGACATATTTGTAAATCAATCAAGAGTAGTAGTCATTTGAATGTGAAAGAATAAAAACAGCTTTAGGAATACGTATATATATATATATATATATATATATATATATATATATATATATATATATAGGAATATTAGGATAAACTAGACTTAATCTTGATCAAGCGTCCCTTCTTTAGAGACCCTAAAGTGACCTACCCATCTGACATTGTGATATTGTGATATGTCATTCAACTTTATACTGAGTTACCATTGCTATGACATGTGACCCTACAACTTGGTATTTGACCTTTATTCCTTGATATCTGACCAACAGTTCTAGACATTTGACCTTTATTCCTTGATATCTGACCAACAGTTCTAGACATTTGACCTTTATTCCTTGATATCTGACCAACAGTTCTAGACATTTGACCTTTATTCCTGTATAGCTGACCTGAAGTTCAAGACATTTGACCTTTATTCCTTGATATCTGACCTACAGCTCTAGACATTTGACCTTTATTCCTTGATATCTGACCAACAGTTCTAGACATTTGACCTTTATTCCTGTATAGCTGACCTGAAGTTCAAGACACTTGACCTTTATTCCTTGCTATCTGTCCTACAGCTCTAGACATTTGACCTTTATTCCTTGATATCTGACTTACAGTTCTAGACATTTGACCACATTGAGTTTATTTATGATCTACAATCCTGAATATTTGACCTTTTATCCTAGATATCTGATCAAAGTCTGGAATATTTGACCTATAGTCCTGGATATCTGATCTTTATAGTACTGACCTTTAGTTGTGAATTCTGACCTTCAGTGGTGGACACCATTGACACCATTAACATTTACAATTGCTGACAGTTGGATTTTAGTCGTGGACATTTGACCTTGAGTAATAGCCATTTGACTTAGATTTTTGGACATTTGACATATAGTTGGCTTTGTTTTTATTTGACCTCTGAACTTTGAGATTTGACCTGGTTTACCTTTCTCTCTAGTTTGTGTGTGTGCTTGCTGTAGACCTGGGATTTGGACAGATGAGGAGGGTTCTGAGAGTAGCACTTCATAAATTCCAGGTAGTGGAACCTACAGGTAAAATTGACAATACTGAGGCATTCACACAGGGACAACAAGTCAATATTCTGTACAAGCAATAACACAGGGACAAGTAGTCAATATAGTGCACTTATTTTACTGAAATTCAGAATCAGTTTCATTTTACATTTCAAATACTGGACACTTCCTAACATAAAATATCTCTCTTTCCACATTTTTTTTTATATCAGTTGTTTCCCTACCTTCCATTTCGTTGTAGGTCAAATCTTTGACACAGATCCCGTTTGTCTTCTTCTGACATTGGAAACTTCATAGTGTTTAAAACTTCCTAAACAAATGGATTCAAAATAAAGGTTGTTTAATTTCACAAAAAGTTCAATACTATACAAATCTCTTTCTGCTTTATATAGTAGTCTTACCTTCATGTCAGAGATGGAAATAGTTGCATTGCCGTTTTTATCAATGAATTTGAAAACTGTCTTTAATCCTTCCCAATTTCCAACCACCTAACAAAAGGAAGAACATCAAAGTATTATTTACTTAAAGACACAAATTAAAAAAACAAGTTAATAGGATTTAGAAAATCACCATATCACCTCATTTTGTTTAAAGATTTCTTCAATTAAAATTTTGCGTTTGATATATAAAAACTACATTTGACATATTTCTCCTTAGTAGAAGATATGTCTAAATTCTTTGTTAAGGTGGAATAACACATCATTACAAAATGGCTGACCTTTGATCGAAACGACATTTCGTTTTATTAAAAGGATTTTATCGATGGCAACATGTAACTTACTCCATAGCCAAGTGGATAAAGTCGGGCTTATGATTCGTACATCCCAAGTTCAAATCCTGCAGGGGCCCCTGTTCTTACTTACTGAATTGAATTTTTTAGATATTCATTTTTTATCCCCAAACTGCAAATTGTTCACTTATTTGACATATGTACAGTTTATCTATCATTATATTTTATAATCAAATAATTTACTGTTAATTTGAGTGACTTTTTTCAGGTGTGCTATTCCACCTTAATTTGAGTGACTTTTTCCAGGTGTGTTATTCCACCTTAAGATAATAATGCCTATGATACTTTTTGTTCTAGAAACTTGTAAATTGTTGCCTTATATTTGTGTGATTTCATTGATGCATGTCTTTGTGAGCATCAATTTCTGTGGATTTTGTAAAACAGTTTTGTAAATAAGTATGTTTGTGAACATTTAATGGCTCTATCAACACAAAAAACTGTCAAGTTTCTTAATTTGATGAACATCCTTTTGTTGTTGTTGATCCATTCACTTTCTCTCACCTGGGCCTTTGATTCACTTTCTCTCACCAGGGCCTTTGATTCACTTTCTCTTACCTGGGCCTTTGATTCACTTTCTCTCACCAGGGCCTTTGATTCACTTTCTCTTACCTGGGCCTTTGATTCACTTTCTTTCACAAGGGCCTTTGATTCACTTTCTTTCACCAGGGCCTTTGCTTCATTTTCTCTCACCTGAGCCTTTGCTTCACTTTCTCTCACCAGGGCCTTTGATTCTCTTTCTTTCACCAGGGCCTTTGCTTCATTTTCTCTCACCTGAGCCTTTGTTTCACTTTCTCTCACCTTGGCCTTTGATTCTCTTTCTCTCACCAGCGCTTTTGATTCACTTTCTCTCACCTGGGCCTTTGATTCATTTTCCCTCACTTCCGCTTTTGATTCACTTTCTCTCACCCTAACCTGAGACTTGATTTTGTTGAGGAGGTCCCTGGTTCGCTGACTTTTGTTTGACACGGCTGTGCCTGGGGCTTTCTCTGCTACAACAGTGTCGATGGTGGTGGTTTTTGTGTTGTTCTCTGTGACAGAAGCCACGGTCGTGGTTTGGGTGGTGGTGGCTACCTCCCCCGTGTTGGTGGTGACAGTTGTAGTGGTTTTCTGCTGTTGAGATGACACACTCTTCTCCCTTCTCTCTCGCTGCACTCTTTTAGCAGTTTCAATCAACTCTCTAGTGTCACCTTCAATACCAAATCACAGCATTTGTATAGTTTACAATTTTTGAGTTCAATACAATGATTTAGCTACCCGAGAAGTATTTCGAGGGTAGCTAAATTATCGTATTGATCGAAAAAACAGCAATAATTGTTTTATTATATGATTCAGCGATGAATTGATACAGGCAAATCAAATTGTTTTTAGTTTGAAGCCATAGCCGAACAAATTGAGAAACGCAATATTTCACTGGATGATCTATTTTTAGTCTAATGTATAAAAAATCAAATGTTATATTGACCTCATAGGTCATGTGCAGGTGAATATAACTTTTTTTTTTTTTTACATTGTTGGATATTAGCCAATCAGAGAGCTTGGAATTAATCAATCAAATAATAACAACCATTGCTACTCGGACCTAACGCTGGCCGAGACTCACTGTCTGTCTGTTCCCTCCTGACATCCTGCCCGGTCTGTTTCTGAGCAAATGCTTTGATGAGGGACTTGTAGCTGTACATTCCATCATTGGAAACGTTGAGTCGGACCCAGACTCGATCCAGCTCCGAGTTTGTCAGGCTAACTCCACACCTGACACAAAACAGAAATTTCCTTACAGACCTTGATCAAGCAAAACATCAATTCCAACAAGTTCCAATCAATAAAATGATATCATATAAAAAAAATATACAACTAAATTGCTACAGGTACATCTAATCTCATATTTTCACTTAATTGTTTTTTCTTGCCGAATTTTATTAAAGAAAAAAAACAACTTCAAATAACATCAACTGTATTTTATCAAGAAAGAGAAACTCACAGACGAAGCAGGGCCCCGAACTGCCATTTACTCATTCTGCCTGTCTTACGCCGATCCATGTCCTGAAAATGCTAAAATCAGAAACAAGATTACATTACTAAAATGTGTATTAAACCTGAAAATGCTGAAATCGTTAACAAGATTATATTACTAAAATGTCTGTCCTTGTTCGACCCAATAAATCAGATGCTGAATTTATCAAGAAGCTTATTGGACATGATTGTCCCATTCTGTGAAACATTTGTTTTGCAAACTAATCAAAAATGTACCATATTTTTACAGTCCATGCTAATTAAGGAATAAGGAATCATTCTTTGAGTATTATGAGGTGATAATTTTGGTCGGGGCGTGATCAAATCCAATAAAGCCTGAAGGGCATTATGATAGATTTGATCACGCCCCGACCGAAATTATCACCTCATAATATTCAAAGAATGATTCCTTATTACTTATATTTATATAATTTTCAGGCAATGTATGATTAAATATAAACAAGATATCTGTAAGCCAATGCTCACAAGCAATACCCCGCTCTGATTTGAATATGCAAAATAAGCAAAGTAAACATTTAAAAGGAAGTTGGCATCCGATTGGTACAAAAATAGATCCCACGATATGGCATGCCGAAATAAAATAGTGTGTTAAAATTTCAAGCATCTGCGATAAATAGTTGCTAAGAAATCTTAGACGAAAATTTGTTTGAAAATTTTGGCTAAAAATAAACTGGCTAAAAATAAACTGTCGTCATTTAACAGGAAGTTGAAGTCCGATTGGTACAAAAATACATCCCAAGATATGGCGTGCCGAAACAAATAGTGTGTTAAAATTTCAAGCATCTGCGATAAATAGTTGCTGCGAAAGACGTCATTTAACAGGAAGTTGACATCCGATTGGTACAAAAATACATCCCACGATATGGCATGCCTTAACAAATAGTGTGATAAAATTTCAAGCATCTGCAATGAATAGTTGCTGAAAAATCTTTGACGAAAATTTGTTTGAAAATTTTGGCTAAAAAAACCAATTGCAAAGTCGTCATTTAACAGGAAGTTGAAGTCCAATTGGTACAAAAATATATCCCAAGATATGGCGTGCCGAAACAAATAGTGTGTTAAAATTTCAAGCATCTGCGATAAATAGTTGCTGCGAAAGATGTCATTTAACAGGAAGTTGACGTCCGATTGGTACAAAAATACATCCCACGATATGGCATGCCTTAACAAATAGTGTGTTAAAATTTCAAGCATCTGCAATGAAGTTGCTGAGAAAAATGCGACAGAAATTTTTGTTACGGACAGAAAGACAGACAGAAGGACAGACAGACAGACAGACACACAAGGGTAAAACAGTATACCCCCTTCTCCTTCGGAGCGGGGGTATAATAAGCAAACCCCGCTGGCGCCCCAATTATACGTCATTATGTATATTATTGGGCTGTATAGTACAAAATCGATACGTAGTGTTATCACAGGCAAAGATACTGAAAAATGTAAATATTACTTAATAATGATGTTCAATGAATACTAAAATACCTTTTATGGAAAAGCTTTCCAATTAAGTGAAGATTTTAAATATTAAAGAGGCTGAAACTCGATATACTTCAAGATGACTGTTGAAATACAGTCAAACTTTTGGGAGGCACCCAAAGTGACCTCTTAACAGAGGTGACCTTTGAATAGAGACTTGGGAATTTTCCATCATCAATTACCTTATTAAAACAATTATTGCAGTTTTTATATACTTGCAATTTAGCATACTGATCAAAATGACAAAAACATGAATAAAGTTATTGATTTGGATTATAATATTATTTATTATATTTAAAAATAAGTGTAATTACATAACAAAGAATTGTGCATCCAATTATTTATTTCTTTTTCATCTTTGAAAAAGTCACTTATTTTGGTCTGCACTCCAGACTTGCACTTGATAGAGTCTTCTGTTATCATATCATTAATATCTCAGGCTGTAATTTTATCCAAAATTTGGGCATGGCCATGAACATTTGCAAAAACTTTTCAACAATGTATTTCTTAACCGACCGTATCTGAACTCAAAATCATATTATTAAATCGATCGATTTTCTCTAGCCTCGTTGCGGTCATTTTTTACCCCTATTTCATGAAGTTATGTATATAAAACAAACACTGTAAATACATGTTGAAACAATTTACTTTTTTGCCATCCGTATCTGAACTGCCAATTATATAATTACATCGATCAAATTGGCTTCTTTTGCCTCAGGCATATAATTATTGTGTACATTAGTTACCTGACTTTCGGAAGCCATGTTTAAAATCCCCGGGTGTAAATCATGTGACCGACCAAACTGGCCGCCTAATGCATGTCGAAAGTACAGTTTCGGATCAAAATATGATGACCGCTGACCGCGTTAGACAGGTGACCGCTCTTTAGAGGGCAATCATATAGGATTTTTAATCGGGAGGAAATAAAATGACTGCATACGAAAGGTGACTGCTTAATAGGGGTGACCGCTTTGGCAGTTTTGACTGTATTTCAATTTACAGTACTGTTAATTATTCCTAAGATGCTTCTGTATTATATACCTAGGAATATCTGAAGATTTTCCAAAGTCATGTCCTAGCTAGGATACATTGCATGACATGACTTAGGAAATATCTTTTGAATATCTTTAGCATGCCAGCTGAAACCGTGAGGAATGTTTGTAAGTAGTCATTTCAAGTCCAAAAGTTAAAGCTCTCACCTTGTCAAAAGTGTGGAATCTATTGCGAAACAGCTCCTCTAAAATCTTCATCACCTACAACACAACATTTCTATTACTTTTCTGAATCTAGTTTCAGCACAAATTAAACAGGGAGACAATTAAATGTTCCATTATATGATACATTGTACAGAATTATAATGAATGATGCACAAAGAGCAGGTAACCAGCACTACATTTACCCATCTCTGTGACAAACTGACATTGTAGTGTACGAATATGACATTAACCTATCTCTGTGACAAACTGACATTGTAGTGTAAGAATATGACATTAACCTATCTCTGTGACAAACTGACATTGTAGTGTAAGAATATGACATTAACCTATCTCTATGACAAACTGACATTGTAGTGTAAGAATATGACATTTACCTATCTCTGTGACAAACTGACATTGTAGTGTAAGAATATGACATTTACCTATCTCTGTGACAAACTGACATTGTAGTGTAAGAATATGACATTAACCTATCTCTGTGACAAACTGACATTGTAGTGTAAGAATATGACATTTACCTATCTCTGTGACAAACTGACATTGTAGTGTAAGAATATGACATTAACCTATCTCTGTGACAAACTGACATTGTAGTGTAAGAATATGACATTTACCTATCTCTATGACAAACTGACATTGTAGTGTAAGAATATGACATTTACCTATCTCCATGACAAACTGACATTGTAGTGTAAGAATATGACATTTACCTATCTCCATGACAAACTGACATTGTAGTGTACGAATATGACATTTACCTATCTCTGTGACAAACTGACATTGTAGTGTAAGAATATGACATTTACCTATCTCTGTGACAAACTGACATTGTAGTGTACGAATTTGACATTAACCTATCTCTGTGACAAACTGACATTGTAGTGTAAGAATATGACATTTACCTATCTCCATGACAAACTGACATTGTAGTGTACGAATATGACATTTACCTATCTCTGTGACAAACTGACATTGTAGTGTAAGAATATGACATTTACCTATCTCTATGACAAACTGACATTGTAGTGTAAGAATATGACATTTACCTATCTCTGTGACAAACTGACATTGTAGCGTAAGAATATGATGACAAACACTCAATTATCAGTGTACATCATATTTCAAAAATTACTGCAATGATTGCGACAATAAATGGCATCATATAACATGTACTGGTAGTCTTTTCATATTCTAAGAAAAATTATACTGTATTAATCATTATTACATTCCAGTGCCCCAGCAATACGTTTCAAATATTTCAAATATTCGAATTGATAAAAATTTATTTTCACTTAAGAAAGTGGATGGAAGCTTACTTTTGGATTGCTTACTGAGATAAATGAATATTTACAACAAATTTCAGTTTGGCAGCAAATAAAAAGTACAAAAATCTTTTGATTTCTTTCAGCTTTAATGCTACAAAATGTTACCAGTTATCTTTGGATTTGTTGATATCAACAACCATAAACCAGTGAAGAACATTAAAAACAAAGTAAGTAACACAGTGCTATTATCAGGGAATAAAATCAAAGGACTGCAGGGTACAACAGGATTAAAATCCAAGTGTAGTCAATATTAAAACCCATTCAAAGGGGTATATACAGAAATAGGTGGGATCACGCAGTGAGTTCACTCCAGTGTGGAGCATGTGGATTCAATCAGGGCTGACAACTGTGGCATCACTCAATTATGGATTTTGTAAATTGCATACCTCTGTTGACAGATACTGAAAGCAAAACTTGTAAAGTAATAAGACTTTCTAGTAAGAAACCCTTATTTATCAGTATATCAGAAAGATTACAGAGGTTGTAGCTAACAGAAATAAAACATTTGGATTCTGAAGAACTTTAATTGCCTTGGACGTTTTAGTATTATATAGGGCTCTGCACCAACTAGACTCTAAGGAATAGATTAAAGATAATGATGATGTATTCATCATCCACTTTTCACTAACTCCATCTTTTATCAGGCAGATCTGTGTTTCAGTCATTAGCAAAAAAATCAGCTGTAAGGGAGTTCATTATTTCCTGTTATTTGTTATAAGTAACTATGCTGAGCATCATCTAAGCAAAATCTCAGACTCCTTTACACAATGACAGTAGTCACTGTCCCTGTATTGATGGAATATTCTCATCACTAATGAATATATAGAATATCACACTTATTGTTGATTCAAATATTTCTCTTTATGCATACACAACTAATTAGGGATACAGTTTTAAATTTGGGGGTAGTAATCCCCTAAACAATGGGTTGAGACGGAGAAATCTGTAGCCCTTTTCACAAAAGATCTTACGATCAATTTTAATCGTAAGTGAAAATATATGTTTTTGTTTATTTTCACAAAACATCTTATGAGATTCTTACGTGTAAAATTTGTCATAACTTTACGATAGCATACCCTCTCTTAAGTATTTCAAAACTGTAACAAACAACATATGATGTAATATGTACAATAGAAACACATAAATTTAACGTTTTGGGCCCCATTATACCGTTATTTTGCATTATATAGCAGTTATTGTCGAAAAAATACACAAAGAAATTCTCCAAAAATTTTTACAGGAAATTTTTCTTGTAAGATTTTCCTACGTCACATTAAACACACATTGTGATTGTGACGTCATATTTTGATTTCTACTACATCACATTGATTTCACTCAATGTAAGTGGTGTATAACTTCAGTTTTGCGTCCTGTTTATGAGAATTTTAGTTTATTTATATGTTTCTCCTCTTTTATAAGAATTATTAAGTTAATTGAGATCGTTGCTAGGGAAAGGATAACTCGTAAGTAAAATCTGAAGTGAAATATGTTACAAATGCGTTCGTGAAAAGCACTTAAAATTTCTTGTAAGAGATTTTTAAGTTAAAATCTTATGCAAAATCTTAAGTTTTTTTTGTGAAAAGGGCTGCATAGCCTTGGGGACAGTAAAGCCCTAGCTTCTGTATGCTGTCTCACCAAGTCCAAAACATGGGTATTAGGCTGATACTAGGTATATGATTTGTTTATATAAGTAAATACTTATTCCAGCAACTGAGTACTTAAACCAGTGACTTGGTACTTACGTCGGTGATGGTTCTGATGTTGTCCTGGGACTGGACACCCACTGCCTCAGGCTGGGAGTGCATGAAGGTCTTGGCTTTCTCCCTGAGTCGGTCCACGGCCGAGGACTGCACCATGGAAGCGGGGACGACCTGACAGACATCCAGTCCCCCTTCCTGCTTCCTGTTCCAAGACCCGGGTCTACAACAAACACAAGGTCACGTTATTCAAGGTTGTCATCAGTGTCAAATCATAGCATGGTTCTCTAAAGTTTAAGTGCCATTCTATCATGATAATTTACTCAAGGCATCTGCTGATTTCACAGCGTTTCTGATCAGATGAATTCATAATCCATTCACAGTAACCATGAGAAGTGAATTGGATACAACATATGTGTATAACACAATTTGAAGTTAATGTTTTCAATTTTTCAATTGGGTCCACCAAGTTTTAAATTACTGGGTTTTTAGAATTTTGAAATTCCAAGTCCTTCAAGATTCATCACTTAACAGAATGTAAAGCTGCTGACAAGTAGAAAACAATGATAAAAATAGCTATGATGCAATACTAAACACAGAGTGAATCACATTGATACATGTATGATGATGATAGAGGGCATCAATACTAACGGGACGTCGAACATCTGGAGGAACTTGCTGTAGGGGATCAGTCCGTCACTGTCCTGTCCAACGTCACACTTGACCTGCTCCCACTGACGCTCAGACATGGGGTACCCCAGCCGCTTCTCTATCCCACTGCGAAACTCATGGGGGGTGATCACACCCAGACCATACTTGTCACAGGACCTGAAGGAAAAGTCAACCATTGAAATATCTCTCAACAAACCCCAACAGTGACCGGCCTCCAGTCTGTTAGTAAATGTTCGCTAACAGGGATTAAGAATAAGTTGTAATTACTTGAAGTAGCCGATCAGCTTGAGGAAATCTCCATGAAGTAAATCAACCAATCGAACGTCAAGTTCCTCTGAGGTCAAAGAGTGCTGAGGAAGGGGCCATGCTGGAAACTTCTTATCCTGGAATCTGGAATCATAGAACAGAATTCATCACTAAAGGCACTGATAAATCACAAATCATTGTACAGATATAAAATAAATGATCTATACATAAACTATATATTATAAAGTCTATACATCAAGTATTTTTTATTTCTTTGCATTAAATGTTTAGTTTTCCATTAACAGTAGTTTCTGCATCACTCAGAGACATTAAATGTTGAGGCTACATAACATCATTTTCTTAAAATAGATCGTCCGTCACTATATATTGTGATATTTTTCTTTGACATATGTCCATTATGTCTATCATTGAATAAATCTCTGACACACATTTTATCATTTACTTGTCTCCCAAAATCATGTACCACAGAGTGGTTCTCTGATATACACATGTTCTATTGACTGGTTCTCTGATAAACTCATGTTCTATTGATGGTTCTCTGATATTCACATGTTCTATTGACTGGTTATCTGATATATACTCATGTTCTATTGACTGGTTCTCTGATAAACTCATGTTCTATTAACTGGTTCTCTGATAAACTCATGTTCTATTAACTGGTTATCTGATATATACTCATGTTCTATTGACTGGTTCTCTGATAAACTCATGTTCTATTAACTGGTTCTCTGATAAACTCATGTTCTATTAACTGGTTCTCTGATAAACTCATGTTCTATTAACTGGTTCTCTGATAAACTCATGTTCTATTAACAGGTTCTCTGATAAACTCATGTTCTATTAACTGGTTCTCTGATAAACTCATGTTCTATTAACTGGTTCTCTGATAAACTCATGTTCTATTAACTGGTTATCTGATATATATTCATGTTCTATTGACTGGTTCTCTGATAAACTCATGTTCTATTAACTGGTTATCTGATATATATTCATGTTCTATTGACTGGTCCTCTGATATACTCATGTTCTATTGACTGGTTATCTGATATACTCATGTTCTATTGACTGGTTCTCTGATATATACTCATGTTCTATTTACTGGTTCTCTGATATATATTCATGTTCTATTGACTGGTCCTCTGATATACTCATGTTCTATTGACTGGTTCACTGATATACTCATGTTCTATTTACTGGTTCTCTGATATATATTCATGTTCTATTGACTGGTTCACTGATATACTCATGTTCGATTGACTGGTTATCTGATATATATTCATGTTCTATTGACTGGCTCTCTGATAAACTCATGTTCTATTGACTGGTTATCTGATATATATTCATGTTCTATTAACTGGTTATCTGATATATATTCATGTTCTATTGACTGGTTCTCTGATATATACTCATGTTCTATTGACTGGTTCTCTGATATATACTCATGTTCTATTGACTGGTTCTCTGATATACTCATGTTCTATTGACTGGTTCAGATATACTCATGTTCGATTGACTGGTTTTTTGATATATTCATTCTATTGACTGGTTCTCTGCCACTTACTGTTGGCTGGTGACGACCCTGTTTGTGACACTGTTCTCTGATTTACTCTGAAATTTGTTCAGGAATTCCTTGTAGTTCACCTGGCCTCGAATTGTTCTCACTCCATTTCTGTGAAACAGAACAAATTAAACAGAATGCATGTGAATCGTAATGTGATCTATAAATAATAAGGTATAATCTATAAAGGATTGTGATCACAATGAAATTAACAATTCTGTTACCAAATCCATCTACAGGATTATAGGTTAGGGTTAGGGTTAGGGTTAACCCTAACCCTAACCCTAACCCTAACAATTCTGTTACCAAATCCATCTACAGGATTATAGGTTAGGGTTAGGGTTAACCCTAACAATTCTGTTACCAAATCCATCTACAGGGTTATAGGTTAATTCATGATACAATCATCCATCACCTAGCCCTCACCTTGCTAAGAAGTTGTCAAGGTCGGTCACGGATATATTCAGACCAAACTCTTGGAGTACACGACGGAAGTCGACGCGAGAAATGTATCCATCACTCAGGTAGTCAAACAAGTCAAAGGCCGAGAACATGGCGTTGTACGACTCCTCAAACTACAATCAAATTAAATGCAGGGATTAGAGTTGTATCAATTACACAACACATCAGGTCAAAGTTAGCAAGGCATTGTACAACTCCTAAATCTGAAAAGAAACCAAAGCAAGGGATCTATAAGCTCTTAGCTGAATTGGGAGGTTCCCATTATGTAAATGGAATACTAGTGTGTTTGTGTGTGTGCATATATTGATATATAAATATATATATATATATATGTATATATATATATATATATATAGAGAGAGAGAGAGAGAGAGAGAGAGAGAGATTGGTACACTCAATGTTGTACCCCTAAAAAGATTTTATTTTAAATACATATTACTTGAATGATTGTTTTATCATCTGAATAGCTGCAGCAAGAGTATGTTTGTGTAGTTTGCATAAATTCTAAATCTGGTTATATATCTGGTATCACAGTTTAAGGTAAATACTCCCAAAGTTTTTTAAATACAAAATAAATAATCATCCAACGAAAAAACATCTTGTAATACTTATTGCTTGTATACCTTCAATAAGGACCCCCCCCCCCCATCCCAACCTGTCTAATACCATTCTCAGTGCATGTGTGCATCTTCTTAGGGAAAAATATTATACCCCAATCTCAACTCCATACCTCATAGTGGTCAGTGACTGATCGTGTGACAGATAACGAGGTCTTGCTGCGGATATGGGCGGACTGTGGACGACAACGGTCTGCCCGAAAGCCCATTGATGTATGACAGCGAACCTCGGTACTGGTGGTGCTTGTTCGCTGATGCACGACCTTGGAAAAACCAACTATCTCCATCATATTAATTAAGTCTCTTTCTAATTATAGCTGTCTCAGAATTTCAACCTTAGAATCACTAAACTGCTTTCCGCACCAATATCCTATAATTCATTAGCTCTTTCTCTGCCGTTTCACACATTAATCACAGAACTTCTAAATTCATGTACTCCAGGAATCTCTGGTCACAAATATAGAATCCTTCATGTAACCATATTCATCACAATGGAGTCGTGATCAGTACCACCATGAAATTACTCCACCGAGCTAAAACCTGACCCAGAAACCTCCCCACTCCTAGTCAGACGTACACACACAAACACCGAGTTACTATGCCTATATAAACATTGATTTCTCGGACCAGATCACTCTTAAATTCCACAACCTGGCATTTAATGTCATATCTTCTGACAACACTCTTCACTTTTAAACCCGGCTCCAGGTTTAAAGGTTTGGGTACATTACAATTACTACCTGAGTTCTTGCACCTTTCCCAGGTAGATATCTATTTACACCAGTTGCTATGATGAAATCCTGATTCCACACTCTCTGAAAATTGATTTACCTATATACATCTCATTACATTGACATATTGATTTCACACGGATCAGTCCTCAAGCACACAACCTATTGATTTCTGATCAGTTTTCATGAATCTAACACAAAATTAGCAGGGCTACAAATGCCACTGACTGAATTAGCTTATGATCACATTTGCTCAAAATAGAGAAATCAAAAAAAATGTTTTCTTTGATTTTTGGAGTGCACACGTATTTGATTTTAACTAATTTGACTGAGCAGGCTTTTAAATGTAACACCATAACCAGTATATCTAAACCATTAAGTCTCCATTTAAATTTTTTTCAAATGCTTAATATATCTTTTACAAATGCCTTTTATTTGTTTGACAAATTTGGTAAAATGTTGGTTCTGGTTAGGAAAAATAGAATCCCAAGGTTGGGTAGATTAACACATATCTACAGGCGATGTGATATACCAACAGAATTATCTCTTGGTTGTCAAATTCTTGTCACTGTATGCTGGGGTTAAGCTGTATTTAGAGTCTTCATTGCTTTAGAAATAACAATTGTTTTAATTGATGTATTAAGTTTGTTTTTTTTTTAATATTTTTCACAACAAAGAAAAGAATTAAAACCTTGCGAAGGAACAGTATGAGATTGAATGTAAAAATTTCAAAGGTACACATTTTAAATTACATAAACCTTGTTAAAAGGCAAATATATATTTTCAAAAAAATCTAAAAACTGATTAAGAATTTAAAAAACTGTCTTCATTTTTTTTTTTGGAGCCTTCAAACTTATTAACCAGGCTTATCAAAGATCAAAGATTACTTAAATAATTTTTTTGGTTGTAGATAATGATAATTCATAACAGTATTGTGTCAGGTTACTACTACACAACAGTCTTTGATCAGCTTGAAATAGCCAACCATATTGCACTGTTGGTTAACTAAGGCTGTTAAGGTTGACAACACACTCTGTACTGTAGACAGTCTATTAACACAACTTGTAGTGTACACAGACTATGATACTCACCCTGTACTATAGACAGTCTATTAATCACTCTGTACTTTAGACAGTCTATGATATTAACACACCCTGTACTGAAGACAGTCTATTAATCACCCTGTACTGTAGACAGTCTATGATATTAACACACCCTGTAATGTAGACAGTCTATGATATTAACTCACCCTGTTCTGTAGACAGTCTATGATATTAACTCACCCTGTATTGTAGACAGTCTATTATTCACCCTGTAGTGTAGATAATCTATGATATTTAACACACCCTGAACTGTAGAAAGTCTAATACTCACCCTGGAGTGTAGACAGTCTATGATATTAACTCACCCTGTACTGTAGACAGTCTGTTACTCACATTGTAGTGTATACAGTCTATTAGATTAAATCACCCTGTACTGTAGACATTCTATTACTCACCCTGTAGTATACACAGTTTAGATATTAACACACCCTGTACTGTAGACAGTCTATAACTCACACTGTACTGTAGACAGTCTATAAAATTAACTCAACCTGTACTGTAGACAGTCTATTACTCACCATGTAGTGTATACAGTCTATGATATTAACACACCGAGTAGTGTAGACAGTCTATGGTATTAACTCACCCTGTACTGTAGACAGTCTATTACTCACCCTGTAGTGTATACAGCCTATGATATTAACTCACCCTGTAGTGTAGACAGTCTATAAGATTAACTCACCCTGTAGTGTAGACAGTCTATTAGATTAACTCACCCTGTAGTGTAGACAGTCTATTAGATTAACTCACCCTGTACTGTAGACATTCTATTACTCACCCTGTAGTGTAGAGAGTCTATTATATTAACTCACTCTGTACTTAGACAGTCTATTAGATTAACTCACCCTGAAGTGTAGACAGTCTATTAGATTAACTCACCCTGTAGTGTAGACAGTCTATTATATTAACTCACCCTGTAGTGTAGACAGTCTTTTACTCACCCTGTAGTGTAGACAGTCTATGATGTTCTCCAGTTTTGGCTGAACCTTCTTTTTGCGGCTGATGTTGATCTTGATTTCCTCCCCTTTGTCTGGTTCCCCTGAGTCTTTACTGGTTGCCGGCTCTGCTGCTTTGTTTTGGTCCATGTTGTCTGTTTCTTTGGCTTGCTCTGCTATCTCTTGAGTAGTCTCGCCTAGTTTATCCTGGACCGGAGGCTCACTCTCCTTTTTTGTCTCTGTCTGACTGTCCTGTGTGAATGTTGCGGCCTTGACCTCTGATTTAGGTCTGACCTTGAGTTCCACAGAGGTCTTGCTGCGGTGTGAAAATGTTTTGGGTCGAGAATCTATGGCTGCTCGTTTTAAGAATAGACTTGTTCTGACGGCTCCTAGACCTTCTTTGTCATACCTGTAATGGTTTATGTTCAGAATATGATTTTTACTTTATTTTATATTTTCTTCCTTGCAGCTTTGATGAGTGGATGTATAGAAAACAAAAAAGTTGCAAATAAAAATCATATTGCATCAAAATCATGCGGGACTTATTTTATCAGGATTTTCCCCATTGTACCTAATTATATAACAAATGGAATGATTTTATTCCTTTGTCCTGAAAACTGCTGAACCATGTCTTAAACAAATGAACAGACAGATAGACCATGTGATTCCCAAATACAACTCAGTAATATCTATTTAAGATGTTAAAGAAATCCAACGTGATATTTTACGGCAGGCATGATCACTCAATTGTATGACAAGATAGTATAGCTTTATGGAGGAATCACGCACCGCTGCCATAGTGATGTAAATTCGCTGTCAGTCATGAAGATTCCTAGTTGAGCGTGTGCCTCTCGAAGCTGCGGGGGCACAATTCTTCCATTGGCCTGAAAACATGCAGCAGGAAAGACCTGTCTGGCATCGTCTCTGTAACAGACAGCGCTTAGGTAAGAATAGGGAGAACAGGTAACACAGGTGGACATGTATACTGTAATGTTGACTATTGGTGTACCATACCACATCTTTGCATACTTTCTTGTTGCATATTTGGGTGTCATAGCACATCTTTATTTACTTACATATTGATGTATACCTACATGTTGTATATTGGTGTATTATAGCACATCTTTATTTACTTACATATTGATGTACACCTACATGTTGTATATTGGTGTATTATAGCACATCTTTGTATCCATATAGTTTATATGTTGTGTATTATATCAAAACACAATTCATTCTATGAATAATTACATGCTGTATTACAGCACATATTGATAGATATTGGTGTATTATAGCACATTTTTCCATATGTACACGTTGCATATTGGTGTAATATAGCACATCTCTGTATACTTACATGTTGTGTATTTTCTCCCTGAACAGTGTGTCGGAGTATGGCGCTGACAGGTAGGGGTTGGTTACTATGGTGTCTGTGCGTATGAGCTCAGCCTCGGGATAGTGACGAGATTTCTCTTTCTCTAGCCGCTGTAGTGGACTCACCCACTCCTTCTGCACTGTCTGTAGAATCATAAGCCAATTGACGGGTGAAACGAGGCAAAATGTAAAATCAGGGATTCATCAGTACAAACAGACAACAGAAAAACAAACATCATGATACAATGAACAATCAAAATCTCTGTTGTACATGTACTTCAAAGTTCAACAAAACGTTCTCAATTCAAAAACAAGCATGACAATTAATCAAGTCCTTGTCAACTGTAACAAATCTGCCACTCACTCTCTCTCTCTCTCTCTCTCTCTCTCTCTCTCTCTCTCTCTCTCTCTCTCTCTGTTACAGATTTATTCCAGTGGATGCATTCCTTTAAATCTCAGGCTGCCATTGGTTCTTGTCTATTCTACAAGCACAACATCAAACACACAAAGGACAAAATGGCAACTGACACACAAAGGACAAAACGGCAAACGACACACAAAGGACAAAACGGCAAACGACACACAAAGGACAAAACGGCAAACGACACACAAAGGACAAAACGGCAACCGACACACAAAGGACAAAATGGCAAACGACACACAAAGGACAAAACGGCAAATGACACACAAAGGACAAAACGGCAAATGACACACAAAGGACAAAACAGAAACAGACAAACAACAGTATGGGGAACAGGCAAAGAGAACTAACAGGTGACATTTAGAACAACAACAACAACAACGATGACAACAACACTGAGTGCGCTATCCATGAAGCCCAGGATTACCGCTATACCAGGCCATCAGGGTTAGGGAACAGAACCAGTGACCAGGTATCAATAAATCAATCATGTTAGCTATAACTGCTTTGGAAAAAGTCTGGACTTCATTTACAATTAAAAAGTCTAAACAGGCATTCTGTGGGACATTGGATTTACTGTACATGTAATGAATTAGAAATTAACACACAGCTAAAACAACATTAAGGTTAACAGAAAAGTTACAGTGGATTTGAACAAAGCTGTCATATATTACATCTACGGGTATACACATAATATCATACATCTCCGGGAATTATGGGAGTCCACAGTAAATAACATCAACATGAGGCTCCTTCACCATGGAAACTTACCAAGCCGGGAAGCCGTCGGTTCACCACCTTACAGAAAACTGCCTGCAAAGTTACCACAATGGGGGGGCCCATCAGACAACTAAGATTCTTATAATTCATGGATAATATGATTATTTTTCCATGGTATCAATGCTACTAAATGGTAAACAAATTGAATGAGACACATAATGGAAATCTGTCATTTCTTGAAACAATGAATCTTAATAAAAACAAATTAGTTAAGAAATACATGTATCAGCAGAAGTGATATCTGTATATGGAGATACCAGTGAATTGGGATCCTGTAAATTGAGATACCAGTGAATCGAGATCCTGTAAATTGCGATACCAGTGAAGTGAGATCCTGTAAATTGAGATAACAGTGAATCGAGATCCTGTAAATTGATATCAGTTTGTAGACACAAGGTATTTGTGAACTGAGATATCTTTAACTGATATCTATCACACCACTGTTAGAGTGGACACGTTAGTAACGCAGTACTAGAATCAGGACCAGGAATTTGTAACAGTCAATACAACCACTGACACAAACATCCTCTTGTAGACTCTTAGTCAGAAATCAACAGGACAACATGCTGAACACTTAATCTCAGAAATCCAAGGCACAACTGTAGCAACCTCTGAGTCTTTAACATATATGTCACATAACCATATATACATGCTCCAAGAGGAAACAACAAGTTGGTGCGTTTGAGTGTGAGATAATTGACATTTTTAAATTACCGTATTTTTGGGAATATAATTCAATGCTGTATATAGGTCGAACTAGCCATATTTGGTGGAAAAATGATGTATACTGCTAAATGAAAACTTTTGAGCATTTTACATGAAAAAATGTATCCCCCCCCCCCCAAAAAAAAATAAAAAAACTTATATAAGTTGAAGCATATTATAGATCGAGGGTCAAGCGTTAGTATTGACCTATATTCCCATAAAAATACAGTATTTGGAGTGAGCGGTAACAAATGCTGTTCAGGCTTTTAATGAAATGATCTCAGTGCATAGATGTATATTCACATACCATTTTGTTAGCCATTTCTCTGAGTGCAATGAAAACTAAAACAAGAGAGAATAAGAATGTCTATCTTAACCGTAACTCATCCTAAATAATTAAAATCTTCAAGTGACAATATGATTATTTTATTTAGGAGACATTTTACAGATCAAAGTGACTAATGGCCTTGTGTAGATAGCTCTAGAACCGTCACTGACTGGCATACGACAATTACAGTATCTATATCTACCTTCTGTTCTCCAGTAAAATCTTTTCTACCTCAGCTAAAATACAGATTCAAAATGATTACAAAAAGAGTTTAAATTCTTGTTCAACGCTTCGTTTAGGAACTTGTTACACCATGTTCTGGCCATCAAAAGGCCTCACAGTTGTCTACTTGTGGATTTGAATGCTGTAATCTACTAAGTTGATTATCTCAAGAAAGTAACCTATTAGGAGATGCATAGGCTACACACAGCAGTATATAAAAGTTAAGCGTTGCTATTTAGGGAGTATGGGAGCTACATAGCAAGCTCAACATGATGCATTACTTTAATCACATTGAAGGCTGATCTGTCTCTATTGAGGGAGCGGGAAGCTAAATATGTGACCATTGATGGCTAGTCTATCTCACCATACCTACCTCATTATCCTTGAAGCAGGCCACAAAACTGTCAAAGGAAATGTGGTCCTTCCCATCCAGTCCAGTTCTAGTCAAACAGAAAACAGTGAGGGGTAAAGAACCCACCATCAACATTGTAGTATTTTATCTAATCAATAAATTGTCAAATACTTCAAAGTTCAAGCTTTATAAATTCAAACTCTCCCTTTGAATAATTCAAACTGACTTACCCTTTGAATATTCAAACTGACTTACCCTTTGTCCTTTGAATATTCAAACTGACTTACCCTTTGAGGAATTTGTTGAATTGTTCCTGTGTGAGATATCCCACCAGACTGTACAGAATCCTTAGCAGGGCTTCCCTGTAAAAACAAGTAAACAAACAGTCAAATCTGTTTAATTTTATGTCTCAAACTTTCATTCATTTACTTGCAGTTCACTGATACATGTACCTTGATTAGTTCCCCTTTTTCAGTTACTGTTGTTGATTGATACAATCCATAGTCCTTATAATACTGTTTTCTTGTATTTCATTGATACTTTGACACAGTCCCTTTGCTTACTTACTGGTATTTCATTGATTCCTTGATAAAGTCCTTATATTTATACCAGTAAATCTGTGTTTTATTGATATTCTAATCCTGTCCATTTGTTTATTTTACTTTTATTCATTCTATTGATATGTCATTGATCCTGCACCTATGATTGTTTACTTGTGTTTTATTGAAACCTTGATAGTCAGTCTCCATGTTTATTTGAATGTATACACCATCCCTTTATTTGTTTACATGTTTTTTATACCTTGATACAGTCCCTTTCCCTGCTGGGTCATTGGCCTTGAACATGTGCCTCAGTCCATAAAACCCTGTTGTCAGTTTCTCCTTGACCTTTTCTGTCACCTGTCATGGTCATCAAAAACAAAGGATTTAAAACATTATATTTTTTGTTAAGTCTGATTGACACAAACTGAAAACACTAATCTCATCATCTCTGATACAATAAACTTCATTATAATCATCATCCAAATACTGATAAATAATTGAATATTAATTACATTCCACTTATTTTTGGCAGGTAAAGTGTGTAGAAAGCTACGGCAGATATAACACAATAACAAAGACAGGGTACTCAAAGGTTAAATGATGATTTTAATATGACGTCACAAACGTTGAACGCTGTTAGAGTGCAACGTCACAGGCGAAAATTAAAGTTCACGCTTGTGGCTGTTACAGTGTTACTCAATTTGTTTGCACACACTGTTGCAGTGAAAAAATTAGCAACCAGTACAAATGAAATCGAAGTTTATTTTTTTTATAATTTGAATGTATACAAGTCTAACTGTACACAACTCTCACCCCCTACCCCCTCCCACCCCTCAACGTCACTTCCTTTTCAGTAAAACTAAAAATTGACAAGATGACATTTTGTGATTACAGACTTGAGGCATAATCAGATGAGTTGAATTATCATTTGGTAGTCTAAATGACTAATACATCAACAAAAGAACTACATGATTACTCCTAAATACTCCTCTTTTGTAGGATTGTATAAGAAGAATTAATTTACAGCATTAAACCAAATATTATTCAAGCTTTGTACACTAAATATACATATATGATGAAAAGAATCAACTAGAGACCTTTAAACTTGGAGAATTTCAGATCATGAGAGATAAACTTTACACATTTAGTATGTATATACTCAATTGACACAATTATCAAACAAGACAGCATTTCCTGTAAAAACATTCTTTTAAACAATAGAAAAATTAAAACTCTAGTTATAGAAGAAGGACCTTCACTTTTGACATTTTATTTTAACTTTTTTTAAGTAAATAGTGAGTGATTAATCTACCAATGTGGAGTCTTATTCATCCTTAGGTGCAGAATAAATAAAGCTTACAAAAATACATATACGTTAATCAATCTCAAGTCTCCTGAACAATGAGTGGTCAATCTTAGTTCTTAGTCTAAGATCTCACGAACAAAGTCGCTATCTCAGGTATCATGAGGAATACCTTTACAATCTCAGGTCTCAGCAGCAATCATCAAGTAATTGCCCTTAAACCATGTCTCAGTTTAACTGACTTCTATCTGTTTTGTTGCCTAGCTTGGAACCATTTCTCTCATTATCATTGGCCCTGCATTAAAACTCAGCATTATTGCCCTATCATCATGCATCAGTAATATTTTCCCTCACTTAATGTCTAAGTTTTACTGCCATTGCCAGTCTCTGTCAGTATCATTGCCCTTAAAGTGTGTCTCAGAATTATTGCTCTTCCATCCCGTTTCAGTATAACTGCCCTTGCACAATCCTTCAGTATATTCAATCTTTGTGTCATGTCTCAGTATCATTGCATCATATCTTAAGAATAGAATTGCCCTTGCACCTTGTCTCATTTATTGCATCATTAAAAACACAATAAGACTTTAATTACAGTAAAACTCAGTTATAGCTAATTAAGTCCTTGGGACCAGTAGATTTACTTCACTATCTGTAATTCATTATATCCGTATAACAAATTCCTAGTAATTATTATAGCGAATTTGCTATATACATGTTTTCTTCCAAATGATTATCATTTGTGCTCATTATGGCTTGAAATACTAGTAAAATATTGTCTTTGAAAACCTAAAATAATTAGATGGTAAATTGAAGGATTTATTTGAGAATAAACTCTTTCAAAGAATTGTTTCTGCAATCAATTGGTAATGTTAAATTTTAACTTCATTGTAAAAGATGTAAATTTGACTATTTTTCACCTGTACAGGACTCAAAATCAATTAGCTTTATATTAAATTTGTTATATCCTTGTTCATTATAACCATAACAGTTTGCAAGAATTTGTTAACAATTTTGCTGGGGACTCCACAAAACTTCGCTATATCAGAGAATTTGATATATTTGTGTTCGTGCGAAACGAATTTTACTGTATATTGTCTATACACAACACTATATAACAGTCTGGTCTCTTTCTGACAGATGAGTTGTATGGGTAGTGTTACATGGTACTCACCTCTCCATTAGTGCGGGGCGTGGCAGATTCCTGGCGACCGCGAAATCGGGGTCCCTGGGTGTACTCTAGAAAATCAACAACTATGCATCAACCTCGCATCTAATCTCTCCAGTATAAAGTATTCCCACTGCACAAGAATTGAAAATTATGAACTTAAAGTTCTGTTTTTGCATTTTTAATAAAATAGTATGCTGTTAGGGAAATAATAATATGAAAGCATGAATTATTGTATGCACAAGTTTATAACATGGGGTAACTAAATATCAAGAAGCACTCAAACAAACTATAATTTGTCAAATAATTACACTTTGGTACCATCACCATGACATAAACATTTATTATTCTAGTACAAAACACATAACCAAGTTCACCATTTGATCACTTCAAAATATTCCTGCCCTGAAAACATCACTGAAAACAAAAAGGCAGGATTAAGTCAATCATGGATATATGTAATATATCTGTTAGAGACATGTAAGATAATACTACATGAGTTAATGGCAGCAACACATTGTCAGCAGGTATATATAGGCCACTCATCAGAAACCTGACTCTTCCTCAGATATCGCGTCCAACAGGAGGTTCAGCGGGGGGAGCTTAACCATTTCTGGAGGTTGAGCTGAACTCCGACTCTGGGCTACAGATGTTTGACTGCTCTCTATCTTTGGCAATATGAGGTGTCTATTTTTCTTGTGGACTGACTTTTTTCTTACCAATCCCATTCGTTCAGCAGCCGAGTGTCGGTATTTAAAAGGGGGGGAAATTTCAGTCACTGAAATATTACAGAGCTGCTAATGTCCGTAGTCCAACAAATAGAAAGGAAATAGAACACGAAACATAACATTACCTACAATTATTCTGGTTAACAGTAACAATGCAACACTCTATACTGTAGCACTGTCGTTTAACCAGTTAAACTTTTTAAAACATAACGCTACAGATGTACGTCGTATATGTAGCATTACAATGACCAATGCAACTGAACATATTTTTCGAAAGATAGTTGCTTTTTTCATATACAACTTACTCTCAAAAAGTTTAACTGCAGATATATACATATTATCATTTCAAAACACCGGCGTAATTTGGTCTCAACATTTGCAGCATCGTTCGGCTGTTTTGTTTTTCAGTAAAGGCGCTACCGGAAGCAGTTTTTGCTTTCTAAAGTTAAAATCATACGGTTCCGAACAGCTGATTGTATTACTATTCCATATTCATGTGTGATAACTTTATTTACTTTAACCAAATCGGTTTCTAAATAGGACGGCTTATCAATCCCATACCCATAAGGCAATTCCAAGTTTTATTTATGTTAAGCGTCCACCCAAAAGTCATAAACACTTTCTTTCTATCAGGACCCCCCCCCCCCCCCACACACACACAAATTAACAGAAAATACACAAATTATCATTACTACGTCAATAAAATTTATTCTCATTCTTTGTTATTTTCTACATACTGTAATAAAAATAAACACAGAAATTTTCCAATCCTTGGCAGATATAATGGTACAAAGTATACACGATAAATTAAAAATCCTAGTACATGTATTTTAAAACATTTTTTTGGTCAATTTGTGCGGCTTTTTTTTTTATTTTCATGCTTCAAAACCAATTCGTCCGCGGACGTAAACATAACATGAATAAATGAGCATATCTCTATTTTAGTGTGTCTTTTGTGCCAACATAGAATTGAACTGAGTTGAATAAAAATATCATTCGTGATAATTAATGCAGTTGTTTTTGTAAATAGCCATTAAAAAAACGAGGCATCTTATCTGTATAGTTGATTATCTGAAGCATGTTTGGTGGCTGTAATGGTGCCCGTGCATGGAATAATCGAAAACTAATTGATCATATCTTTTTAATCTTTTCGATAATATAGATACAAAAGACTTTGAAATCACTAATGTAAATCTACCTTTCATATTATTCCTGTTTTACTAGAACAAAAAACATGAAATTTAATACCCAAACCCCAACTCCCGATTTGTTGTAAATGGATAAACTCTCTAGATTTTCAAATCTCTTTTCCGTTTACTATTCCTAAGTTTAGTCGATCGATTTTTTGAAGATCGTAAATTATCGACTGCATTTTATAGTTTTCAATGACGTTCTCTAGGTATTCCCCGGCTATTTGGAACCCTGGTCATCATACGTATCAAGAGCTGGGTCAGAGCGAGGCTAGGAAGACCCTGGAGTCTGGGTCCGACCCTGGGGTAGTTAGATATCCCGGCCAAGAGCGTCCGTCCGTGACAGTCCTACATCTGCCTTATCAGGACATCGGAGTGGCGATTGTTAACAACAATTGTGTGTTCGTTTACATGTGTTTTATCTTATCAACAGCTATCTAAAAACAGGCCGGGGAACCATCAAGGACTCCATTATTCAGGCCGTCAAGCGATGACAGCTCCCCCTATTGTTACATGACATGCAGACGCCAAGTTTGAAATTCTAATGATTTAGCAAATTTCAAACCGCATTAAAACCGTGAAAATAGTGGTCTGACGTCAGCGCATATTTCTTTGAACTCGGCTTAACAAGGAATAATTTTAACACTACTACAAGAGCATTCAAATGATACATTATATTCTATACGGCCAAGATTTTCGATTAGATCTTAAGAATCTACATATCTGTAAAATACATGCATTATTCATGAAATTCACACACAACGGAGATCTAGATATTGGTCCTTCAAGAACGTGTAAATGGCGAATATGTAATATTTATATAAAACTATGGCACTGGCTTGGTAATGTATATAACTATATACCCCCCCCCCCCCCCCCCGCCCCGTCTCCCCAATCCCTATGCTTAAATCTACATAACTGTACAACAAACTGCGAACTGCCCCTTTGTTTAAATGGACCATCTTTTGATATGAAGTAAAATCAATTATTGACAGTAAGTTGACAAACAAGAAATAAGAAGATTCGCCCCCCCCCCTCCTCGAAACATATGAGGCCCGTTTAACGAAGTTAGTATTATCCCTTTTTTATCTCCGAACTTTGTGTACAATGCTACGTGCCTCTAAGCAGTGTCAAGCAAAACAGAAAAAGAAAAGGCGTGCATATCAATTACTCTAATAAATCTCCAAGGCAAGCACTAATGGCAACATTCAGAAATGAAACCCATATAAATTATACATTGTTATCTCGATATAATCGTTGCCAGAAATGTGGAGATATGACCCCCACCATCCTCCCTCCCGCAATAATATTCCCAAATCCTGCGAGAGCTGTGATTTTTACCTGGGGGCCACTGGAGTATCCGCTCTGGGGCACTAGCTCGGTTTGCACTGATGGGTGCGGGTTCTCTTGCCCCGGACCCTGGGTCCTGGAAGGATATCTTCCCGAACTGTCCCGCCCTGAGTCCGCGGGCGGATCCAAGCACTGCCAGATCCCCACGGTCACTCATTCTGGACATAGGGTGCTCTATGACGGGCAGGTTAGGTAACCGTCTCTGTCCCGCGGAGACCCGGGGGACCGCCGCCATGGAGGTCATTGGAGGATATGTACTGCTGTATTCGCTACCTCGAAAGTAAGATCAAACAGTTCACTGGTCACCCCAGCTGTTGTTTACATGCTACTGTTTTAAATGTCGGCCTATAAGCCCGCCGCCATTTTAGTGTACATAATCTCCATGGGAAACCACCTGACTGTCAGGTCTTTTACGGACCAATTGATTCAGGTCTACCGTGGCTACAAAACGTGTCTTCTCTTTGTCAAAAAATATCGACCTTTTTTTTTAAATTCCCGGGCCAACTTGAAATTCTAAGAGGCTTTGGATATGTGGAGTTTAATGTCCCCGCTAGCTGTTACCTGGAGGAGTATGTGTGTGTTTATGTCCTAATCATCATATTTCAGCAAATTCTGAATGACTAGTATAAACTAGCTGTTTGACCCGATATACGAGAACTTAAAAACAGTTCTACAGTTGAACAACCTTTTATAATTGGTTTTGAACATATCAACGAGAGAGAGAGAGAGAGAGAGAGAGAGAGAGAGAGAGAGAGAGAGAGATGGTTACACGTTACATAATTATCTTGATGTCGTGTGTGGTTATTTGTTCCTAATAAATTTAATTCCAAACATGTCAGAATAATGTTTTCTTATGTACATAGAGGAGATTTTTATTATAAATTACTAGTATGCCTTTAAAATAAGAAAAACTCCAAAGTATACAGTAGGATTTTCAACAGCCTTGTCTCGTTCTTCGGAGAAAATGAACATTTCATTTCATATCATCGCAGGAGTTGTCGTTCTTTGATTAGGGCTAGGTAATATCAAGTCGGTAACATCAAGTCATTATTTCACGAAAATTTTATTAAATATAAACTATAAAAAGAAAAATTATTAAAAAAAGGAACAACAACTGAAAAAATGTAAATATTAAATAAGATAAACATACACGGTATATAAATATACATGGCGTAAAACCTGAACACTGAAAGCAAATATGATAGGGACACAAAGAGACGGCCACTCCAAGTATCAGTTTAAACTTAGCAATATGGCGGTGGAATCCTGTAATACTGTTATAGATATGTTAATGTAATGGTTTAGTTATAGGTCAATGCAGATGACGTAATCACTGGGCTACCACACAAAGTGTCCGTCACTGAAGGACATAGAGCACGGTGTTTAATATCTCAAAATACCAAAGTGAACGGTTGGTGAGAGGGTTGGTGAGCGTTTCTGTTGATGGGACGAGATTTCTTACTTGATATGAGTCATATGACTGGAATTTATGAGTTTCTTATGACGTAACGACATTTTATTCAAGCGAAACATGTTGACGTAACAAACATGAAATGAGAGTTTCTGCAGACGAAACCAGAATTTCTGCGGACGCAGAGAGTTCGTGTTGAAGTGACAATTTGACGTTGATTGGTGAAAATCAATGTTGGTAATACGGGAGTTGATGATGCAAGATCGAGACTTTATCCAATAAAGTACACACTCATTATGGATGTAAAATCAACTCATTACATCAATAATTGTCAGTCTTCATTGCATCAAGTAATCGTCGGTATCTTCTGATGGACACCCGTCCGTCTCCTCTTCCGGTTCCTCGCCGAGTTCTATTAGAGACAGAATTTCCTCTGCAAGTGACACAATGGCGTCACGATCAACTTCATGTGTCACATTGTTAATGTTTCCACTCGGCAGAAAATCTGAGTCGGTTTCACTAGGAGTGGATGCCTCCATACTCGAGTCATTTCCCTCAAAAAAGTTCTCTCCTATCCCCGAATCATCACGGTAAGTATTGTCTATATCATCGTCATAATACGGATTGTTCTCCAAGTTGGAGAGAATCCTGTGTATATTTAGAGCTCGTTGCTGCTCGTATAAATGTTTGCGTAGCCCTATAACTAATGGGTCGTCCATTGCGAAGCGTTCCACCTCCAGTAGGTAGCGTATAGCTTCCGCAGCGCAATCTCTATATCCGGTCAAAACCACTTCCGCTTGTTCAAAGGGAGACAATCCGAGCATGGCCGGATGTTGCACCTGTTGCCCCGGCATCAGTAAAGGACTGCTCTCACACATGTTATCTGTAAATAAAAGATTTTGTCTTATTCACTGTCGAAATGAATTCAAACTCTCACATAAAGTAAAATTATACAGAGATTGCTCTCTGTAATGTAACACACGAGGCTGTAGGGTAGAGAAAAGGACCAGGGAATGTTTACATAAAATCAATACATCTCCATGAAAACCTGCAAATATTGGGGCATTCCCCCATTAAATCAATGAGAGAACAATCGTTGGTTAATTATTAGTCAGGCAAAGTGCGGTGAATACAAATTTGCCGATGATACACAGAGATACTGATAGTTTACCATTATGATAATATATCTTTCTCTCTCATTATGCTAAATACTAATTTATGCTATACAAATTTCAAAAGTATTCCAAATAGCGGTCAAATATTCTCTGAAATTCAATGGCTTAAAACTTGAGGAGACTTCAACAGTTGCACACTCATCCAATTGTGTCACGCGAGGCACAATTTGTTGTGTAAAGAACATCACATACAAATCATTCAAAAGAATGCTTAATCAAATAATAAAAATGCACATGCTCCTTCTCATGGACCAAGCCCCCCCCCCCCCCCCCCCCCAAAAAAAAAAAAATACACGGCAGTCACAAACGTAAAATACACGTACGTTAATTTAAGAAAAATCTATGTATGGAGAGTAGCGATGCACCCCTCACTGTCCGACAATGCCCAGATAACGGGCAACCGTTTAACAGAAAATCGTACAGACCTTCTAAATACAGAGTGTCCCTCATGTTGCTGTGTTGTCAGGCCGAGCGTCTGTCGTACGATAGAGAGAGAGCCCACCACTCAGATAAACACAACAGATGTTCCCCGCTCCCACACTCCCCACAATAGACACGTGTGAATGGCACCACATGTGTCGGAATGCAGGGGGCGTGGTCAACGAGTCGTGATCAGTCTATCGCACTACCCGCTGAAGGTGTGTGTACACAAAGAGAGCGTGTATACATGTAGACACAACAAGCGCCGACCACGCGGCTTTGTTTGTGTCACTGCTGCTGTCGGTCAGGTACACACAGGTAAACCAGCGCCACCCCGGGGAGATCGCTGACCTTTGTAGTGTACCTTTGAGTACCTGGACAAAGACGAGAACACAGCAGCCTGGGAACACTGCACGCAGAATTCACACGCTTATTACAGCAACTCTGTCAATCTATTGTACCCAAATTTATTCTTTAAAAAAGAAGAATTTTAAAGTAATGTGTTATGGTGGCTTTTCATTATTTACTCTGCATTCTATAGACATGGCGACCCTTAAAACAGTGTTAGAAGACATATGATATGATATATCGCTATCGTAGGGCAGCTGGCAAGCGCCACACGTGCGAGATCGACAGAGTGCCGATTGCACCGCGTGTTAACGAACTTCAAACTTGTACAACCAGGAATAAAAAAAAATCAAATTATGAATTTCAAATTTGTTTGCAAAAAAAACTTTTACACAATCATCTTGAGTTCATGACTATTTATCTACATTTTTGTTCAAGAATTCCTTAACGGTTTAAGCCCCCCCCCCCCCCCCCCCCCCCTCACCCCAACACGGTCCTTAGTCATGGTGACCAACATGGCCCCGATAGACAGCTCTACCCAGAGAGGCGAGGAAAGATGTCAGACACGGCCTCTCTCACGGTTCGAGACGATAATGGTTTCCTTATCTCCCAAATGAAGAAAACAGTGTCACCTAGAAGCCGTGGCAGGACCAACAGTGACGTAATCAGTTCGATAGGTGATTGATTATCAATGGACGTTCACAGAACCTGTCAAAGTTGTGTAACCATCAATTTAAGCACAGAGTTGACACTTGATGAACTCGGAACTTCGTTGAGGTATTGCTCGGTAGTAATTATTCTGAGATAAACACGGTCAAGATTCCCATAGATTTGTGGATGCCCGTTAATATTGAACTAATCAATATATTGCATCTACATTTACAATAACATTTATGATGGCTTATTTGTGAACACTGAATACCTCTCCCGGAGCCGCTGTTGTTAGGGAAATTTTCTAAACAGACACTTCCGTTGCCTGGGCCATTAACACCGCACATCCTTGTGTTTTATATTTGATTCTACATGAAGATCTATAAAACATTTGCATTTCCGACCATAACATTAAGTTTCTAGGAATTCTCACGGCCCGGTTTTCACGGTCGATTTCTTAACGTGTGTCGGACCATTATGAGACTATCCCATCCCAAGCTGGCACTCTGGGGGACAATGCCCCTGATCAAACATCGATACAGAAAATGGGGGATGGGGGGGGGGGGTAGCATATACAATCATTTTATCGTAGAAAAAATAAATACCAAAAATTTTATCACATAAAAAAATATCTTCTGCTTTTTGAGATTATCCTCTCTGTTGCATGTTTACTATTACAATTCATGTTTTTCATTGCCATTATATTCATGTTTTTCATTGCCATTATAATCTATTGCTATTCCGCTATTTAAGACAGTGATTATTTATATGTCTACATATATTTATGCATTGGCGTTAAACCTTTGAACCGCATGGTTTTTGGTAATAAATACAATCCTACTGAGATAAACACTGATAAAGGAGGAGGTGCCACGGTGACATATAGTCCAAAATCATTCAGAGAAAGGGATCATCAATATCTCATCACTCAAAACTACAAAATCGTTAAAGTAGACAGTGTTGTTCTGTTAGATTAAACCTAGTTATGTCAAATAAAAAAATGAACCAAAGGATAACTAGGTCAAATTAAAAAAGGAGAAAAGTGATGAAAAAAGATAGGATAGTTGAGTCAAATAAACAGGATATTAAATGTACTGGTATGTCAAATTAATCAAACATAGTCATGTCAAATAAATAGAATACTTAAGTTATGTCAAATAAATAGGATAGTAAATTCATGTCAAATAAATAGGATACTAAAGTTATATCAAATAAGTAGGATAGTTATGTCAAATAAATGGGATACTAAATTTATGTCAAATAAATAGGATACTAAAGTTATATCAAATAAGTAGGATAGCTATGTCAAATAAATAGGATACTAAAGTTATGTCAAATAAATAGGACACTAAAGTTATATCAAATAAATAAGTAGGATAGTTATGTCAAATAAATAGGATACTAAAGTTATGTCAAATAAATAGGATACTAAAGTTATATCAAATAAATAGGATAGTTGTGTCAAATAAATAGGATACTAAAGTTATATCAAATAAATAAGTAGGATAGTTATGTCAAATAAATTGGATACTAAAGTTATGTCAAATAAATAGGATACTAAAGTTATATCAAATAAATAGGATATTAAAGTTAAGTCAAATTGAAGATAGTATTAATGAATTAAACAAAAAAGATACAGAGATTACTTATCTTCAGTTTATCATAGTCCAATATGTGTGGTTTACAAGATATTCATACTTGATTATTTCAGACCAGACTAATACCAAGTTATTACACTCACCAAATGCATTAGCCTCTACACCGACCTCGTATTGCGTTTGAGTCTGCTCTTGATGCTGCGAGCCCTGGAATGAAATAGTTCTTTTGACATATAAACTAAGTTAATTTGTGTCACCCCCTCTACTCTACATCCACGGATCTCTAATAATTTACGGCATTCAGATATAAGTTATGAATTTACCGAAGGACAACAGTCCACAGTATATAACACCTCCCAGCCACCCACAGCGTCTGTACATCTTACATGGTATATATACAAAAAATGCAAAATGCAAAAGGACCCCCATATTTACCATGCTTAGATATCCTACATCCATCTTACGCCAAAGGTTCTATACATGTGATATGCTGCAAATTGAGAGAATGTTTGGATGCGCGTGAACCAATGAAATGGGACAAGCTTTGATGAAAGACGCGCGTTCGCGGAACATCTGTCGCGTGCGGCGCATAAATAGTTTAAAGGAGCTAACAAAAGCCGGTCTGCCGTGGCTGATCGGTCACAGATGTAAGAGGGAGGGGGGGGGGGGGGGGTCTCCAAAGTCCAACTAATAGCAAGTCACCCCCCCCCCCCCCAAAAAAAAAAGAAACCCACGATATTCAACTAATATCATGCAGGAATTTGCTTTGACTCTACACAATTTAGTTATAGTATTTTTGTCACTCTAAGTTCAGTCAATTGTATATTATCGCAATATGAAAAAAATCAATCTACAACAAAGGAAATATCATGATATTTATTTCATAAACAGTAGGCAAACTCCTAGTATTCTTTCATATGTATCTAATGCAGGATTCCGACTCTGATGCATGGATACCTTATGAGATAACTGCATGCGAAGTAACATGGCTGTGTAACAAGATGGGTGTTTTCACAGACAAAACAGACGAAAAATCCACTACAAAATCTAAATATATAAAGGTACATACCTGTTTGAATAAGGTCATTTTAAATCGAATTTGCTGAGTCGGATTTTCTCAGGTAAATGTGAAAAAACTCTTAAAAACTTCCAAACGTAATTACGGCAGATCTTGAGACAGCGCAGGTGCGTGGGGGAGCCTAGCCTGGGCCCGGCATTACCGCACGATGATAATCCAGTTCACCTGAGCATGCAGCCAAAACACCTGCTGGTCTCCACACATCAAAGCGACGCGCGTGCAGCTGCCCATCTGTCAGCCAATCAGACGCCACGGATTCTTGTGTACACCGGTACAATCTGTTTATAAATTCATAATGATAAATAGAAATCAGAATTCAAAATAAGATATTGTATGTCAGCCTTTAAAATTATGTGTTGAAATATTTTGTAAGGTATGTGCTTACTAGCATTTTCATGAATTCATTCATACATTATCAAACCTCTCTCTCTCTCTCTCTCTCTCTCTCATATTTATATATTTGCAAGTTTATATTTAATCCTTTTGCATAATTTTGATAGAGCAGTAATCTAATTCTGTGTCATGCGATGAAATCTCACAGTATTAGCTTAATTATCGATAAACGTGTGCGCCACGTGACCGTCGCCCGCCTAGCGTACGCCGCACGTGTCCGCTAAATTCCACGGCAGGCAACCTGTGAAAGACATTCCGACGAATTCTCTCTCAATATGATCAGTGTTCCAATGCCAAGGAGAAAAAAAAATAAAAAAAATAAACAAAGCAGTACCCTTCAAATAAGCCATAGTGCATCTTCGTGGAATTTTGTGGGTATTGAATACCTTGACAAGGACAAGAAAATAGACAGTACTACTGATGATCGACACAAGAATATAAACAGTACTACTGATGATCGACATAAGAATATAGACAGTACTACTGATGATCGACACAAGAATATAAACAGTACTACTATTGATGATCGACACAAGAATATAAACAGTACTACTATTGATAATCGACATAAGAATATAGACAGTACTACTGATGATCGGCACAAGAATATAAACAGTACTACTATTGATCGACATAAGAATATAGACAGTACTACTATTGATGGTCGACACAAGAATATAGACAGTACTACTATTGATAATCGACATAAGAAAATAGACAGTACTACTGATGATCGACACAAGAATATAAACAGTACTACTATTGATGATCGACATAAGAATATAGACAGTACTACTTGTACTATTGATGATCGACACAAGAATATAGACAGTACTACTATTGATGGTCGACACAAGAATATAAACAGTACTACTATTGATGATCGACATAAGAATATAGACAGTACTACTTGTACTATTGATGATCGACACAAGAATATAGACAGTACTACTATTGATGGTCGACACAAGAATATAAACAGTACTACTATTGATGATCGACATAAGAAAATAGACAGTACTACTTGTACTATTGATGATCGACACAAGAATATAGACAGTACTACTATTGATGGTCGACACAAGAATATAGACAGTACTACTATTCAAACACACGCATATGATAAATAAAAAGAATACTATTTATGTAGTAGAAGTACAAATGCTTAAATAAAAGTAAAAATACACATAAATAAATAAATTGTAAACACGTATGTGCATCAATAATAGGTACACATGCATCAGTTGATGTACTACTACCGCCGGTAAAGAGTACTTGGCACAGATATTGTAACTTCTTCAGTAATGCTGGACTCTGCCCCAGACTTTATGTCTCTGAACAGTCCATCGGAGCAGAAGGGAGTACCACTTGGGGTCCCCAAGGGTGGGGAAAGGCACGCCCGGTGGCAGTCCGCATCATGTGACTAGGGAAGTATGGTAGGTCAGGAGTTTGAACCGGGACTCCTGTGGGTGAGATAACTCTGTCAATGTGCCCTTGACCCTGTGACCCTAGGACAGGAGTGATTCTGGCCCCCTTTCTGTAATGGAAAATAATTAGGTTCTAAATGATACATCAGCTGTCGTTTTGAGATAATATCCACAGGGGCTATGGTTTTGACAGGAAGGACAGAATTTTGTTTTTTTTTTTAAGTCGGTACGTTGTATTACGGCGACACTGAAATTGGTGTATTTGAAGAGTATATTTACGATTAACTTTCCTCTAACTAAAAGATTATTCACATATCAACAAAACTTACATAGCGTGACCGCAGGAATGTCATCAACATTTTATTATTGCATATGACTCCATCTATCTGCTTATAGCACAAACTTGATATAGAATATCATGGCATGTTTTTTTTTTTGTTTTTTTTGTTAAGATTTAGAAAAAGTTACGTTTTTCTGTTCCGTCGGTAGAGGTATACTGTGATTGCTGTTACTATGACAACAAGTAGTCCACAGGAAACGACGACCACTGTCTGCCAGGCGTCCCAATGGTTCCTCTCTAAAACCATATAAACCAATGAAGATAAAACATGTTCTATTCAAACAAACGAATCACAAAATCAAAACTTAAAGGTTTGTAAATTAAATTTAATGGGTAAATATAATGTACACATCAGTACTGATTAAGAAACTCTCGTGAATTATTTGAAAACTAGAAAAGTGTTACTCCTAGTTCTTTACCATGCTGACAGTGGTCGCCATAGTAACCATTCTGACAAACACAGGTGGGCGTTCCCTCGACAGCGGAGCAGCTGCCCTCATTCTGACAGGAAGATCCACAATTGGCTTAAAAAGATCGCTTTGTTTTTAAAACACAAAAATAAAAAGTTGAACAAGAATCATTAATTAACTCCGTGCATGAAGCTAGAAATGTATGATATTTGGCATACAAAATATCCCGATTTAAATGGTTTTACTTGGTGTAACGCAGATAATGTTCCTAGTAGCAGGGTTGACTATACATTTGTGAATAGAAATTTTATTTACGATTTTGACAAATTTACATTACGGAAAATTCCCG
>CM065919.1:57094948-57217876 GCA_033439105.1 Magallana nippona | reverse complement strand
AAGAAAACACTAATCCAATGGTAAAGTGGGAATCTTTCAAAGGAAAAGCTTGCGAATTTTCTATAAACTTTGCAAAAAATTCAAAAGAAATTATTAAACAAAGAATTTTTAAATTGGAAAAAGAAATAGACGACATCGAAAAATTAGATTTAAAGCATATTGATATGACTAAAAAACGCAATCTTGAGGATGAATTGGATAAAATTCAGGCACGTAGCATCGGGGGGGGGGGGGGGGGGGGGGGGGGGGGGGGGGGTTGATTGGGGGTGGGGGGGGGGGGGGGTTTGACTCACTTTTTCTCGCGGCAACCAATTTTCTTAAATCTACATATGAAAATTTGAATAAACATGGAGCTGACCCCTTCCCCCACTTTTTTGGGAGTATATGAAAATTGATATGAAAAATGAGAAGTGAAAATGATATACTATGCCCCCCCCACCCCCCCCCCCCCCCCCCCCCCCGGATTAGGATTTTAAAGATTTTCATAAGTTGCGTTATTTTTTAATTTTCTATTTTATTTTGCTTGTCAAGATTTTTTGGATGAGTCTGCCCCCCCCCCCCCCCCCTTCAAAAACGATGTTACGTGCCTGAAATTACGATATAAAATGAAAAGAAGCATTTGTAAGGTCAAGGTCTTAATGGATGTTAGAGGGTGTAAAAATCTTCAAAATATTTTTTGAACTTGGAAAAAATGGACAAAAACAAAGTATAATTAAAGATTTAAAAACTGAAAACTTTACATTTAATAACACAAATGACATTATGGGCGTAATGTGCGATTTCTATGAAAAATTATACTCCTCAAACGAAGTCTCCGACAATTGCATTGATGAATATTTATCATCTGCAGAACATGATAATGTATTACCTATATTGCAGGCCCCAGTGCCATCATCACTCCATCCGGGACAGCAGACCTCGACCACGTGATACCTCACAGCGTACCTCTCTCGGGGGGTGTAACAGGTCTGTACCCTAGAAAAGTGTGTTAAAGTAAATATCATTTACGGAGATTATGCCTGAACTAATCAATTTTGTTGCATTCACTTAATCTATTAGGATGTTAATTGTATTTTCGACATTAAATTATTTGTCTGCATCTTTATTTGGAACAAGTGATTCAACTGGCTTGTATCTAAAAAAAAAAAAAAAAAAAAGGGAGTCGTTTCTATGATTACCCAAAAAGGTATCACCTTTAGCGCATGCACCTTCTCAAGTCCAGGTGTCTACATCTTGTTGTGTATCTGTACTCACCTTTAACGCGTGCACATTCTCCAGTCCAAGTGTCTACATCTTGTTGTGTATCTGCATTCACCTATAATGTTTGCACCTTCTCCAGTCCAAGTGTCTACATCTTGTTGTGTAGTTCTGTACTCACCTTTAACGTGTGAACCTTCTCCAGTCCAGGTGTCTACATCTTGTGTATCTGTACTCACCTGTAGCGCGTGCACCTTCTCCAGTCCAGGTGTCCACAGCTTGTTGTGTACCTTTCCTGGCACAAGAAGGCTTGGTTATATGACGTCATATACGTTTCCGCTCTCTCACGTTTGCAAACATGACTGAAATTTAGCATAGCATTTTGTCTGTGGTTCATAATATATTGCAGCTGTCCAGTAATTTATTGTAAATGTCCAATAGTATATTGTAACTCTCCAATAATTAATTGCAACTGTTTAATAATATATTGTAATTGTTCCTTCAATAATTATGAAATACGAGAGGTTTTACTACTCACCCGGAGAGACCCAATGTATCCTGAACCACCAACAAGAACCCCGCGAAGAAAGCTCTGATCATGATAGTGTTGGTTTTGAGATATTGGTAAATAAGACAACATGCTGTGCTGACTATATTTCAAAACAAATCTTATCTCCAAATTCAGCCTCGGCGACCTTTAAGTACCCAGTGAACGTATCAGGTGGGCCACCAGATGTCTGCTACAGACTTACTGACCGCGACATGAATCGATATAACGGCTAGAGCATCGACGGAATAAGTAATTCCTCGCAAAACTAAAAAATAAGTACTTCCTCGCAAAACTAAAAAATAAGTACTTCCTCGCAAAACTAAAAAATAAGTAATTCCTCGCAAAACTAAAAAATAAGTAATTCCTCGCAAAACTAAAAAATAAGTAATTCCTCGCAAAACTAAAAAATAAGTACTTCCTCGCAAAACTAAAAAATAAGTAATTCCTCGCAAAACTAAAAAATAAGTAATTCCTCGCAAAACTAAAAAATAAGTAATTCCTCGCAAAACTAAAAAATAAGTACTTCCTCGCAAAACTAAAAAATAAGTAATTCCTCGCAAAACTAAAAAATAAGTAATTCCTCGCAAAACTAAAAAATAAGTAATTCCTCGCAAAACTAAAAAATAAGTACTTCCTCGCAAAACTAAAAAATAAGTAATTCCTCGCAAAACTAAAAAATAAGTAATTCCTCGCAAAACTAAAAAATAAGTACTTCCTCGCAAAACTAAAAAATAAGTAATTCCTCGCAAAACTAAAAAATAAGTAATTCCTCGCAAAACTAAAAAATAAGTACTTCCTCGCAAAACTAAAAAAAAACTATTACAGAGTCTAAGTTCCTTCATAATTTAGCGCAGAACAAAAATTCTGCAAATGTCATTAACTAAAACGATGCCAGCGTATTAACATCATGAAAAGTAAAATAGTTTATATCAAAGGTCTATCATAGACAGCGAATGAAGCTATTGCCTGTCCAGCCATCGACAGTTTCGGTATCATTCTGTACAGTATAAGACAGTGGAGGACACGATGCTTTGTCTAGACATGGACGGTTTCGGCATTGTACTATCTAACTTTAGATGTTCAAAGTTCTGTAAGTCCTGTGACAGTTAAGTAAACTGGATGGTCAACAAATCACCCACCTATGCATATGCAAGAAATTTAGATATTTCCTATATTTTTATACAGAGCTCTTAAGGCGATAAATAGAATTTAAAAATGGCAACGATTGTCTTCGATATTTAAGCATTAATCCATTAAGTTTTCATATAGTCGAGATAACTATTGGATATACAATCGAGATATTCGATAATAAGGCATTTAGATTGTAAAGGCAATCATTATTGGCATTGGGTTGTCTGGTTGTTTACACATTGTTTTGGTCCTCTTCGCTTCCAGGATGGACCGAAAAGAAGACAGCATTAATAGAGTGGAAACAATGGGTGGTAAAATCTTAAGACAACTGATTCATTATATCGTTATTATTTTAGACAGTTGAGCTATAGGCACTCGATTGTAAGAAGTTTAGATTTTTATGGGCCGGTGATTAAGATATTAGAAACATTGATGCAAAATGAATAGTACATAGTGTTTCAACATCGTAATTCTTCAAGATCTCCCAAAAATAAAACACTTAGTGTGACATACATGAGCACATAACAAGTTATGGAATAAACCATATTGAGGAATTATTGATGTCTGACTGTACTATACTGTTCGTTAGATATGCCTGAGGAAACTTGGATTATTCACCCGACATGTCTATAATAGATCTGAACAATACTTTTAATATAAGTAATGAATTAGCAATCAGTGCTAATGGGGAAAACAGCCAGTTCTAGATGGGATTTGGGTTGCGTCAATATTCACAATTAAAATTCTGGAACGAAGAGTAGTTAAAGCAAACAATGACTGACAATCATTTGAATGGGGAATTTCTGCAGGATTTCTGCATTAACCCGCTGTTGTCATTAGCGTAACTTGGGCTGTTAATATCATAAAATCAAAAAGCTCGTCACTGACCTCAATGATCAGCCATCAGTGATCAGGACACCTAGTTCGTAGAGTCGCCATGTAATGATTGGCACTTCATCACCGGAGAAACTGACGTCTTTCTGAAGTAGTTAAGGATCAATGCAGGTATGTAAGGATCTCTTCCTGTTCCTACCTTACTGGGATGTGTCATTGTTTACCACAGCGGCTATACATATAGACAGCAATCATTAGATGCTTTACCAATACTGTGAAAACAGCCGTAAGTGATGGAATTCGGCAGACTTCTACTGGTTTCTTTAGCATCTTTGGCGTATTCTTGCTATCAAGAGACGTTCTCCGACTTTTCCGGAGCTGCTGTTGTGAACGCTTCATATTTGACCTTTTCTACTCCAAGTCTTCTATTCTGTGCAAGGCGCTGTAGACTTCAGAGAAAATGTCTCTCCTTTAACTTTGACGTCAACAATGGGGAGTGCTACCTTAATTTAAGAAGTCACGTGACACCGGGGACAGAGCTGCAGGGAGGGAGGCCTCTACAGTCCTACGATATCAGTCTCTGGAGTGAAGTACGTATTTTTCAAATACTTCTTACAGTGATTACTAGTAATGGTTTCCCCCTATGATTTCCTATAGTAGATGGTGAACTGTCCAAAAGATGACTTTATCATATATAATAAAGGTATTTTTGATTTCAAAATTGAACTAATCTGCAATGTATGCGGCTTGCAAAAGTGTGAAATGATTGATATGGATTTTCTAATCGATGCCAATACTCCAACATTTGTGATATGATATTAAAACCAAGAGAAAATCTTCCCAGTTCAGCATGAACTGCAAATTCTACCTTTTTTATGAACTCTGCAAAATTTGAATTTGATAAAAACAAGTTATTCACACAAAGCCTTAGAATATATTTCATCGCGATCAATGTATTTTTACGAAAACGTGCTGACTGAGAATATTAGATAAACTCCATATTTCACCATCATATAGTAGTATAGCTTTATAGGTATGATCAAAAACATGAGTAGAATTATTCACACCAGGGTTTAAGTACAAAAAAATCCTTCTGACGTTTGAAATAAGCTTTCGGTGTTAATATGATGATTAAAGTCAGGTCAATGTTCAAAAGGAATTTTTAAATTCTAATTTACTTCATTTACGCTTTCATCGGTTATGGTGCAAAATATCATTCGCTGGTTTTGTTGTAATAAGTTTGTTTTGTTTTGTTTGAGCAAATTTTAGCAAATCTACTAGTTAAACCAGCGAGCGGGCAGACTATCTACGACAGTCAGTTTCTATCAATAGAACAATGAACACATGAACTAGCGTAACTTATCTATAAATATTGTATTTGAAAGTAACAAATTGCTGTATGATAAATAATTGATTAATTTTAAAACTGCCCACATAGTTAATGTAAATCTTAAATGGCATAACGATAAAAGACCCTGAAGAGTTTTTATCCCTAGTTGTTATTTCTATCCAGATGTTTTACAATCTACGCGTTGTGACGAACCCCCTGAAAAAAACGTCATTTGTGAGACGTCACCTAAGCGTTTGGAAAGGACCTTATTCCATTTCGTTCGCATGACACTTTACTCCATATCCTGTCATAGTACATGTGTTCTACAAGATTAATGAAACATGTACAAACAAAGCGATAAATTGAGCCCTAATTTAAATATAGAAACACTGAAATATAAAAATATTTAGGGAAATACTGACATTACCGAAATCCACAAGTTTGTAATAAAAGATTAAAGCTGCATACATATTTTGCACGAAGATGCTTTTCATTCGACTTTTGACATTGAGATAAATAATCATTAAGATGCGCGTATTTAATAGTCAGGAAATGATATGTTGGCAGAAAAAAATCGAAAATGAATAGATATAAATTTAGTTATCTTTATAGTGTCTTTTTCAAAATTAATGACTAATGAACTCTGAGCATGTAATGATTATGAAACAACATATTTTCACTCCACCTTTTTTTGTGTGAAAATCTTATTCTTTTACTAACATTTTTCTTACCCATGAAATTAAGGGGATACGAATTATCCCAAGTAAGAGAAACGAAGTTGCGCTTCTTTCTTATTTGGACTATTCTTTTCACTGAAATAGGAGTTAATCTCCAATACACCGTTTTCACAAACATTCGTTCTCCAGCCAGCGATGATGACAGGCGGGTTTCTAATTCGCATTTTATCGTTTGTGAGGTACACTGAATAGATTGAACAAAGGCGACTGGACCTACAGTATGTCATAAACAAAGGCGACTGATCCTACATATGTCATAAACAAAGGTGACTGGTCCTACATAATGTCATAAACAAAGGCGACTGATCCTACATAATGTCATAAACAAAGGCGACTGGTCCGACAGTATGTCATAAACAAAGGCGACTGATCCTACAGTAAGTCATAAAGAAAGGCGACTGGTCCGACAGTAAGTCATAAACAAAGGCGACTGATCCGACAGTATGTCATAAACAAAGGTGACTGGTCCTACATAATGTCATAAACAAAGGCGACTGGTCCTACATAATGTCATAAACAAAGGCGACTGGTCCTACATAATGTCATAAACAAAGGCGAATGATCCTACAGTAAGTCATAAACAAAGGCGACTGATCCAACAGTATGTCATAAACAAAGGCGACTGGTCCTACAGTATGTCATAAACAAAGGATACTGGTCCTACAGTATGTCATAAACAAAGGCGACTGATCCTACATAATGTCATAAACAAAGGCGACTGGTCCGACAGTATGTCATAAACAAAGGCGACTGATCCTACAGTAAGTCATAAAGAAAGGCGACTGGTCCGACAGTAAGTCATAAACAAAGGCGACTGATCCGACAGTATGTCATAAACAAAGGTGACTGGTCCTACATAATGTCATAAACAAAGGCGACTGGTCCTACATAATGTCTTAAACAAAGGCGACTGGTCCTACATAATGTCATAAACAAAGGCGAATGATCCTACAGTAAGTCATAAATAAAGGCGACTGATCCAACAGTATGTCATAAACAAAGGCGACTGGTCCTACATAATGTCATAAACAAAGGCGACTGGTCCTACGGTTTATCATAAACAAAGGCGACTGATCCTACAGTACGTCATAAACAAAGGCGACTGGTCCTACAGTATGTCATAAACAAAGGATACTGGTCCTACAGTATGTCATAAACAAAGGCGACTGGTCCTACAGTATGTCATAAACAAAGGCGACTGATCCTACAGTATGTCATAAACAAAGGCGACTGGTCCTACAGTATGTCATAAACAAAGGATACTGGTCCTACAGTATGTCATAAACAAAGGCAACTGATCCGACAGTATGTCATAAACAAATGCGACTGGTCCTACATAATGTCATAAACAAAGGCGACTGATCCTACAGTATGTCATAAACAAAGGCGGCTGGTCCTACAGTGTGTCATAAACAAAGGCGACCGGTCCTACAGTTTGTCATAAAGAAAGGCGACTGGTACTACAGTATGTCATAAACAAAGGCGACTGATCCCACAGTATGTCATAAACAAAGGCAACTGGTCCTACATAATGTCATAAACAAAGGCGACTGGTCCTACAGTATGTCATAAACAAAGACGACTGGTCCTCATTATGTCATAAACAAAGGCGACTGATCCTACATAATGTCATAAATAAAGGCGACTTGTCCGACAGTATGTCATAAACAAAGGCGACTGGTCCTACATAATGTAATAAACAAAGGCGACCGGTCCTACAGTTTGTCATAAAGAAAGGCAACTGGTCCTACAGTATGTCATAAACAAAGGCGACTGATCCCACAGTATGTCATAAACAAAGGCAACTGGTCCTACATAATGTCATAAACAAAGGCGACTGGTCCTACAGTATGTCATAAACATAGGCGAATGGTCCTACAGTATGTCATAAACAAAGGCGACTGCTCCTACAGTATGACATAAACAAAGGCAACTGGTCCTACATAATGTCATAAACAAAGGCGATTGGTCCTACAGTATGTCATAAACAAAGGCGATTGGTCCTACAGTATGTCATAAACAAAGGCTACTGCTCCTACAGTATGACATAAACAAAGGCAACTGGTCCTACATAATGTCATAAACAAAGGCGATTGGTCCTACAGTATGTCATAAACAAAGGCGACTGGTCCTACAGTATGTCATAAACAAAGGCGACTGCTCCTACAGTATGTCATAAACAAAGTTGACTGCTCCTACAGTATGTCATAAACAAAGGCGGCTGGTCCTACTGTGTGTCATAAACAAAGGCGACTGGTCCTACAGTATGTCATAAATATATGGCAGTTGTTTGTACAGCATTCTATTTATGTTTGTACAGAAACTTCTGCAAATGGGGAGCTGTAGAAACCACAGTTGTAGGAAGGACCTTGTCTGTAGCGACGGGGGAGAAGACGCCTACCAATGTTTGTCTGACCCCCAGTGTCAATGGAATGAGGGATGCACCAGCTGTATACAAGGTAATGTAGGCCTGACTGACCCCCAGTGACAATGAAATGAGGGATACATCAGCTGTATACAAGGTAATGTAGGCCTTACCCCCAGTGTTTGTGGAATGAGGGATGCACCAGCTGTATAAGAGGTAATACCCTCTGATCTCCAGTGTCAATGATATTAGGGATGTACCAGCTGTATACAAGGTAATGTAGGCCAGACCCCCAGTGTCAATGGAATGAGGGATGTACCAGCTGTATACAAGGTAATGTAGGCCTGCCCCCAAGTGTCAGTGGTATGAGGGATGTACCAGCTGTATACAATGTAATGTTTTCCTGACCCCTAGTGTAAAAGGAATGAGGGAAACGGCGGTTGTAAACGAGGTATCAATATCTGTTTTAAATACATGTAGTTGTTATCATTGGTTGTTATCGATTGTTATTATTGGTTGTTATAGATTGTTATTATTGGTTGTTATAGATTGTTATTATTGGTTGTTATAGATTGTTATTATTGGTTGTTATCGATTGTTATTATTGGTTGTTATAGATTGTTATTATTGGTTGTTATAGATTGTTATCATTGGTTGTTATAGATTGTTATTATTGGTTGTTATCGATTGTTATCATTGGTTGTTATAGATTGTTATCATTGGTTGTTATAGATTGTTGTTATTGGTTGTTATAGATTGTTATTATTGGTTGTTATAGATTGTTATAATTGGTTGTTATAGATTGTTATTATTGGTTGTTATAGATTGTTATCATTGGTTGTTATAGATTGTTATTATTGGTTGTTATAGATTGTTGTTATTGGTTGTTATAGATTGTTATCATTGGTTGTTATAGATTGTTGTAATCATCAGTTGTTCTCTCTGTTTTAGGTTCTGGTCAGTCTATTCAGACACTGGTTGTTGGAGACGTTAACTATGTTCCTATTGGATGTTATCAAGCACCGGGAGCCAATATCGGATTTCCAGATGACATAAACATGCGCAATAATATCGACTGGTTCGATATCGAGGCGACAATCAGGAAATGTGCTTCCGAAACTAAGACCAGGGGATTCTCTTACTTTGGGATTGAGTTCTATGCAGAATGTTACATGAGAAACACTACTCTAGAGTTATCCTATCAACAGGTGGCTGCGGGCAGTTGCGAGACGGATTGTGTATGGGGGGTAGGGAGAGACAATGTTCTCTATTTCTATCAAATCGTATGAACAACACAAAATACAAGCATTTATTGTGAATTAATTAGCGATCATGGTCTGATGATTTTTAAAGACTATCATGATTTATACTATTGGCATTATCTAATTTTCCCTCAGTGATTGTTTGTGAATGAAATTCGCCAGGTATTATCGTATTTTACGGTAGCTTGAGCGAGTGCATCAATAGGTATATGTTTTCTTAAGGAAGCTGTTTACTCAGGGTTTGAGTAGTCAGAAGAAGTTCAATCCCATGAGTAAAATTTGTTTTAAACACAAAACATATTTATAAAATAAGTTCTTATTAACATACCATCCGATAGTTTAACTATATTAAGGAACAACATTAAAAAGGGATTTATAGCAAAACAGAGGAAATTTGGACTTAATTTTGCAGATTTTGTTTTCCGCTAAAACGTTTTTGGCAATATTATAAAAATAAAAGATAATATTTTATTTGTAAGTCAAAATAATTTTGCATATTTTCTGTTAGTTTATCTTACTTATTCATTAAATAAGTGTATGGCACGTAATGTACAAATGTTGGAAAATGCTTATTATGATAAAAGACACTATATCTCAAAATTTTGATAATTGACTTTAATATGCCAGCAAAATACGGTCAATATTAGTATTTAAAAACTATAAATGTTTTAGTTTTATCACAATTAAGTTATGTTGTTAAATTTAATGAAAAAAAATTGAATAGGGATTTGAAAACCGATAAGGGAAATTCGGACTGGAATATTTTAACAATTGTAACTGAAAACTTCATGTTTTGTATCTCTATTTGTGCCAACGCGGAAGTAGTGTTTGTATAAGTGGAAACAGATTTTTGATAGTGACGGGTTTGAATAGTTCACGAATATTTTTATGGTTCATTTTCTAGCGTGCATGTACTACCCAACCAAATCTTTTGTCGTAAGATAAACGTATAATAGACGCTTGGCGAATGGATATTAGTCGAGCTATTTAAGATGTAAAATGATAAATAGATTTGTGGAACAATTCATACCTTTCAGCAGAACATTCAGCAAATATCGACGTATCAGATAAGTTGATTTGAAGAGAACGCCAACAACAAAAGGAATGAAAACTAATATATGTACAAGCACAAGGCACATGCTCTATCAAAGTTAAAAGAAGCAAAAGGACATCTGCATTCAGCTAAAGTAAACGATGGAAACATAAAGTCCGTAAAGTAAACGATGGAAACGTAAAGTCCGTAAAGTAGACGACGGAAACGTAAAGTCCGTAATGTAAACGACGGAAACGTAAAGTCCGTAAAGTAGACGACGGAAACGTAAAGTCCGTAAAGTAAACGACGGAAACGTAAAGTCCGTAATGTAAACGACGGAAACGTAAAGTCTGTAAAGTAAACGACGGAAACGTAAAGTACGTAAAGTCCGTAAAGTAAACGACGGAAACGTAAAGTCCGTAAAGTAAACGACGGAAACGTATAGTCTGTAAAGTAAATGACGGAAACGTAAAGTCCGTAAAGTAAACGATGGAAACGTAAAGTCCGTAAAGTAGACGACGGAAACGTAAAGTCCGTAAAGTAGACGACGGAAACGTAAAGTCCGTAATGTAAACGACGGAAACGTAAAGTCAGTAAAGTAAAGCAAGCATCACGGAAAGTAACGTATAAATAATAAACAAAGGGTTGTTAATGCAGCAGACAATCGTCTCAGTAAGGATGAAGGGCCGCAGAAGAATACGAAGCTTTGAATTTCAAATCTAATATATTTTTTCTCTACTATATAGTAGTTTTTGACCAACAGTAGTATTTATATATGCATTATGGGTAATTTGTTGACCACCTAGCCTTCTTAGATTTAATTAAACATTTTATTAGTCACCCCCATCTCAGATTTGTAGCCTTCCGGTCTTGATATTCATAGAAATGATAGTAAACGCATCGTGAGATCCACAATTTGACTTGCGCTTTTAGAGTAAATAGACTACCTGCAAATATCATTGTTCCTTGAAGTCTTTAAAAACAGAATAGGAGGAACGTTATTGTAAGAATTGAAATTGGTTGATAATATCTTCTCCAACAAACAGATTAAAGAATCGCTATGAATGCAAAATGAAAGTATTAGATTTTTTAACGTAAAAACAAAACCAGTCAATATGAGTTTTCGGCTCGAATAGTCACTCAGTAATTTCAAATAAATATTTAATATCAATGTTCAGGAATTCTTTTTCCAGTTTTCAGACTAAAGTTCTTTGGACTATAGAAACGACCTTAAGAATGTTTATTGCAGTTGGACACTCTTTAATGGTTCTATCATACATCATTCATTTTACCAAGTACTAATTTATTTGATCTTCTTATGATTAATTATTCATAAAATTGTCAAGCAGCCTGCTCTGAGTAAATCATTTGTAATATTTGACTTACAATATAACACAAAAAAATACAATTACAAGAATCAATGAAGTATAAAAACAAAAGTCTCTGATAAAAAAAAAATTGTTGTTGACAACACAGTTTGAATTGCTTATTTTAAAGGTATCGTTTGTAACGTAGTATGAGTTTTCGCTACATTTGCCATTTCTTTCTAACAAACTGAGAGACGAATACATAATCAATTTAGGAAGATGCTATTAGAGATTCATTAAACAAGACTAGCGATTTGTTTAAAGCTTAAACTTTGCAACAATTGCAATCTGGCTTGTGCTTTAAAATGTTGAAGATCCTGCTGCTATACTCATCAAGGAATTCAGGGTTTGACAAAAAAGCCACAAAATCTTCCCGGAAATCAATCAGGGTTAATGGTGATGGGAAATATTTAGTAAGCATCTCTCTGGTGTGTCGCTCATCAATATTCGCCAACACTGACCAAAATTTGACAAAATCTTCCTCACTGAAAATCATCTTTAACTTTAGGAAATCTTCTGTTGCGAAAATGTTAAACCATTTCTTGATTTTTGGTCTAACAACTTTGGCGCGTTCTGCAGGCGGATCTTGTGTCATTATCCCCTGTAGGTAACTTACCAACTGAGGGACGGATATATCTTTCCCGGGTCCACACTTAAATACATGTTCATTCCACCACTTCTCCTGTTGTGACTCGGACAAAGATGTTTTTCTTGCACCAAAAAGTTTACGTAGTCCTTCAAACTTTTTATTTGTTTTCTTCATGTCATCTTGGCTGATGACGCCATCTTGATCTGCATCCAAAAGTTTTACCCAACAACACAGTTTACGTCGTATAAACCATTTCTCTGTGCAAAAATTTTTAAATAAAGCATGATCAATGTTTTATATCATTTCATGATGACAAATTTTTCTACTGACTTTCGAGACTTTTTTTTATAATATGAAAGTCTGTATTTTTTTATTTTCTGATTCTTTACATAATCATTAATGCAATGATATGCAAAATGTATAAGTCATCTAGAACTATTGCCTTTTCGAAATAGCGGTTAGTTTAGCATTTTACTATCACCACAATAATAGAGTCACACGCGATGCAATATGGCGTGTCACAGACGGGCCACACTATTTAAATGAATCAGTTACCTTATTACCGCTAAAGCAATAATCAGCATGGTCATCCGATTATCACTTGGAATGTGTGTTTGACTTAAATAGCTACCCAGTCCGTACGAGTATCTTAAACCGGTTTATAAAAAAGGTAACCTGTTCAAACCCAGTTTATAACAGTATAAATCGAGAATCTATTTAATTCGTTATCATAATTTAATTTTCTCTAAATTATTGTTGAAAATTGAACAACATTTAAACGCACTGTCAGGCGGAGTAATATGGTTTTAACAGTAGTCTTACTGTGACCCAGGCAGCTTTATCATATATTGCTTTGTTTTTTATCAACTGAAATCAAAGTATTCGTCGATAGAAATACTTGCTTTGTAAATGCATCATAAAGGTGACGCAAGAAATGACGTAGGCAGCGTACGGCATAAAGACAGCGAGCTGGCCTATCTTGGCATAGTAGTAGAAATCGTAGAACTCTGAGATACAATTTAATTTGGTAAGATTCGTATTCGATGGAATGATTTTTGTTGCTCCTGAAAAATACCAAATATTAAATGATTAATTGAAGAGAGAGAGAGAGAGAGAGAGAGAGAGAGAGAGAGAGAGAGAGAGAGAGAGAGACGGACGGACGGACGGACGGACGGACGGACGGACAGACAGACAAAAATAGAGGGACAAGGGAAAAGACGTCTATGCAGACACAGGTAGCAGAAATAGACGGCAGAGAGAGAGAGAGAGAGAGAGAGAGAGAGAGAGAGAGAGAGAGAGAGAGAGAGAGAGAGAGAGAGGTGGACAGAGTATAAATATTTAGTACATGTGTATGTACTAAATACAATATTGCATTGCAAAGCCACACACCCTAACCCACACATTTTGTCATAATTACTCGATGAAACATAATATAAGATTCAACCTCTATTCAAATGGTTAAATTCATATTATATATTCCGTGAAACGAGTCAGCATTCATATGACATTAAGACAGCAACACAGAATCAGTTAACTATAATGTTGTGCAACATGAAAAGACCTACCTGCAACGCAGAGTGCAAAGTTAACAATGTAGAGCCCAAAGTAAAGTGCAATAATGCGACCATCCCATAGCTTTCTTATCTGTAAGTCAGCCGTAGTTATTCGTTGAGTTCGACGAAGATGGAATAGTAACCGTAACCTTATCAGAAAGACGATGAGAATGGTTGCACACAGAAATCCCCCTTCCGCCTGAATAAACACGGTCAAATCTTCCTCTTGCGATACTTTTCCTTTGCCGTCCAAATTCTGTTTGACGCATTGCCCACTGTATTTTAACCCTTTAATAAAAATTCACGTTTGTTTATGAAATGAGACACTCGCAATGATTATAAACATCAATGTGTGTGATTTTGACACAGATTAGAAAGCTACTCACCAAACACAATGTAAAGTATGGAAAAGACCAAAACCTGAAGCCAAATAAGCTGCTGGAAAACTGTAAAAAAAATATATAAAAATGCCTTTAATAACCTAATTTAAATCTAAAATTAGTAATAAAAATAGCAAATATCTAGCTTGTCAGACGTGTTGACACCACACGATGAAACAACCAAAACACATTTCGCGGTCCACTGGCCTTAGTACATCTGAGTATCAGAACTTGATATATTTCAACACATTTCGCGGTCCATTGGCCCTAGTTCATCTGAGTATTAGAACTTGATATATTTCAGACTTACTTGACATTTCGAAACATTCGTGAAGTTTCTCCCACAAGTTCCTGTCATCTTTGTTAGATGAATACTGAACTTTTGATGATGAACTAGGAACGGGGGTCCAAGATTTGGAGAAGATATCATCATATGCCGGAGGCAGGTCTTAAACAGAAGTACCCGGAAATAAATTTTCCATTTTTATTTTAAATAATTTCAAATCCATCAATTAGTTGTCAGAACATAACAAATATGAATAATTAGTCAAAAAATTCTTTTCGCTGTACTTTGTCGGATTGACGTATTTGTTGATTACACAACTATAAACTTATCTCATTTTTGTACATTAGACCTTGACCTCTTCGGTGTATACGTCAACCAAGATTTTTTTTTAAATTTTTAATTGAATATCTTAATACATTCTAATATAAATACGACCATTTTTAATTCATCGTAACAACTATTAATCATCGTTATTACCTGACAATGCTGGACTTCACTTCTTTGATTTTCTTAAAAAACCTATTTAGGCTACAGAATTATACCAAACTAAATGTGTGTAAACAATTCACTATACTTTGTTCTTGTATGTCGTCGGATGATACCCCTCCTTCTCCTCCTGCGCTAGAACTGGCAAGGTCTGCCTTACATGATTTAGGAGAGCGATTCTTTTCCATAACTCAGTGTTTAAGAAAGTATATCCAATGCTGATTCCTTTGAAAGAGGGGTAGGAAAAAACAACATTCCCCGTTAGAGATGTCTGAGATTAAACAGGTGTAAGAAGACAAGTAGTTTTAACAATACTGTGATACTCCGTCCGGTGTCCACTTCCGGTCAGATGAGTAGAGTACTTTGTATACTAGATACTTAAACATCCTGAATGATCCTACGTTACAAAACAATAACTGCAAGATATAGGACACTGTTGTCTTTCGCAATCACATTGCTTCAGATGGTGTTACGTAATTCCATCGTTTGTCGACACGGTACTTAAATATTTCATGAAAACAATTGCTCTCTTCAAGACCCCTGCCATATCTGTTTTAATTTCTTCATTCCAATAAACTAAAAATCATAAATCCTATCATTTCTTGTCAGAAATGTCTTATATTAAAGTTAGTCTGATAAGGTATACATGCAACATACACAAATAAAGTTGAGGAGCACAATAAAACTCGAATATAACGAATTTACGGCTATAACGAATAATTATCCATGTCCCGGCAAAGTTCGTGTATAAACCTATCGAAAATTGCAGAATATAACATACACGATTATAAATAATTTATATATATCCCCGCTGGCAAAATTTCAACGTATTTATTCATTTACATAACGAATATTTTCAAAAAGAAATTTCATTAAATATACAAACTGATTCTTAAGAAGTTGCATAGTGCTGTGATAATGTCTGTGGTTTTTTTATTTGTTATATTTTATATGTGTAATCATGGCATTCTGTGATATATTTACCTGAATAAAATGAAATGAAATACATGACTTTTCAAGAAGGATATATAAGATACTCAAATTCATATATTATGCAGATTTTTTTTAATTGAAGAGAAAAGATTACTTTGATATTTTTTTTTTTGTAAATGACAGTAATATTGATTTTGTAACTCGATAGTTTGAAGAATTTCAGCTGAGTTTTTAATAATGAATTCGCTGTAAACTTTCTAACGAATCCCTGATAAATGTATAAAGAATTACGACAATAACAAAGTTTTTTCTATGGTCCCTTTAAATTCGCTAAAAACGAGTTTTGTCGTAGTATACTTTGTCAGGTGATTTTTTGTGCGTGACGTCGCCATGTAATGTCGCAAGTTCATTCAGAAGTAATACGATATCGATGAGAAATAAATCCCCATGTCTTGATTTTTGCACAAACGCAGATTTACAGCAACTGCCAAAATTTTAAAGAGGCCGAGTCTAATTATTTCTAACCTTAATATCTAGATGAAATGTCTTGTAGTTTTACTTATATATAAACTATTTACACACACACACACACACACACACACACACACACACACACACACATATATATATATATATATATATATATATATATATATATATATATATAAGGAAAAAGTTTATATCTGTCATAAAGTATAATTATAGGCATTTAAAACGGGTTTATATTTGTTAATAAACAGTTTTTCTTTTGTCTCATGTTCTTTTTCCGTGGTGTCCCTCAGAAATTTGTAAAACAGGAAAACGATAAAATTTGGACTTTAACTCTTGACACATCTTCTTATATGTTCACTGACGGGTATACATTGGTATTTCGGTTCCTTTTTTTTTTTGCTGTCGATGTACGGTCATCCTGTGTCTCAAGGTGTCTCCTGTCTGACCAATGTCATTTTAACCGCAACCAGCGCAACTTATCAAATAAGGTTTGAACTGTTACATGACATGGAGGTTTTGACTGCAAAATTGCTTCCGGTTTTGAAATGAAATGAAAATCCATCTGTCAGATCTACTACATCTGGGTCGTCGCAGTTTTTGATGATGGTTGGTTCCTGGTTTTTACTGGAAAACGATGCTCTGGTAAGAATGGATTTAAGAGAAGGGCTTTATCGCTTACATCTGGACTTCTTGGGTTGTGCGTAGAAACGTATGGTATAAAAATAATATACCCCCAGAATTGGCATATTACTGTATATCTTGGCATAAAAAATGACTTTGTTGGGGCAAAAAACTAAAATGGCGCTTCCGCGTCATCGTTTACCGGTATTGTACAAACTGTGCATAAAGTCAAAGAAAAAAGAAAGATTTACTCATGTCTTGAGGCGGCGATGGGTTTTTTGAAATAAGAATTTCTTGACAGAGCATTAAGAGACACATATTAACATCATAAACGTGTTATTCTTTATTTTCATGTATCCATACAAGTATGTAACGGTCAAACATGATGCTAACATAAACATAAACAATTTGAAAATGAAAATGTTAAAACCAACTAACAAAGATTATTTTTATAACGCATATCAAAGTAATAACTTAAACTCAATAAGTTCATCATTAAAATTCTTAAAATTGTTATCAGTACAACATATGGTAAGATTGTTATCAGTACAACATATGGTAAGAAACAACACAAAAGATCTCATTTACATTTGAAATAATACAAACAACAAACGCGTGATTGCACAAAACTGCAACACCCTCAACAATACAATGTAAATATAATCATTTAAACTGCAACACCCTCAACAATACAATGTAAATATAATCATTTAAACTGCAACACCCTCAACAATACAATGTAAATATAATCATTTTCCGAAACAGTATTAGATGTATCTTACAATACATTGTATAACAGTTTATGTTTTTACAGACTACACAAACTAAACAACACATCAGTATTTGTGATTTTTTAAAACAAATTGTTAAGTTTTCACACTAAAAAACCTAAATCCACATTAACTTACAAATTTTCAACAATTTAACAAGTGTAGATATTATGAATCAAATTTTGTAATATTAAAACAAATAACACTTTATGGGAATTTATGAACATATCAAGATAATTTTTAAACGTTTCCATATGTCTGCCGACTATAATGACTAATCAACAACAATGGAATCAAGAGCAAACAACTAACACATAAATTATTGTTCTTTGAGAACCCCGACACAATACTCTCTGTCATAAATCCAACTTTGAGAGTTTTCAAATTCATTATTATCTTTTACATAATATCTTTTAAAAGATGTATTTTTTCAAAGTTTGACGAATTATAATTTACAACACGTACCCTCTGTTCGAGACTTTACTACATTTAAGACCCTGTTGCTGTATTCATCAAAGAAATCAGGATGTGACAAAAATGCAACAAAGTCCTCCATGATATCATTTATGCATAATGGTGAGGGAAAATGCTTGATAAACATTCTTTTGTAGTGCTCTTCATCATTGTTGTTGTCTAGAATAGTCCAAAATTTCACGAAATCGTCTTCTCCCAAAATCAACTTTCTTTTCATGTATTCTTCTGTCGTGAAAAAGTTGAACCATTTCTTGACGACTGGTCTGATTTTGTTGGCCCTATCATGTGGAGGTCCAGTTCCCAATGTTCCCTCCACGAAAGTGACGTAGTCTTCAACGTGAATGTCTTTTCCAGGTCCTCGCTTGAATACATTATCATCCCACCACTTCTTCTGGCTAGAGGCGGATAGAGCCGTTTGTCTTGCACCAACAAGTTTACGAAGCTGTTCCAACTTCTCATTCGTTTTCTTCATATCGTCTTGGCTGATGACGCCATCTTGGTCAGCATCCAGCAGTTTAGCCCAGCATCGTAGCTTGCGTCTGATAAACCATTGCTCTATTTAAAATAATTGATAGTTAAACACTATAGCGATAACATTCCTTTGGTTTTTAATTAAAATGTTAACCTTTTTATGTCAAATATCTTATGAGCTCATCATTAGCCTGATTTTTGATTTATATCAAATTGTTGCGGTACTGATATGAGAATCATCAGACTTCTTTGGATCACGACATACCTGAAGTTATCAGTCAATGTACAGATAAACGTCTGGATAAAAAAAATATCGGAACTGTATTCAGAATATATCCAATGCGTATAAACAAGATATTGTGTAATTATACTCGAGATAGTTTGATTAATCCGTTTAATCAAAATTCTATTAACCAATATAACTGTTATCAGCCGATTTCATTTGGTAAATTAAGCTTTTAGATATTAACTATTTATGTTTATGAATAATTTCTATGTTCATAGTAATCACGATGATTAGATCATTTTATAAAAAAAAAAAACAGGTTAGGTAAGTTTACACAATCACATACTCTGAATTGATATCATGAAACCCAGAGAGAGAATGACGTAGGCAGCATACGGCATAAATACAACAAGCTGCCCTATCTTGGCATAGTAGTAGAAATCGTAGAACTCTGAGTCACAGCGCACTGTTCTGTTGGTTTCAGGCGAATATAAAGTCATGATGTTTGATGCTCCTGTAAAAGTAAATAGAAATAATTGTACCATACGTGTTAACACTTTGCAGGATATATAGAAGTTTATCGATTCATATATAACAAAACTTAGGGTTTTTTAATCATTGAATATCCCCCAACGAGAGGCCATTTTGTAATATGATTTGCACACCTGCTATACATAGCCCGAAATTAGCGATGTATAATCCCAGTCCAATGAAAAACAAGTAACCGCCACATTTTTTCTGTCCTTCTACATCAATTTTCAACTTTCGTTGAGTACGACGATTATCCCTAAGTATGAGTAATCGAATCAGGAAAACAAAGAGAACGGTGGCACATAGGACCCCTCCCTCGGCCCGCATCAAGCCAGTTAAGTCGTTGTTTTCCGTCATTTTCCCCTTTTTGTCGTATCTCTGTGTGCTGCATGATCCACTGTATCTTACACCTATTAAAAGAATTATGTTAACAAAACAATAAATTTTTTACATCTTGGGTTTTAAAAATCACAAAACTTACATCAAATCAATAATTTCAGAGGGCCATTGACTTTTTTTTTTTTATAAATGGCAAAAATTTAAGGTTTAATCTAAATACATGTATTAAACTCACCATAGACAATGTAGGATAAGGAAAAGGCTAGTACAACAAGCCATATAATCTGCTGGAGAACTGAAAAATATATTACATAATAAAAATAATTGATAAAAGAAATACAAAGTCAGGAATATGTCGTTTATTTCCTTGTAACCTTTCTGGGTTCAGATAGTCGGCTGCTCTGCTTGAGCAATTTAAGAAATATATAAATTAACTATAAATTTCTCCATCAAATATTTTGATTAATACCAGGCGCAGCGAGCTCTAAGAACCAGTGTGCGCGGGAAAAAGAACGAGCTAAACCTACAGATTCATCAAGAATGTTTTTTTTTTGTGTACGTCCCATAATGCTCTCTAATGTTTTCTCTCATGGTGCTATGCCAAAAATGGCTAACATTTAACTCGTAATTAAGTGCGCCTTGAGGTTTGAATACACGTTTTGAGTACCGCAAAAGCTTCGGTGAGACCCAAGAGATTTTTTACATGCTTCCATTCCTTCGTATCGAGTCGAGATACGTAAACAAATGAATATAGATTTGAACGTGTGACGTCACAGTGATCTCGCGCTAGATTTCCCGCGGAAAATATAGAGGTGGATCAAACATCTGTAATGCGGATACTATAAGCTATTTCAGTATAAACTGCGATATCTGTCTTAGATGAATTGTATTTTTTTTTTAATTTTTATAGAGAGAATATATATATATAAGCCAGAGACATACTTTACTGTCATATCGATCCAATTTGAAGCTACTTTTGCGTGCATGAACAGTAAGTATTAGTAGAGAGAGAGGACTTTTTTTTTTAAAAATGGTCACTTTGAACTTAATAATAAAGAATAAAGAGAAAAAATAAACAGTTAAAAAATCTATGCAGGTATTGCATATTGCCAAACCATTAAATTGGTAAATGGGAAATTACACACCTACAAACAGAGACCGGGGCATGGATACAACGTACATGCAAAAATAAACAAGTTTTTAAAAAAAATTATGAACCAGGAAAAAAAAAATAAAAGTCAGATAACAACAAGGTACAAAGGAAAAATAATACTGTATTTACACTTTACACTTTTTTAAACACAAATTATATTTCACAGACTGGTCAATTTTCTCCAAAAGTAAAGAACGGTTTTGGGGGAAGCAAGTCTATGTATTTTGTAAGATTTTTTTTAAACTTAGAAATATTATATAATTCTCTCTCTCTCTCTCTCTCTCTCTCTCTCTCTCTCTCTCTCTCTCTCTCTCTCTCTCTCAAATTCTTTGATGTTAGTTGATAACTGTCAAAATATCACAAGGTTGACAATGATGCAAGGTATGTGTAATTCTCGATGCACTCGCCACAACGGTAGCATCCCACTCTATCATGGAGCGCGCGCGTTTCCTATCAACCCTAACAGCTAATACTAGCTAATATAATATCAAATCAAGTCTCGAAAACCTTATTCAGGCACATAAGACTTATCCTATTACCAATTACCTATTGCGAATTGAACGTCTTCAGCTTCGGACTGCCTAACTGACTAACAGCCTTTGTTGTCGCAGGTTATATACTCTCACAACCCACGTGATCAACGAGGATCGAAAGGGAGTGATAAACCGGAAGTGCTTATTACAGAGTACCAATGCACAAAATGGGAAAAATTATCTCGATTCCGACATTTGTAATAGTAAATATATCACATTATTGGATTAATTAAAATAAGAGTTTTAAATTTTATAACAATATATTCATAAGATCAAGTGCCATACAATAATAGCTCGTACGCTCTTAGTCTGTGTGGCTATTGACCATGTCAAGTCATTATAACATAGCAAACTACAAAGCCCTTAAATGGTTTTCATTTTAAAAATATTCTGAAAAATGTATCTGCTGATACATTATTACAAATCTTACTTTATCAATAGCGGTATCAAAAGTGTGTAAGATAACCATGATAACGGTCAATATAAAATTGTAACGATTGATTTTGAGACTTGTTTTAATTCTGTCAATGCTGGCATGAAATGCGATACGATATCACATCATGCAAACAACAACATTGGTTGAAAAAACCACAAATGAAAACTTATTTTTTCGTATTGGTAATAAAACGTTAACGGGTGTTTGATAATAAAAGTTAATTAAAACATACTAGACATCTCAAACCAGTCGTGGAGTTTTTCCCACATATTCCTATCATCCTTGTAGTAAGTCGCTGTATGAGATCTTTCTCTTCTGATAGGAGACACAGTTCTAATGAATATGTCATCGTACGCCGGGGGTGGATCTATTAAAGTTAACAGATTATGATTCCCTAATATGCTTTTAAATATTGCAATATGAAACTTTGAAATTTAAAGCAGGTAGGGTTACAATGAGAAGCAGAAATAATTAATAAAAATGGCATTGTTAAAACGTGGGTTATATTATGAAAAGCATTTGACGTATCAAAACATTTTTATTTGAATATAAACGTTGCTGTTTCGATGAAAGTTATTTAATTACTCTATAAGATTGTTATAAATGCCAAGAAATATGATATTGATTAACTTTGCAGATTTCCTCATTATCTTTTATAAATGGCTATGTAGAGTTCTTACTGTGCTCCTGAACGATGTCTGCAGTCATTACTGCATCCCTTGAAGCATAACTTTGATACCCGCCATAATTGCTGCTTGAAGGAGAGTAATCTGGTGGTGAACACGGTGGAGGGCCATTCTTCTCCATTTCAACAAATGAATTCCTTGGTATATCATTCACTGACATTACCTTTAATTCAAGATTAAAACCAATTTTACGTAATCATTCGCTACCATATAGTTTGAATTCATCCAGGTACAAGGTAGAGCCGATCTCGTTAATTTGATATTGCAAATTTCTACCTAGCTGAGGCCTTGTATCGATTTCTGATTTTTCCGTGAAGCCTGGCTGAGTACATTGTATTCCATACCCAGTGTCGTCATAATGGCTATAAATAGATAAGTACACAGAAGGCAGGCAACGAGACGATGTTTTGAAATGTAAACAGTTTAAAACAGTTTGCTCTGTATAAGATTTAAAGCCAATACCCTGTGTTGTCATAATGGCAATATATAGACAAGCACACGGAATGCATGCAACGATACGGTGTTTGTTATACAGGTTAATTCAGAATAAGATTTAAAGCCAATTTCTTGTCAAGAATATTACTTGTAAACCCATCAACATTGAATGATTAATAGGAATTGACATACAATTTCTATTGTGATCAAGTAGTGGCCATTCATAATAAAAATTTGGGTATGCTATGATTTAATATTTGATGGGAGAAAGATCGATAAACAAATCTTACTAATAAGCACACATTCAAAATCTGTATTAAATAATTATATTTGTATTATACAAACATCTATATAACACATAAGATTACCATTTATACTTAAAAATTAAGACATTTTGCCGATAAGCTAAAAAATGCCTGAACCAGAGTAACTGCTCACACCTTTGGTATTTCAACACGTGTTATTTGATGTCCGTAAACTACAATTCAATTTTACCTGATAAGTAATTATTGTAAAATTAATAAAAATAACTAATTTCATTTTCCATAAACAAGCCCGAAATAGCAAAATTAAAAGTAAGGTGATGGTGTGGATCCAAGTAAGTGGGAGTTAGCATCAAAATATATATACTTGCAATAAAATAATATTGAAATATTATGCAGTGAATATATTTACTGGTAACTTACTTAGAATAAACATAGAAGTTAAGATATGACAAATGTTAAATAAATAAAATAAGACAATTCAATTTTAGTTTTGATTGATAAACCTCATTCGCTTGCAAAGCGCGACAACTGGTGAGAGAATGGAATAAAACGGGGTAACCATAGAGCGGGGTAACAATAGAACGGGGCAACCATAGAGTGGGGTAACCATAGAACGGGGTAACCATAGAACGGGATTACCATAGAACGGGGTAACCATAGAACGGAGTAACCATAGAACGGGTAACCATAGAACGGGGTAACCATAGAGCGGAGTAACCATAGAGTGGGGCAACCATAGAGCGGGCAACCATAGAGCGGGGTAACCATAGAACGGGGTAACCATAGAACGGGGTAACCATAGAGCGAAGTAACCATAGAACGGGGTAACCATAGAGCGGGGTAACCATAGAACGGGGTAACCATAGAGCAGGGTAACCATAGAACGGGGTAACCATAGAACGGGGTAACCATAGAGCGAAGTAACCATAGAACGGGGTAACCATAGAGCGGGGTAACCATAGAGCAAGGTAACCATAGAACGAGGCAACCATAGAGCGGGGCAACCATAGAGTGGGGCAACCATAGAGCGGGCAACCATAGAGCGGGGTAACCATAGAGCGGGGTAACCATAGAACGGGGTAACCATAGAACGGGGTAACCATAGAACGGGATAACCATAGAGTGGGGTAACCATAGAACGGGATTACCATAGAACGGGGTAACCATAGAACGAGGCAACCATAGAACGGGGTAACCATAGAGCGGGTTAACCATAGAACGGGGTAACCATAGAGCGGGGTAACCATAGAACGGGGTAACCATAGAGCAGGGTAACCATAGAACGGGGTAACCATAGAACGGGGTAACCATAGAGCGGGGTAACCATAGAGCAAGGTAACCATAGAACGGGGTAACCATAGAACGGGATAACCATAGAGTGGGGTAACCATAGAACGGGATTACCATAGAACGGGGTAACCATAGAACGAGGCAACCATAGAACGGGGTAACCATAGAGCGGGGTAACCACAGAACGGGGTAACCATAGAACGAGGCAACCATAGAGCGGGGTAACCATAGAGCGGGGTAACCATAGAACGGGGTAACCATAGAACGGGGTAACCATAGAACGGGATAACCATAGAGTGGGGTAACCATAGAACGGGATTACCATAGAACGGGGTAACCATAGAACGAGGCAACCATAGAACGGGGTAACCATAGAGCGGGTTAACCATAGAACGGGGTAACCATAGAGCGGGGTAACCACAGAACGAGGCAACCATAGAGTGGGGTAACCATAGAGCGGGCAACCATAGAGCGGGGTAACCATAGAGCGGGGTAACCATAGAGCGGGGCAACCATAGAACGGGGTAACCATAGAGCGGGGTAACCATAGAGCGGAGTAACCATAGAACGGGGTAACCATAGAGCGGGGTAACCATAGAACGGGGTAACCATAGAGCAGGGTAACCATAGAACGGGGTAACCATAGAACGGGGTAACCATAGAGCGGGGTAACCATAGAGCAAGGTAACCATAGAACGGGGTAACCATAGAACGGGATAACCATAGAGTGGGGTAACCATAGAACGGGATTACCATAGAACGGGGTAACCATAGAACGAGGCAACCATAGAACGGGGTAACCATAGAGCGGGGTAACCACAGAACGGGGTAACCATAGAACGAGGCAACCATAGAGTGGGGTAACCATAGAGCGGGGCAACCATAGAACGGGGTAACCATAGAACGGGGTAACCATAGAGCGGGGTAACCATAGAGCAAGGTAACCATAGAACGGGGTAACCATAGAACGGGATAACCATAGAGTGGGGTAACCATAGAACGGGATTACCATAGAACGGGGTAACCATAGAACGAGGCAACCATAGAACGGGGTAACCATAGAGCGGGGTAACCACAGAACGGGGTAACCATAGAACGAGGCAACCATAGAGTGGGGTAACCATAGAGCGGGCAACCATAGAGCGGGGTAACCATAGAGCGGGGTAACCATAGAGCGGGGTAACCATAGAACGGGGTAACCATAGAGCGGGGCAACCATAGAGCGGGGCAACCATAGAACGGGGTAACCATAGAGCGGGGTAACCATAGAGCGGAGTAACCATAGAGCGGGGTAACCATAAAGCGGGGTAACCATAGAACGGGGTAACCATAGAGTGGGGCAACCATAGAGCGGGCAACCATAGAGCGGGGCAACCATAGAGCGGGGTAACCATAGAACGGGGTAACCATAGAGCGGGGTAACCATAGAGCAAGGTAACCATAGAACGGGGTAACCATAGAACGGGGTAACCATAGAGCAAGGTAACCATAGAACGGGGTAACCATAGAACGGGGCAACCATAGAGCGGGGTAACCATAGAGCGGGGTAACAATAGAACGGGGCAACCATAGAGCGGGGTAACCATAGAGCGGGTTAACCATAGAACGGGGTAACCATAGAGCGGGGCAACCATAGAACGGGGTTACCATAGAACGGGGCAACCATAGAGCGAGGTAACCATAGAGCGGGGTAACCATAGAACGGGGTAACCATAGAACGGGGTAACCATAGAGCGGGGTAACCATAGAGCGGGGTAACCATAGAGCGGGGTAACCATAGAACGGGATAACCATAGAGCGGGGTTACCAAGAACAAGGTGGAGTAATTAACGTCATGCGTATTTAGTTTTGATGGAAAAAAAACTTTTCAGAACGCGGTTCCCAGGAACGTGGGTTTACTAATTAACATCATGGCTGTAAATGTAGGGCGCATTAACTATCGGGCGGATATACTTTGGATCTGACATCTGTGGTTTAAAATATGCAAATAAATATGCATTCACTAGCGTATTTTAATTTCATACATATTTATTGTAGATTCCTTATTTTACGCAAGTACTTAATTCCGCGATTCAACCGTTTTGCATCAAATCGCGAGAATTTGAAATCGCGAACCCCATATTTTTATCACAGTTTCATTTAGTTTTATCTGTCCAAAAATTATAAGCAAGATTTTAAAATCTGCAAGATGTGCTTATCGCAATTTTACGTGGATATTAATTCCTCGCGTTTAAATAGAAATTTACAGTATACCAACAGAGATGGTAGTAAACCTTATACATTAATTTGTAAACAATAAACAGATTGCGTTCTACATCTATATGAATAAATGATGTATGCATAAAAGTTGAAAGGGGGGGGGGTGACCACCCTCCCCAATTTTTTCTTTAAAACAGTCATTCTTATTTTGGACAGTGGTAACAATTATAGTGTGATATTTGAACAAAAGAAAACAACCCAGAAGACGCATTAAATACCAGCCGAAGGATTCTTAATTAATCGTTCCACTGTCCCAAACCTCCCTGCAGGACTCGATACCTTCATCGTGTGGGATATCCGTGTACAAGGACGTGACATCCATTGTAACGAGAAGAGTATGGTCTGGAAGGCCAGAGGAAGGTGTTTTACTCAGGTAATCTGTAGTGTCCTTGAGGTATGATGGCAAATCTTCTACATGTGGACGGAGGTGTACATCTGTAAAGTTCTTTTTAGTTCGTTCAACACAATTTCTCTATAACGGAGTTTCTCCATAATTTCTACATGCAGTGAGCTTCTTTTACCACGAGAATAGCACTGACAAGAATGAGATATGTATAATTAAATTTGATAAGATGTGATGACGTCATTACATCTACTATATCGCTATCATTATTCCCTAACCCTTACCTCATCCTGCTGAAAGAATCTAACAGCTTTTATCTTCATCTTCCATTAATGCACTATAAGGTCTTATTTCATTCAGATAATACACACAAATTATTCATTATATTAAAAGGGAATCAGGATGGTGGATAACTTTTATATAGTTCTCATTTCTCAACCATCGTAATGTATCTATGTTTTTGTTCTATGTGCAAAAGTAAAAACATCAGGGGTGTTTCTGCTATTTCTCTCTCTGTCCGTCCGTCCGTCCGTCCGTCCGTCCGTCCGTCCGTCCGTCTCTCTCTCTCTCTCTCTCTCTCTCTCTCTCTCTCTCTCTCTCTCTCTCTCTCTCTCTCTCTCTCTCTCTCTCTCTCTCTCAAATGCGCACTGTATACTAGCCTAACATGTGCACACTTAATCCTACCGTTCATCATTAACAAAATCAGAAACTGTTTTGTTTTTGTTTACTATTTACAATATTCGACAAAAGTTTATGTTCTCCACAGAAAATTCGCCGATATGCGTACAGTCAGCCGAGCTTTCGTTAAACTTTATATATAATAGATATAGAATTCTCTGTTTACAGAACATAACTAATTTAAAAAAAAAAATAAACAAACATAAAACAAAACAAACAAAAATAACAAAAAAGATAAATCAGATTTATACGCATACAAAAATTACACAACAGATAAATCAGATTTATACGCATACAAAAATAACACAACAGATAAATCAGATTTATACGCATACAAAAATAACACAACAGATAAATCAGATTTATACGCATACAAAAATTACACAACAGATAAATCAGATTTATAAGCATACAAAAATAACACAACAGATAAATCAGATTTATACGCATACAAAAATAACACAACAGATAAATCAGATTTATACGCATACAAAAATAACACAACAGATAAATCAGATTTATACGCATACAAAAATAACACAACAGATAAATCAGATTTATACGCATACAAAAATAACACAACAGATAAATCAGATTTATACATATTTCATGCAAGTATTTAATGCAAGATAGGAATAGTAATAATCGTCTCAAAATAAAAAGTGATCAAATTCGCTGTGTGTAAATTAATTAAGAATGCTTGATTGAATTGTGCAAAACAAGTCTTGTAACATCTTGCAAAAAACAATTTGGCAAAAAATATTCATCAGCTATGGGCATTCTAATTATATAATTCATGCCTGGTGAATACTTTTAAATCATAGGGCCAATTGCTGTATAATGCTGTTTAGGAAAGTTTAACGGATCGGATGTAACAATAATAAGTTTCATATCTAAATAATCGTTTTATCAAACCTTTAGAATGTTTATTCGTTTTTAAGAAAAACTGACTTATTACACGATAATTGGGCACAGCGTGATAAACTTCAAAGATATCAACTTTATCCAATTAAAGCGTTTTACTTTATACTTAATTGCAGGAACATTTGCTCCTTAATCGATGTTTTAATATACTGAAGACTCGGTTGCTGTTCTCAACAAAGAAGTCGTGATGTGATAAAAATGCCTCAAAGTCCTCCAAAACATAAACCATGCAATATGGTGAAGGAAAATACTGAATAAACATTCTTTTGTAGTGCCGTTCATCATCGCCGAACAGTACACTCCAAAATTTGACGAAATCTTCCTCATCCAAAATCAACTTCCTAGCATTATATGCAACTGTTGTAAAAAAAAAATCGAACCATTGTTTGAGTAATGGTTTGATTGCCTTGGCCCTATCATACGGTGGCCCTTTTCCCATTTTTCTTCCATTATATGGATGTAGTCTTCAACGTGAATGTCTTTTCCAGGTCCTCGCTTGAATACATTATCATCCCACCACTTCTTCTGGCTAGAGGCGGATAGAGCCGTTTGTCTTGCACCAACAAGTTTACGAAGTTGTTACAACTTCTCATTCGTTTTCTTCATGTCGTCCTGGTTGATGACGTCATCTTGGTCAGCATTCAGAAGTTTGGCCCAACAACGCAGCTTGCGTCTGATAAACCATTGTTCTGCATAAAGACATACATGAACATTTGGGTAAAATACAATTTTTACAGCTCCACATGTCAACATATATTTAGAATTTAGAATTTTACTATTCAACTATGTGCCTATATTTTGAAAAACCGACTTTTTGTTTTATAAGAGCTATACACATGAAGGACTCCAAAGTACTATGGGACTCTGAAGCTTGAACGTCACGCTGAAGAATGAGGGTCTGTGCTAAAACCCGATATGTCATGTCAAAGTTCGACTAGATCATCGATCTAGGAGTCTTACATACTATAGTTTAATCATCAAAGAACATTCAAGATATTACATTGTATATAGTAGACTAATTAGATATTGGGGCAGATCATCGATCTAGAAGTCTTACATACTATAGTTTAATTATCAAAGAGCATTCAAGATATTATATTGTATATAGTAGACTAATTAGATATTGGGGCAGATCATCGATCTAGGAGTCTTACATACTATAGTTTAATTATCAAAGAACATTCAAGATATTATATTGTATATAGTAGACTAATTAGATATTGGGGCAGATCATTAGATATTGGGGCAGATCATCGATCTAGAAGTCTTACATACTATAGTTTAATTATCAAAGAACATTCCATTCAAGATATTATATTGTATAGAGTTGACTATGAACAAGTTTTCAATAATTACACTGATGAAAAATTAATTGAAAGAAAGAAGATACAAACATACTTTGAATTGATATCATAAGAAAAATTGATATCACGACGTAGGCAGCGTACGGCATAAAACAACAACCTGCCCTATCTTGGCATGGTAGTAGAAATCGTAAAACGCTAAGGAACAGTTCATACTTGTAAGGGTTTCTGATTCGTACAGATACATAATTTTAGTCGCTCCTAAATAGTAAAAGAAAAAGAAAAAGAATGAAATGTTGGTTAACATAATCAAGGAAGCGTCATTTAAATGTTCGCAGCTGACACCAGTATAATACACATAAAGTCATCCTGAGATATTATAATGTACATATAACTCGACCATTTAGTTTATCGACTGTTCTCAAGAGTCTAAAAAGTTTAAAAAGATAAGTGTCACCTAAAATTATATATCAAATCAACACTACCTATGTAATTACATTTTCCAGCCCTCAATTCATTAATTAGAGAATGAACGTTTGAAAATCCCAGCAAAATGAATTTTTTTTTACGTTTTTTGTGCATGGAAATATACATACTGTCCTTTGAAAACGCCGGTATTACTTATATAGGCACTCGCCATCTTTTTTGTGAATAAAACATTCTACGGGAATTAATGATTTTCTAGTTTCCTCAAGTGTCATAGAAAAAGGTCGTAACTAGGGCGGCAATCACATTGTCCGAACCAGAAATTCGGCAAGATACGACTTAGTTTTATTTTTAGATAACAAATGCAAATCCCATGCCAGTAAAAGAGCAGCATATTGATATCACAACAATAGCCCATCATAGAGTGATATCTCAATACTAGCCAAGCATAGTGATACATCAATAATAGCCCATCATAGAGTGATATCTCAATACCAGCCCAAAATATATTGATATCTCAATAATAGTCAAGCATAGTGATACATCAATAATAGCCCAGCATAGAGTGATATCTCAATACCAGCCCAACATATATTGATATCTCAATAATAGTCAAGCATAGTGATACATCAATAATAGCCCAGCATAGAGTGATATCTCAATACTAGCCCAACATATATTGATATCTCAATAATAGCCAAGCATAGTGATACATCAATAATAGCCCAGCATAGAGTGATATCTCAAAACTAGCCTAACATATATTGATATCTCAATAATAGCCAAGCATAGTGATACATCAATAATACCACAGCCTATTGTGATATCTCAATTATAACCACGCATAGAGTGATATCTCAATTATAGCCCAGAAAAATGTGATATCTCAATAATAGCCCAGCACAGAGTGATATCTCAAAACTAGCCTAACATATATTGATATCTCAATAATAGCCAAGCATACATCAATAATAGCACAACATAGAGTGATATCTCAATTAAAACCACGCATAGAGTGATATCTCAATAATAGCCCAGAAAAATGTGATATCTCAATAATAGCCCAGCATAGAGTGATATCTCAATAATAGCCTAACATATATTGATATCTCAATAATAGCCCTAAAAAGTGATATCTCAAATATAGTCTAACCAAGATTGAAATCTCTTTTATAGCCTTGTATATTAAAATGAAATCTCAAAAATTACCCAGCATACAGTGATATCTCAATAGTAGCCTAACATTTATTGATATCTCCATAATAGCCAAGCATAGTGACATTTTCTGATATCTCATTCATAGCCAAGGATAGTGATACATCAATAATAGCACAGCATAGAGAGATATCTCAATAATAGCTCAGCATAGTGTAATATCTCAATAATAGCATAGCAAAAGATGATATCTCAATCATAGTCTAACATAGATTGAAATCTTATAATAGTCTAGTAAATTTAAGTGATATCTCAATAATAGTCATGCATAGAGTGATATCTCAATAATAGCCCAGTATAGAGTGATATCTCAATAATAGCCCAGCATAGAGTGATATCTGAATAATAGTCATGCATAGAGTGATATCACAATAATAGCCCAGTATAGAGTGATATCTCAATAATAGCCCAGCATAGAGTGATATCTCAATAATAGTCATGCATAGAGTGATTTCTTTTTAATAGATATATATCTAGATAATAGCCAAGCATAGATTGGTCTCTAAATAATAGCCCAGCATATATTGATCTCTAGATTATAGCCCAACATAGGTTGATATCTTAATAATAGCCCATCAACATGTCAGAGATATACATGCCTTTTTTATTTTATATGTACAGTACAATTGTTTACAAAATAAGAGAGAGAGAGAGAGAGAGAGAGAGAGAGAGAGAGAGAGAGAGAGAGAGAGAGAGAGAGAGAGAGAGAGAGAGAGAGAGAGAGAGAGAGAGACTGCAGGTTGCATAGTTAAGAATTAATGATAAAGTAATCAGGAAATAGAAACAAACAACATTCAAACATTATAGATTTATGAAATAAGATTACAAAAGAATGAATAAGAACCCTCAATAGAAGAACTTTTACATTTTAATCATTGATGTAAGTGTTTTCTGATTTTCTAGTCACTTACCTAGGACACAGAAAACAAAATTAGCAATGTATAGTCCGAATCCAAGCATGAAGAAGTAAAAAGCCCTCTTTGTCTGTTCCTCCAAATCGCTTTTAAACTTTCGATGCATACGACGATTGCCTGTAATCGTGAATAATCGAAATATAAGCACGACAAGAACTGTGGCGCACAAAACCCCTCCCTCGGCCTGCATCAATGAACCCCTCCCTCGGCCTGCATCAATGAACCCCTCCCTCGGCCTGCATCATTGAACCCCTCCCTCGGCCTGCATCAATGAACCCCTCCCTCGGCCTGCATGAATGCAGTCGTCATCAGAGGTTTTATTTCCTGCGTCGTCGAATGTCTGTATGTTGCATTCCCCACTGTGCTTAACCCCTGTTCATAAAGTATAACTTTTAAAACACTTCCTGTTTGATTGACATTGGAAGTGTGGATACTCACACCAAGTATTGTTCTTATCATTATTATTCACAAAAAATAAAAGTTCGTTCAATATCATGACATTGTAGATATCGTTAATTTCGTAGTATGTCTTACCATGATAATGGAAAAGGCTAATACCACGCACCAAATAATGGAAAAGGCTAATACCACGCACCAAATAATGGAAAAGGCTAATACCACGCACCAAATAATCTGTTGAAGAACTGAAAGGCCAAACATGTAGTTCTGAAATATTTCTAAGCAGAAAATTTGCTTATCTTTTTTGTAACTTTTTTTCCATTTTTTTTTTAATGTTTATTTGTTTTAACGTTCTCCTTTATCTATTCAAGCAAAAAAATAAAAAGAGAAAAAAAACATATTAAGGAAGGAGTCTTTTCTGGTTTTCGACTTGTCAAAAGTAAATTTGAATAAATGTTCATTAAATGAAGATGAAAGGAAATTGAAATATCATATTTTTCTATTTTTCTATCATTTTTACTATTATACAACTTGGCATAGAAATAATAATCAAAGTTTAGACTCTAACAATGACTATGTTTTTGGTGGATCATTGGCGTAGGAAAATATCACATGTTTTTTGCAATTCAAAATTGCTATAGATTCATGAGTTTATTTAGCCTTTTTAAAACAATAACATTAATGATGGATTTTTTCAACTACTTTGAACTAATAATAAGATACTAGGGTTTAGAATATGTTTTTAAAACGTGATTTGCCTATCAAATTACATTTTTATAAGCTTTTTAAGCGCTCATTCTATAAATAGATTTGTGTGAAAAAATCACTAAAATCGAATTTTTCTCTTATTAAATGGTCAATATATTAGATTTTCTGTCAGTTTATATCTTTATGTATAGTCTTCATAATATGTAAAAATCAGAAATGTTTTGTTATTGGAAGCATAGAAAAATAATCAAAATATCCTCAAAATTTAAGAAAAATAAGAGGAAATGCGGGCTAAGCAATATCAATTTTAGTTTAAATATTTATTTCAATTCAGAAGTATAAGCTGATAGACATTCTAATAATCTATAATTTCATTGAAAAATACAAACTCCATATCTTAAACAGATGTCTACAAAACTGCAGATAACTACCTTTATTTTTATCATCCTTCAAGTTGAGAAAAAAGGTGGTGACCTTGACCTCACCTTTATGCAAAAACACGGAGGTCAAATTTGATTAAACTGATACAATCATTTGGTGATTTGATCTGTTTGACTGTGTAAAAAATTCATGAATTTCTTTTATAAGAAGTATGTCTAATAACGAGAAGACTCCTTCCTTAAAGATGTTTTAAGTTAGCGTTGGCAGAAATAATTCTTGATATATCACTCATGTCTAAATTTCCCTTTTATTTAATTATGTAACATATTGTATGTAGAGGACTTCACACAACTGAAATCAAACTCTTCATCTATAATGTTATCCTAGAGATTTGAAATAGTTTGTTAAATCTGAGACATGGAGAAATTTAACAACATGATATAATCATTTAAAAAGTTGTTTACACATTTCATAAAAGTTTGATATTGCATATGCCAACGTGCGTTCTAAAGGTTTGAAGCGTTCGAGCTTAAAGTATCTATTATAGAATTATATCATACGATTTGAATAAACATACTGGACATCTCAAACCATTCGTGAAGTTTTCCCCACATATTTCTGTCATCATTATAATACGTGCTATATCCTCTTGTCGTAGACTGGGTTGTCTGCCCTTGATTTGAAACTGTCCTCCTGTCGCTGGTGTACTCGGTGCACGTGAGTTCGAGTGAAAAGATCCTCGTAAGCAGGGGTGGTTCTAACAATTGGACAATAAAAACTCAGCCAGTTAGTAAAAAAAAAAACCCGTGTAAACTAACAGAAAAAAATGTAGAAATAAAACGTCCTACTGAATAATCAATTCATTGTCAGGTAAACATAAAAAATATCATTGAATATTTACAAAACAAATCACCTGTGCGTTGGGCATTAACATTGTTTGAACCAGATTACTCCGGCAACGAAAATGGAAGAAAACCGTTTTCTGTTATTTCGGCAAAAGAATTCCTAGGAATATAACTGACATGCATTGTTCATTCTTCACTGTTCAACAATTTGCTGTAACCTAAACAATTTACTCTGGATTATCCTATTTCAATATTCACTCCACTTATTTGAAAAACGTTGACCCGTCTTTAATCTTTATTGATTCTTTTTCTCGTCACACTTGAATGGAATCGAATAAAAACTTAATATGTACTCTACAGAGTTAAAGACCATGCATGGTTGATAATGAAACCATTATACTGAGTAGTCAGGTATCAGAGGTAGGGCGAAGTTGATCGGTCACCCTATATCTGTCGTTCTTTTCTGTTAATTGCAGTGGAATTATATCATCATTGTCAACTTTGTTTTACATTAATTGTATGAATTATATATATTATATAATTATATAAATATTTTGCATGAATCTATATAGGCCTATTCCACATCCTTTTAGTATATATTACACACTGTGACAATTTGTCTGGAGAGCCTAGTCTAAATGATACCTAACAGTAAGGATTCATTGCAAATTTGCTTTTAAAAACATTAAATAGAGAATCATGTATGAGAAATAAAATTCCGTTATTTAAAGTTTCTTACAGATACCTGTATTTACAAATGGCAAATTAAGATCGAAAGTTTCATTAATTAAGGCGGGTCCCTACTTAGAGTTAATTTTTGGTTAAACTAATTTGCAAGCTTTTTAATAAAATAATTAGATCAACATCATTTGTGGTCCTTAAGAATTTCTCACCAAATAAGCATGTATACTCCTAGCTGCAGGTCTGTAGCTTCCGGTCTGAAAAATTCGGATCGACAACCAAGGTGCTACTAACAGTGTCTCCATAGTAAAATAGTGCAACTTACGGCGCACAAAAAATGTGCTAGTTTTGGACTGATCACTCTTATTTCCAAACACATTCTGTACAAAAATTTAAATTTCAAAAAAATATCTTGACTATATAGTAAAATAGATTCTGTTCAAAAACATTTTCAAAATTTTCTCCAATCATTTTTATGTTAATCGTCGAGTCCTTTTTGTAACTGGATGATTTCACGGTCATATCACATATTTATCATTGTAATTTCAAGAAGATCTTGAACAACTGTTCATATAATTTTTTTTATTTAAACAATATTTTATTATGTAAAATATTATATAATAGGGATTGGGCAGCAGGTAATCTGCCTATTGTAGCCCTCTCCTTAAGATAAATATAAACCTACATCAAAATTTGAACCCCTTGTGGGGCCCAAGAATTGGCCAGGGGCCTCAGTCTAAACATTTGAGAATCAACAAATGTCAAGATGATTGCATACAAGTAGTGTTGTCAAAGCGGACGTTTTTTTTTTGTAACTTGTTAATACTCGCCTACATTTTTTCGATCGGGTATTCGGTTATCCGGATGATTTTTCTTTTCAGTTTTCATATTTTTTTTTCATTATCCCATTTCCTTTACTTATCAGTAGTAATAAAATATTAAAAATGTACTTAATGTACAGTTTATGAACTTTATTTACGATTACAAAATAAAAAAAACACATGGCATCTTGCTAAAAAAAAGTTCCTCTCACTATTAAAGGTCTAAATGAGGTACATGACATGTGTGTTCAAATTCAAAAGTCCAAAGGATTATTACAAAACAGGAGCAGAGCAAACACAGAGCTCTTAAAAAAATAGAGTTAAGATCAGGTGCCATGGAGGAGTGAGCATCCTCTGCCGACCACTCACACCCGCCCAATGCATTCAATGTCATATCGGTAAAAATGTCATTATCGGGGAAATTGTCATAATTTAGGAAAAATATCATGATCGGGAATAACGGAGAAAAATAGGAGGACAATTCAGTACTTATAATCATAATATCTCATGATAATCATTCAAAATGATATCTTAAACAAGCAGCAAACAGTGGTGAACTAGTTTTACTGACAACTTGTTGCAATTTTGAAGGCAGTTTGACTTATCAAAACAAAGTCTGTCTATGACAAGAACTAGATCTCCGTTTGAAATGATGATCCTTTCAGATCGCAGTAACATGTGTGTACCCGCTTTAGACAATTGAATCTCGAATTTCGTATTTCGAATATTTCTAATTAACTCTGACACATTCGAAGACAAAAGAAGGGAAAAAACGGAGACCCAATCAGGCAGGTAGCATCGGGGGGGGGGGGGGGGGGGGGGGAGGTGGTATGGGGGATATTATTACTCGCAGCAAACATTTTTTTGAAATTTACATATTAAAAAATTGAATTATCATGCAGTGCCCCCCCCCCCCCCCCCCCCCACACCCCCCCCAAGTTTTTAGGGAGATATCAGAAATCTTAATAAATTTAAGGTAATTAAAGAAAGTGATACGATACTACGATGTTCAATGTCAAAAATCAGAGATCGACTGTAAAATACACACCAAATCTCCATTTGAAACACACCGGTAATTGTATGTTGTAGAGATTTAGGGGGGGGGGGGGGGGGGGGGCTATTAGTATGCGGTACTTGTGATGGCACATTTGTTGTGATAAGAAATTAGGAATGTTACCCAGAAATATAAATAATGACGTTTTCATTGTGCATTTAACTTTTTAAGCATACAAAATTAAACATGGTGCCCTTGTAACACGCAATGATGCAACACTACCATGCTACTTTTACTCGAAAATTATTTTTTTTCAAACTTCAGAACAGTTTAACTTATTTGTTGTAATTATAAACTGCCCTTTTTTATACCACTCTGGACCAAATCTCACAAAACACTGGCATCATTAAGAAGAACAATATAAGGATCATAAATTTAAGCGTTAATTTTTCATTTTCGTTCCAAAAAAAAAAAAATGACCTGTTTTCAGTACTCTCAACACTTTGATTCATCATATCACTTTTGCTTTGACGAAGCATCTGGTTGCGTGATAGTCTTGATAACGACATAAAGCGTATACCGTATACGCTTGCCGCTTAAAAATATTGTATCTTATTCTGTTAAACATAGCAAAAAACAAAACCATTTTCCAGCATTTAGAAAGCTGGCTTTATTGATATCAATACACATTGTTGCAACAGGAAAGTCTTGACATACATGTCTGTACCCACTGTTTGTTAAATAAGAGTTCCACACAAATCCAGCTATATCACAATTAACTCTAGATCTTTGCAGATTTTGACAGTGTCTGCAGCTGGGCTAAACAGGACTGAATGTTCTTCTTCTCCTGCAATAACAAGCTAACATTATCATCATCATCATGGTTTGTAATGATAAAATTGATTTTATGATGTGATTTGAAAGATGTGATTTGTAGGATGTTAGAACTAATTTGTAAATTGTGGTTTGTTTAGTTAGCTCTGATCTGTAAGATGTGGTTTGTAAGGTAGTATTGATCTATAGGATGTGGTCCGTGCAGTAAGATTGTCTTATAGTATAGGATGTGGTCCGTGCAGTAAGATTGTCATATAGTATAGGATGAGGTTTGTAAAGTAGGATTTGCAGGATGTTAGAAATAATTTGTACATTGTGGCTTGTAAAGTTAGGTCTGATCTGTAAGATGTGAATTGTAAATTAGAACTGATTTGACAGCTTTGTATGGTGCCATTTGTTATGTTATTTATTGATTATATGATGTGGTTTGCAAGTTAGAACTGATTCATAGGAGGTGGTTTGTAGGAGTCATTTGTAGGATGTTACAAATAATTTGAATACTGTGGTTTGTTGAGAAAGGTCTGCTCTTTTCAATGTGGTTTGTAAGTTAGAACTGAAATGTAGGATGTGGGTTGTAGGGTGTGGTTTGTAAGATAGGACTGATCTATAGGATGTGGTTAGTAGGATGGGGTTTGTAAGGTAGTATTGATTTGGGGTGTGGTCTGTAAGGTAGGACTGATCTATATGATGTGGTTTGTGGGACGTGGTTTGCAAGATATGACTGATATGTACACTGTGTCTGATCTGTATGATGTGGTTTGTAAGTTAGAACTGAAATGTAGGATGCGGTTTGTAGGGTGTGGTTTGTCAGATAGGACAGATCTATTGTATGTGGTTTATAGGATGTGGTTTGTAAGTTAGAACTGAAATGTAGGAGGCATTTTTTAGGTTGTGGTTTGTCTGATAGGACTTATCTATTGTATGTGGTTTATAGGATGTGGTTTGTAAGTTAGAAATGATTTGTAGGATTTTGTTTGTGGGTTAAAACTGATATGTTCAATGTGGTTTGATAAAGCTGATATGAATTTCATAAAAATATTTGGTTGCAATATTTTTTTTAATTACTCCCAAACCAAACTATTACTGGGGTAATAAAAATTGTCAACACAGCAACAGTTGTTTGCTTTCAGGGCATTCAGGTTGGCAATGCATGGGCTTCTAAATAAATGCACTGCAGCACTTGTATCTTAAAGTAATAATTTGGTAAAAGAAAATATAACCTTATCAATAGAATAAAAATTTTAAGTACCCGGTATCTAATTCTGCAAAAAGCTGCTTGAAAAATTCAAAATTATCTTGTAGAGAATAAGTTGCTTTTGTGTGTACATCAAACGTGTGTTGTTCCTACGGAGTAAATTACTAATGACCCTGACACTCTATCAAAAACGGTAAATAAGCAATAATAAATCCAAGAAGTTAGCATTGTATGGTGGTTTTTATCAGGTTTTTTCTTTAAACAATCAAGTTGTCCACGCTGTCACCACACAACCAACAATGTCAGCATTAAGTTGGGTCTGATTTGTATGTTCTGTTGTGTAAGTTAACATTGATTTGTCAACTGCTGTCCATTATAAGTCAAGACTGATTTGATGGATGCACATGTAATGTGTGAGTCAGTACTGAATAGAAAAATGTAATGTGCAGTTAAGTATTGATTAGAAGGATGTAATGTGTAAGTAGGACTGATTAGAAGGATGCAATGTGTAAGTTGGTACTGATTAAAAGGATGTAATGTGTAAGTTAGTTCTGAATAGAATGATGTAATGTGTAGGTTAGGACTGATCAAAAGGATGTAATATGTAAGTTAGGACTGATCAAAAGGATGCAATATGTAGGTTAGGACTGTTTAGAAGAATGTAATGTGTAAGTTAGTATTGTTTAGAAGAATGTAATGAGTAAGTTAGGACTGATTAGAATGATGTAATGTGTAAGTTAGTACTGAATAGAAGGATGTAAGTGTAAGTTAGTACTGATCAAAAGGATGTAATGTGTAAGTTAGTACTGATAAAAATGGTGTAGTTTTTACTGACCAGATCAGGTGTAATGTTCTGTACAACTTGATTGGTGATCCAGTCGATCATGTGATCCTTCTCTAACTCTGCTTTTGTTGCTGCTAAAGCTACCTGGCAATCCTGTTTACAATGATTCAAGGGAAAATAACAAAGATTCAAGGGAAAAATAAGAAAGATTCAAGGGAAAAGTAACAAAGATTCAGAGGAAAAGTAACAAAGATTTAGAGGAAAAGTAACAAAGAGTTAGAGGAAAAATAACAAAGATTCAGGGGAAAATAACAAAAATTCAGAGGAAAAGAAAGAAAGATTTAGAGGAAAAATAATAAGATTCAGAGGAAAAATAACAAAGATTCAGATGAAAAGTAACAAAGTTCCAGAGGAAAAGTTACAAAAGTAATCAAAGAACAAAGATTCAATGTAAATATTTGCCTCAAAATATTTCCTCTTAATCTAAGATTTAATATCTATGTTATTGAATTATTTTGTAAACTGTAAGAACAGTCTCACCAGGCGAGATTTGACTTCGGTGAATGCCTGCTTTAGGCGATCTCTGTAGTTATTCTCCAGCTGAAGATCAACGTTTTCCTGCCAACAAATAAAGGATCATTTACTCAAACAATGCCAAACAAACAGACAAGGATTGTGGTTTGTTTATGATCGAAATTTTTCAGAGAGGGATCCAACATGGTCCTTTCTAGTTGACTGTAGGTAAAATAACAATAAGAGTTATGTTTCTTGGTTTGTATGTAAGGGCACCAACATACACATGAGATGGAAGCCAATCAAAAATTAACGTTTACATTCATAACTTCTTATCTCAAATTATAACAATAAATATCAATATTTTTCACCTACATGTATCATGTCAATAAGCAGAAAATTTACTGATGTGAATTATCAACAATTGAACACACATGTACAGTGAAAACTAATAAATCTACATTTACTCTTATCAATTTGACCTACAATCTAACTACTTTCATTGTTCATTTAACAAAAAACCTTGAACTCTAAGTTATTGACTAAAGAGTGATTCTGCACCTTAATTTAGCATATAATCTCAATATTATTAGTCCGAGACTAGTTTACATTGCAGTGATTCATTTTGACGTGCGTCCTGCGTAAAATACGCACAAATTTTGCTCAGGACGCATTATTTCATTATATGTGCATCCCAAAGGACGCATCAAATTTAGAAATACACATACACATTTTCTCGCTAAGGAATTCCTGAACATCTATCGTTCCTCTCTTAACCTACTAGCTAGATGCCCGATGTGTTCCGAATAAAAAAAAAAAGCACACTACAAAAGCCGAAATCTCATTCGTCACCACTTAGTGATTAACCAATGAGATTCAATGATACATGACATTATGGCGGGGAAATTGATGTCGATCAGGATGCCACCGAATGAAACAGATAAAATTCCTCCCAAACCAGGGTAGATTAACCAAAGTTTATGAAAAAGTATACAAGTAGCAGTTAATCTGAAATTAATAACAACAAAGAGGTTTATACTGAAAGGATAGCTGATCCAGAAGGTGAAATAAATGATAGTGGCAATGAAGAAACAGAGAAAACTCGGAAGGGTCCCAGTGACGGCACTTAGCCTGTCTCTTAGTATGGTCATTTAGAAATTGAGCTTAAATGTAGCTTGTTTGATATCCACGTTCTTTGTGGAATAAAATATGGACTCATTGTTTTCAGCTTGGGACTCATAGTTATGATTAAGAGGGGTCCTCTGGACCCATAAAGACCATTTTCAAAATGAATCACTGCATTGTGTGTTAAAAAGAAAATGTGAGCACATTCACCATGCTCACATAGACCCCACTTGCATATACTTGAAAATGCTTCACGTTATGAGTGGTAAAATGTACATAAAGTACAATAAATAATTAAATGAATAGGCCATTACTCTCAGAAAAACTCTCACAACAAAATTATGTGTAAACATGCCCATCTACAAATTATTTCCCTATCAACTATAAAGTTCCAATTCAATTCTAAAGAGCTGCGCTGACAAACTGTTCAACACTAAATTCAAAAGTGGAAAAAAAAAGGGCCAAAATTCCTGGAAAAACACATGAAATCAAATCAAATATTTATCTTTTTTAAATTGATTATATATATAAATGAATTTCAATACATTACTTCCCTGTTACATGTATCTACAATGTTTCATAAATATCTGTGTAGCCCTTTCGTAGGAGCTGTGCTGACAAACTGTTCAACTCTATATATTTCATTAATAACCAAATTCCTTTGTGCCCACATTTACAATTTGTGAGAGAGCTTCCCAAACTTACAGTTTGTCAGTAAGTTTCTCAAACTTACAATTTGTCAGTAAGTTGCCAACACTTACAATGAACAGAAAGCTGTTCCCATAATTACAATTTGTCAGGAGCGGCCCACACTTACAATTTGAACGTCGTAGAGCTTGGGCAGCTGCTGAATCATGTCCTTTGTCTGCTGGGCTGCTGCTATACAGGCACTGACATGGTCCTTCTTTTGTTGAATAGGGCCCACGTAATACATGTCATTTAGTCTCTGTAAAATATACATATAGAAATTGTTGAATAGGCCCCACGTAATACATGTCAATTAGTCTTTGTAAAATATTCATATAGAAATTGTTGAATAGGCCCCACGTAATACATGTCAATTAGTCTTTGTAAAATATTCATATAGAAATTGTTGAATAGGCCCCACGTAATACATGTCATTTAGTCTCTGTAAAATATTCATATGGAAATTGTTGAATAAGGCCCACGTAATACATGTCATTTAGTCTCTGTAAAATATCCATAGAGAAATTGTTGAATAGGCCCCACGTAATACATGTCAATTAGTCTCTGTAAAATATTCATAGAGAAATTGTTCAATAGGCCCCATGTAATACATGTCATTTAGTCTCTGTAAAATATTCATAAAGAAATTATTGAATAGGCCCCTAGTAATACATGTCAATTAGTCTTTGTAAAATATTCATATAGAAATTGCATTCCAGTGCTTATTCATTTTTACTTTCTTTATTAGTTTTCATCAAAGTCACCTAATGGAAGATGAAATTATTTTACAATAATTTCATAAATTATTGTCCAAGATACACGAGATCAAATCATTACACTGTCAGAATACAAGTATGTCTTGACTATGAATAATTTAATTGATTTACGTTGGTAAGTTGAGGAACTCTATTGTCTAGGAAACGTCTGACTGGAGGGAGTTTGGTAAACGCCCACGCAATACCAAAGTAAAAGAAGTAGGAGAGGGCGTAGGTGGATACAATCACGCCCTTAGCAACCAAAGCAAACACACCGCCCGCAGACAGCACGTAGAATCCTGAAACAAATGGAGGCTAATTAACATCTAAATATAACTTTATACATTGATTTATACATGCAGATACTACATGTTCATTCCCCATTGTAGCCAATTCTAAAACAAGCCATAAAACCTTATGCTTTATCATTAATCAAAGTTACATATCTACATCCACTGAGTAATTTCTCCTCTATTTCTTAAGAAAACTGATTGTTAGTCATAGCTCTATAGAAACTGACAGGGCTGAAATCTACAGTTTATCGATCGGTTGAAACCTTCAACAACCTAAGAAAACTCACGGTCTGCATGAAAATAATCATGATGATGTCAGACTCAAATTCCCGCATAAGATGACTTGGCTATTTCTTTAATTTTTTCTAAGGCACTGATGTACACTCACAATAATTTAGTTAATTTTTCTTATTCTTTAGGATCAATTCATTAATTTGTTAAAACAAACATGTAAATATAAACAATAAAATGCTTTCTTTGATGATTCATGCGGGTTAAGAAGGTAGTGATCATTGCAGAAAAAATTACATAACCCCCAGTCACTATCTACATGAATCACCGAAGTATGCATTTCATTGTTTAAATGAAAACAATGTTTAAGTAAAAGGCATGTCACTTGTATGAATATCTCCATCATTATTTTCTCTATGTTGTAATAGTTTCCAGTAACATACTGTGTAATTATGATGATAAGTTCTTTACATTACTCTGTCTGTAGGAGAGGAAGTAAGGATGGATCTGTTTACCTGTGACTCCACTGTATGGTACCATGGCGTCAAATAACGATCGGGGAACAAATTTGTGGACAATTTCAGGCCTGGGCACTGTGCCCGGGTCAACATAGCTGGGGTAGTTCTTCATGTCTCTCTGGGGTCCAAACAGAACTTTGTTGGCCCAGGCCCACTGCTTCTTAAGGTCAAAGGGAGCAATGTCCTTCTCGTTCTCCGGAGCCTCGAAGCTTTTTTCTATCATCTGTCGCCTTGTTGTCCCAACAGGAACACGGACATATTCCACAACAACATTACCTAAACGTAAAAAAACAGTAAACAATCAGGGGATAGAGAGAGACTTATACAAGCATTTTTCACCACATTACCTTACCATAAAAAATATCGAACAGTAAACAAACTGGGGCATGAGAAGTCTTCATTAAATGTCCCACATGTATAAGCTCAAAATTCTTAAATTTCATTTTTCTATCTTTTAACAAGTTTAATGCTTACAATAGTAATTTGTAATTTTTCATTAAAAAAAACATTGAAGAAATCTTTAAAAAAAACAATAAAATTTTGATTTCCATTCTAATTATTAAGAATAAGGTTTTCAGTGTATTTATTTTCTCTGCAGTCCCAAAGCCTTACCTCCCCTCTTCAACAGAAACTTCTCTGGGGGGTAGAGTTTGTAGGAGCTTTTGTAGGCCTCCTTGAACCACTGTTTCTCCTGCTGGGAGAGGTCTGGGCGAGTTACGTAGTGGACGTTGCTCCAGTCCTCCTGCTTGGCCAGCCTCTCCACCACTGCGGTGTCCGAGGGTGGGTCCAGCACCACCCACCCGTCCTCCTCGTTCCAGAGCGGCGCTTCACCCTTGCTGCCTGTTGTCTGTACAGATGTAGTGTTACATCTTGCCTGTCCAACACTCAATCTATACCAGTTTAAAAAAGAAATACGAGGGTTTCATAGTAACTTTGTTTATATATATATATATATATATATATATATATATATATATATATATATATATATATATATATATATTTGTTCACACTACTGATATAACTAAACAGTGTCAATTCACAAACACACTGTTCTGTTAAACATTTCCAAAATGAATAATGTAGTGACAATCGACTGGCATATTATTTACATCGGGTTCAGGGTATATTAATAGTCAGCTGATTAGGTGCACGAAAATCAACAGTTGTGTGTTTGCCCTGATTACAGTGGGATGTGTGGGGCCTATTCTGTGATACAACTTAGTCTACTGAGTGATATCCATTCACCAACTAGGCATTTTGCTGTTATATATCACCTTTTACAACAATATTTACCTGTTAATTCCATACAACTGGGCCACACCTCGTTTCTTCCCTGAAATAAAAAATTTAAATATAAAAATATGTAATTCATCAATTTGTCTTCAGCAACTTATTTGTTAATTATCATGAATAATACCTTCATAGATTCAGTAAAAAAACATATGCAATAGTTTGTCTATTCACCATCTCATTTTCATTTCTCCATGTTTGCTGCAGTTTTTTATCAAAGGCAAGCATTAATTAATTAGGCAATAATTATTTTTATCATAGATAAATCCTTTCAATGCTTTCTCAAAATATACAGTTCTAATGACAAAAAATGACAAATCAGTTTTCTGGATTAGATCATTTATCAACCTTTAAAGGTCACTGTTTTTCATTGGCTGTTATTGTTATGCATTCTTGGAAAACAAAAATTGAAAGCAGAGGGCCCAAGGCATGAGGCCATGGGAAATTCTGACTGAATCTATTTCCTTTTTGACGGAAATAAATCATTTACCATTGATTTTTTTTTATACCTGTGTACTGACCACTGACCTTTATTCACACCAGACAAGTTTCTCGACACTGCTTGATTACTCTATGTGATTTTAAACAAACCTTAAAAGATGCTTGTTAAATAAAGCTTACACATAACACCAATGGTAAAGATCTACTTTACTTATATTACCATCGGTCTCCATCGAAATATCATATAGAGAAAATTCGAGCTGTAATTATTATTATGCTGTCCGTTATCCGTTAGAATCAAATTCAGATTGTCAAGTGTTGTAATTTTGTTGAAATGTGTATGTTTCAAGCGAAAACGACTTAACAATATTTTTAAAATTCATACCAAAGCTGTTGCAAACGGTTCGAAACATTTCGGCACCGTCTGTGTGACCTTACTGCCGATATTGCCCGGATGTAGCAGGTGTTAAACAAGCCGTTCTACATCTATTTCGTATACCGCGATATCGTATCGTAGTTGAAGTAAAGTCAGTGAAATAAAGAATGAACATATGTATTTCTTAACAAAATATTCTCATTTAATTTTTCAACTGTTCCTTGCTATAATCCGGAACTCTGACAATAACTGATTTACGCAACATTGGTTAATGTCTATATAGTGAGTTTATTTTTTTTTTCTTGTGGAGATTTATATATAATATGATTGTATCTCCATGGCATTCAATTAATCAATCTGTTTGTCTATCAACAGATAAAGAATTGACCACTGGGGATATAGAAAACGGTCCCCTGAAACATATCCTATCCAATCTGTGTGTCCTTTACTAATTAATTCTCAATCTGTTTTGTTGAAAAAAAAATAACATTATTTGTCATGTAATAGTTTTTAACTTTAGATTGAAAATTAGGACGTGTGTTATGTGCATGTTATTATGGTCTGTCCGTTTTATAAATCTTTAACCATTTACAATGTTTACATATAAGTTAAATTAAACAGCTGTTCAAAATATCTTAACTTGTTGTATTGGATAAAGAGGAGTATATATACACTTGTATCATTTTATGCCGAAATGACACGTTTCTGAAATAAAATCTTGATTGAACACACGACGATCGACTTTTTATTTTCATTTGTTTCTACTGTAGATATTCCCACAAATGTTTAATTAAAAATAAACCTTTATGTACAGTAGTCAAAACACCAAACACTATATGTTGCCTTAAATCTCATTGTTTCCGTGGTTAAAATTGATACACAACCAATATTCTAATCACTAAGAATTAATCACAATTCTAACTTCTAGGGGTCGGGGGGGGGGGGGGGGGGTCTCTAGATCCGAACCAATAGGTATCACAAGATGCACAATGTAGATCTATTTGGGAAACACTTCAACAATTTTGATAAATTTATTTTGTTTAAGGTAAACTTATTCTCCTGTGAAAATTAATATTTATCTTTTAAAAATTTCGTGGCACATGATTTAGCACTCCACGTTTCAGGGTCATAGCTAATAGCAGTTTTGTAATCAGTTTACAGAAATACATGTATATTCTTCTCCAATGTATATTTCTTCGAAGAAGAAGAAGAAGAAGAAGAAGAAGAAGAAGAAGAAGAAGAGAGAGAGAGAGAGAGAGAGAGAGAGAGAGAGAGAGAGAGAGAGAGAGAGTATCGATTTTTCTGTGATTAACATAATAGTATCCTTGACGTCACAATCGATCCCAGGATTGTCTGTCTAAAATATGGCAGAAGGATTTTAACAAAATGCTGAAATTGAATTGCTTTCTTCGGCCCGACTACTCATTGAGGTAAGTATTAGGGGTGGGGTATATATATAGGTACTAGAGGAAGTGAAGACCGGGGCGAAGATTGTCCTGCCGTGTGTCATGTTTCTTATTCTGGGCACGGTGATTGTTTTCAAAATTCTTGTATTATCCGCTGTTCAGTTCACCATTTATAGATTTTGAGATAGGCTAAGCCTGATATGATATTTTGGCTTATAATACACAAATCAATATAGCTCTTTAAAACTTTAGAAGTCTGTCAATAAAAAATATGTATGCTAAAATTATATCCTTGTATGTCATGATTAATTCAAAATCGGCCGTAATTATAAATCGCACAATGTTCAAACAAATCATTACTCAGCAGAAATAGCAAAGCTCATTCTGTGAATATAGAAGACAAAGATGAACCGACGGAATCCTCAATCGATGGAAATAGAAACAGTAGACTAATATCGTAATGTCTCCACGGTCCATAGTCCATTGATTTGGGGATAATTCCGGAAATCGTGGGTGCCCGATTTTTTGAGTCTGCATTAAAATAAACTGGCAGAAATGATTCTATGGGGATATAATAGCTACGCAATGATCATATCTCGGAAAGATTTATAATATATACATGTACAGATACACCACAAAGTGACGTGGTTGTAAAAATAAATAAAAAATATTTTAGACATAAATTATTGAGTTTTATAGTAGACCATATTTAGTCTTCATAATACATTGTATATGAATAATGATTTATAGAACGGTGAGACAACACTAAAATATGCACAAATAAATACATAACATACATGTCCTTTACTAATTTTCAATCTAGAATTAAACACTATTACATGACATGTCAATAATTTACGTCAAATTTTCCTCCCTAGATGTCAGGGTCAGACTATATAGATATTATAAGGCGACAGACTAAAATGTGAGTGTATTGTGACACAGGAATAACTTCTACTGATGATTTATGATAAAGATGTCACTGTCAGATAGATACTATAACGTGACGCTATTGTGACACAAGAATAACCTACTGATGATTTATGATAGAGATGTCACTGTCAGATAGATAGAGGATATCTATATTGTGTGATTTTATATTTGCTTTATCCAACGAGTTGAAATGGTGTATATATTCGCGAGGCTTGCCAAGCGAATATAACCATTTCAACGAGTTGGATAAAGCAAATATAAAATCACACAATTATAGATGTTCTATTTATCTCATACAATTTGATTTATATCATGAAGCTTTTGAGACAGCCCCTAATATGACCCGAATTGATTTTTTTCAAAGATTAAACGATGATGCAACGTTGTGTAATGTGGTTATTGTGACCTTCCGCAATACAATTTAGTACGTCATTTCGGAGATAAATATAAATGTTTTAATGTAAAGTTTCACTGAAATATACCTTGAAATAATTGTTTATCTGTAAATATTTTTTCTTAGAGCTTAATCACTTAATTAAATGGAAATACTGATCAGAAGACTTGAATAATCAAGTTTGTTGACATACACAAAGTTGCGAATGCTCGTTAGTTTGAATTGACTCGAACGAGGAACAGTTGTTATGTTTTATAAAACGAACACTAGCCTAATGATTTGAAGTTGAAAATATTGAATTAGGATGCTTACTGCTGGTGAAATAAAAGTCTTTGGAGACATTATTTCGGTGAGTTCTTGTATAGAAACACAACCAAAGCGTTCTGTTTGCATTGCGTCGTCAGAATGAACTCCTTGATAGCTAACGTGATTTGCAGTTTTATAAACTTCAGTTACCGGTATGTGTTTTCCTTTATATTTGTAATTTAAATCTTCGACAAAATCCATTTTAAATCAATTTTTGGTAGTATATATAGTTATATGGAAAATACTAGAAAGTCTTCGAAAATAGGTCACTGAAGCGTTGAAGCGAGGGGCTGTGTCAAAAATAGTTCGGACCGGAAGTATTTGATAAAGCATCACCCGTTTGATAAAGCAAAGGTTTATCACACGGGTAGTATACACCACACGTATGAGATAAATACTGTAACGTTACGCTATTGTGACACAGGAATAATTTCTGCTGATGATTTATGATAGAGATGTCACTGTCAGATAGATACTGTAACGTGACGCTATTGTGACACAAGAATAACCTACTGATGATTTATGATAGAGATGTCACTATCAGATAGATACTGTAACGTGACGCTATTGTGACACAGGAATAACTTTTACTGATGGTTTATGATAGAGATGTCACTATCAGATAGACACTGTAACGTGACGCTATTGTGACACAGGAATAACTTCTACTGATGATTTATGATAGAGATGTCACTATCAGATAGATACTGTAACGTGACGCTATTTTGACACAAGAATAACCTACTGATGATTTATGATAGAGATGTCACTGTCAGATAGACACTGTAACGTGACGCTATTGTGACACAGGAATAACTTCTACTGATGATTTATGATAGAGATGTCATTATCAGATAGACACTGTAACGTGACGCTATTGTGACACAGGAATAACTTCTACTGATGATTTATGATAGAGATGTCACTATCAGATAGATACTGTAACGTGACGCTATTGTGACACAGGAATAACTTCTACTGATGGTTTATGATAGAGATGTCACTGTCAGATAGACACTGTAACGTGACGCTATTGTGACACAGGAATAACTTCTACTGATGATTTATGATAGAGATGTCACTATCAGATAGATACTGTAATGGACGCTATAGAATCAGACTCAGAATAAATTATAGTTATAATATATTTAAATGTTTGATATTTAAGTTAGTACATGTGTTTTATTTCATTCCAGATTGACACATGACATTAGCCCAGAAAATCTTCCAGACAATCCGGATGATTACGAATCTGAAATAAGAAAGGAGAAGTACATTCTGTCATGTTTAGCGAAGAGCGTTCCGTCGCCGGAAGTGGAATGTACAAAAGACGATGGCGATGAAAAACAAGAGTTATCCCCCCTTCAAATTAAACAAAAAACTTTAGAACAGCTCAACAATGTTATAAACAATCAATATCATGGCGTAATAAAACAGAGCGAAAAACAGCACAATAGCAGGGAACAGCATAACAACGGGGAACGGCATAACATCGGGGATTCAAGAAGCACGGCTAAGGTGGATGGCAATCTGATCAGCAACACACAGCAGAATACGACCGACATTGACAACATTACCCAAGATGGAGATACTTTGATAATAGACGAATTACAAGTATATATCATCGTTCATTCTTTACATATTTTATTATATTCATTGCTTACAAATCAAATTAACATTAAATGGATAGTATATATTATTCCCCCCAAAGCATTCATAAACTTATAAAATATATATTTGCCAAAACAGATGAAAATGAAATGAAAGACAATACACTTTTGTATTTGTTTCTGATATTTTTCGATCAGAAAAATTCAACAATAGCAAAGAGACCCAACACACTATCAGGGTGTCACGTGGTCAAGCCTGTCTTAACTAAAGGGACCAGGAAACACCGCAGACTACCCGCTGTTCCGGCCTCGCAGGTGCAAGCTTCAGGTAGGCTTTGTCCTTTCTTCCTCTAAGCTACAGGCAGGTATTGTCTTTTCTCCTCTAAGCTACAGGCAGGCATTATCTTTTCTCCCTCCAAACTTCAGGTACACTTCTCCCTCCTTCAGCAAAGCTACAGATATGTATTATTCTTTCTCTCTTTGAGATACAGACAGGCATTGCATTGTCTTTTCTCCCTCTTAACTACAGATACACTTTTATCTTCTTGACCAAAGCTGCAGGTAGGCTTTGTCCTTTATACCTTTCAAGCTACATGTAGGCATTATCATTTATCCCTCCATATTCCACATAGGAAGGCATCGTACTTTCTCCTTTTCCTATCTCCTTCCATACTTCAGGTACTCTTAAGTTTTCCCCTAATCAAGCAAAGTCATGTATGTAGGCATTATGTAAGCATTATTATTTCTACTTTAAAGCTACAGTTGTACATCATCTTTATATCTTCAGGTAGACAGAGTCCTTTTTCCCTTCATACTACTGTTTGCATATCCATCCACACATCAAGCATTCAAGTAGACGTGGTCTTCCTCCCTAACAATCAAGACACAATGCAAGCCTTTCTTACCGCTTGTCATTATTTTCTCTTCCATTCAATCTTTAGTAAGATCATAACACAGGTAGGTTTCTTTTTTTGCCACCCAAATTACACCTGAAAGAAATTGTTTTTCTTCCAAGCTTTCTTCCAAAGTTTTTTCCTCTTCACTCCAAGCTACAGGCAGGTGTTTCTCTTCCATTTAAGCTATTTATAAACCTCTTCATATTCCCTACCATCTACAAATACATGCAGGCATTTCCTATAATACCGTTGGGTACAGGAAAATTGTATATTCAAACATCATCTACAATCTAAATTGCAGGTAAACCTTTACCTTTTCTTCCAATGCTTCATATCAGATACTCTCTTTTCCGTCATCCATGTCACATGAATGATGCACACTCAAGCCACTGCCTGTACACTTAGATTTCTTCCTCTTTCCTGTAAGCTACATGTAGCGTTATCCCTATTCCATCAGATTTCCCTCTCTGAGCTGCAAGCTATGTGTAGTTTTTTCCTTTTTTTCTAAACTATAGTTAAACGTTTTCTCTTATCTCCAAGCAATAGCGATAGGTAGATTCTTACTGGTGGCTTCTTGTTTTCCTCTAGAAAAACACTTTTTTTCCTCTTCAAAAAAAGGGTAGATTTGTTCCTTTTCCCTTCAAGATGCAAAAATATTTCATTTTTTTTCAAGCTACATGCATACTCCTTACTTTCAAAACTACATCTAATTTCTTTCTTCTTTAGTTTTAATACATACTTTTAATATATAAGTTTTAATACGGCAGGAGATGTTACTCCTCCTAGGCACCTGATCCTACCTCTATCGATTTAGAGGTCCACGGATATATTTCGTTATATGGATTTTTGAGATGGTTGACAGTTTGTTCTTGTCATTTTTCATACAAATTATATAAAAAAAGTCTCATTACTTTTTAGTATTTTGTTTTTGCAAAGTCAGAAAACCACCTTCAATTATGCATACATTTGACCGACTAATGGTCAGTTCGATGTACTTTTCTCTATTGAAATATAGTTTAAGACAGGTCTTTTATCGTATATGGAGTTTTATTTTTTATAATGCAATTTTTCTATTCAAGTGATTCCAAACCAAGCTCAGATTACAAAACCTGTCAACGAAAAATGTTTGGCGGACGAGCTACAGGAGGCGTTACTTCGCGTGGACACTGACGAAGTATTTATTGACGACCAGCCACCTAAGCGGAACAAGGTGTACCCCAAATTTAGCAAGCAGTATTTGGACGACTTGAAGTACGTTTGCTTTAACTCTGTGTCAAGTAACACTGCACCCTGTCTGTCGTCGGACAACGTTTATCTGTCAGAAGACTCTGTACCGGATAACAGGCCGAGGCCGCAGTCCTGTCACGTGCCGCGAAATGTGCGACACCTGTCGACAGGAAGTTCGTGTCTTTCATCATCAAGTGATGTAGATGTGGAGTCTATTAGTAACCTAGATCAAACTATTAAATCTCAAACACCTTTACAAACCAAAGAACAAAAACAGACCATCGCTTTAAAAGAAGAAATGAGTGACATGTCTGCTTCGGCTGCTGTACCTCTGACGTCAGAGGACCGAAGGAGGAGGAATAGTGGCGATGGTATGATTTCCATAAGTTTATTAAGACAAATTAATAAAAATCCCATACATGCATATTATTTTTAAAGATGATATGGCCATATTTATTTGGTATATGTATCTTTAGACCATCGCAAATCTTCGTCTGTTTTTGGGGACACCAACTTTCTAGATCTGGAGGTTACTCACCGAGGAATGCACCGCTTTATCCCGCGTCATCAGGACGAAATCGTCATCGAGATCGGTGACCCCATCCACGTGTTCCGCTTGGACGACGACCTCTGGTGTGAAGGTCAGCCAGTCCTACAAACATTGTTACATTTGTTTACGTCACCTATGTTAGCTTATGGTCTTCATTAAAGAACAATTTGAATGAATGTTTTTAAATTTTGTCGATTTCCAAGAATAGAAAAAGTTTCATTTTTACTATTTTTATTGGATTTTTAGGGGTCAATTTACGAACCTTACGGCGAGGGATATTCCCTTCCATGTATGCTACTGACCTTCACTTCCTAGAGGAGTCAGATACCGGTATGGTTTACATTTTCATTTCAAGTTTTTAAAGACTCTGATACTGCTTAATGAATCCTTTCTATGATTAAAATAGGCATTTACCATTCAACCGCAATTTAAGATTCAGGATACATAGAAGATATTCTAGTTTAATCTCACCCTGTGTATAAGCTCTCGAGTGCTAGTATTTCTGATTGACTCCTTCATGCAAACACTCGACTTCTCCTTCCGATTCCAGGTCCGAGATAAAAACTACATGTACTGGTAGTATCATCCAATCAATTTTATACACCACATTACAGTGTCATTGAGACATCTATTTCTGGAGCTTTACTAGTAATTAAAGTACCATGCTAACCTTGACACTTAAGCAGGAGGCGCGTGACTGTATGTCCTTTCTTTGCTTCTGTAGACGAGGACGGGAACTCCCACTTCAACATGAGGTTCCTGGGTTCTGTGGAGGTCAGCGGCCACAAAGGCGACGATGTGCTGTGTCAGGCCATCAACAAGGTCAGGCCAACTTCCGGTGTATCACGTGACGAAGTTTTTAATGTAATTGTCTTATTGTGCAGTACTACAATGGTTATTTAATGGTAAACATGTCGGCACTCCTACAGGTGGCCCTCTCCCGCCGGTCAGCCAAAACAACCCCACCCCCACCCATCGTGTCGGTGGAGATCAGCCAATACGGAATACGCATGCTCGATAAGAGTAAATCCGGGGTACGTCATTATATTGTCAGCTCAATGTTTGTGAAACGTGTATTTAGATATTGGTTTTCTCATGAATTCTTATGTACATGTATCACAATACAGAAAATGGTTAGTCTCTTGGACAATTTGTATTTTTTTCTTCAGCATGAGACAGACGACCATTTTACTCATTTCTTTGCTCTGAAGAATATTTCGTTCTGTGGCTTTCATCCCCGCAATGAGAGGTAAATGCATGGCAAATAAATTAAAACTAGGAAGCTATAAATAATGCAGTATTAAGAACATTTTTCTTTTGTAGGTATTTCGGATTCATTACTAAACATCCCAAGTCCTATCGGTTTGCTTGTCATGTGTTTTTGGGAGAGAAATCCACAAGAACTGTGTCAGATGCACTTGGGTAATACTATTTACAATATCATTAAATGATTTCACAGATGTTTAAGAAACCCTGTTATTGCATATCATTATTTCTCTTTCTTAGGAATGCATTTAAAAGATTCTATCAGGAGTACATGGCATTCACTCATCCTACCGAGGACATCTATATGGAATGAAAAAAGACTTCAAGGAACACGTGGCAAGGCGTGACCAATCATCGTTGGCATTGCGTCATGCCGTCAAACTCTAGAGAATCACTGTACGCCAAAATGGAAGCGTTCTCAGATATCTCAAACCTGCCTAAAACAGCCTCTATCTGAAACAGCCTCTGTCTGAAATAGCCTTTGTAATTTTGTGATTGATTACACTCCATTGATCACAGTATAAAGAAAACTGATGATTGAATTAGGTTCCTTTTGATGCATGTCTGTTTCGGGATAAAAAAAACCCCAAAGATTATAAGCAATCGGCCAACATCATTTTATTTACTGTATTTTAAAATTGTTAATGATGACGGACTTCCTCTGTTTCGTGACTAGAAATAGTAATCCTATTTTCATAATTATTTACAGTACAAGTGACGGTTGAGTGGGATCATGTACATCACTTGTCTGTCCCAGTGAGTCTATACATGTATAGACTATGTACATACATCACTTGTCTGTCCCAGTGAGAGTCTATACGTGTATTGACTATGTACGTACATCACTTGTCTGTCCCAGTGAGTCTATGCATGTATAGACTATGTACGTACATCACTTGTCTGTCCTAGTGAGTATATACATGTATATATTATGTACATACATCACTCGTCTGTCCCAGTGAGAGTCTATATGTATTGGTCTGTCAGATGCTGACTGTGGGATATTGACTATGGTAGATTAACTAGGAGATAATGACCAATATATATATATATATATATATATATATATATATATATATATATATATATATATTGACTAAGATATATTGACTATGATAGATTAACTAGGAGATAATGACCAATATATATATATATATATATATTGACCAAGATATATTGACTATGGTAGAGAAACTATGAGATAATGACCAATATATATATTGACTAAGATATATTGACTATGGTAGATTAACTACGAGATAATGACCAATATATATATTGACTAAGATATATTGACTATGGTAGATTAACTAGGAGATAATGATCAATGTATATATATTGACTAAGATATATTGACTATGGTAGATTAACTAGGAGATAATGACCAATATATATATTGACTAAGATATATTGACTATGGTAGATTAACTATGAGATAACGACCAATATATATATTGACTATGGTAGATTAACTATAATGTTGACTTTTATATATATACTATGGTGTTGACTATGTTGCTAGGTGTTGACTATCAGAAACTTACTTTGAGAGACTGACTGGTAGGTATTGGTTGTAAGATTGCGACTGACTGAAATTGTTCGACCTTAATTATCTTCAATTTCCGATTGATTTCAACGATATTCAATATTGCCTATAAATGATGCATATAAATAAAATTGCATTTGAACGAGTAACTCAAAATTAGATTTGTCTTTGTTTTAAAGGTACCAAAATAGGGTGTTTTTTTTTTTTTTTTTTTTTTTTTTTTTTAGGTTTTTTAATACATATATTACATATGTTTTTTCTAATTTCATGTCAATTTAACTTTTGGGATATGTGATATAATATTAACAAGTGTTAATTAACGTTGAAAACTTTATCATTTATATCATGTTATTTTTCATCATTAAATCATCACAGTTGACCTGTGCATAGTTTTGTTTGTTTGTTTGCTATTTTCATGTACCATATTACTCGGGGCGAAAGCAAGCAGTGTCTGACTCAGCGAGACAATATTAAGGTCTGGAAAAGGTCTGCACAGTGACATAAATCTAGCTACATTATTCTTTTTCTGTGGATTCGTCAGTAACTGGAGCCCAAGTCATCAAGACATGTTCTGTATAGCGTTCTTATTTTGGAGAGTATCGATATTCCTCGAGTACCCAAACTATCAACATAAGCAGGAAACGCTCTAGCGTTGCTCTGTAAATTAATTCTTGGGTTTTTGTTAATTTGCATTCTCTAAATATATAATGAAACATTGTTATTTATAAAATTATTAACAAATAGAATTGTTTATTGAACTAATAACCCCACTGAATACAACGTTTATCACACGTGCTCATCATATCCAATGAACCTAACTCCGTCATCCACACGCTCTTTGATATGCCAAGGAATAATATTAAATCAACAATCTAGTTTAAACCCAATTTGTATCTAGGACTAGTTTTAATAGATAAAAATGGTTTATACAACTTAAATGGTATTTGATTTTATCGAAATAAAATGGTCACCAGAATTAAAATTGGACCCTTGTAACAAAAATCATTACGACCTTATCAGAATATATGGATGCCTTTTGATTTATGTCCTTGCAAATTTCAAATATGTTATAACTTTAATGAATATATTATAATGAATAAATATATTTTTTGTTTATTGCATTTTTTTAAATAAATATTTAGCATATTTTAAATAGCGATATGTCGTATACCATATATGCCGTGTATACGGCATAAATAACAGCCTGATCGATTTGACGTAATCTCCAAGTGCAGTGCATTAATTCTAAATAAATAAATGCAGACTGAAAAAAGACTGAAAAAAGTATATCATTATCCTTCATCAAAAATGTATTACATGTGAATTCTTTCACCGTGACGTCTTTTGACCACTGCAAATGACCAAAGGAGCGCACATGACAAAAATATCGATATTTTAGTGCGCCCGTGAAAAGTGCTTTATAGTTGATTGCACACAATTAATGGTAGATAAAATAAACAAAAAGTAATTTTGCCATGTTTAACACAGTCTTGAATTTGACAGTTGTAAATGTGTACTGTAGCAATTGATTGTAGATTTCTGTCATGCAAAAAATGACGTCACAATCGCACTTGAATTCAAACAGCGAAAAATTTCTCGAAAGTGACGGAGTTTGCATGGTTAATGGGTTATATGGTTATATATGCGATACCATTGCTTTTATTTTTGCTGACCCCCCCCCCCCCCCCTTCCGTGTCGTACATGACAACTACATATACCAAAGCAACAAATAGAATAGATTGATTCTGGGACAACTAAAGTTCCTTGTTTCCTTTAACAATTTTATATCCATCTTCTGTATTATTTAGAATAAATGCAAATCCCACATCCAAGAAAATATTAAAAAAATAAATAACAATTCTTATTGATATTAAAAAAAATGTAATGGAGTGCAACGCAAACGAAGCGATGGTTTTCCAACGAGAAGAATCTTTGAACGAGTTATCAAAAACTGAGCTGGATGTCAACTTCCGGTATAAATAAAAAAGTAGTGACTAGGCCTGGTGTATGTGGCTATCGATCTCCCTGTGGATGTAGGATTTGATCGAAATGACCCGTCTTTTCCTCGTATTTTTATACTGCCTATCTATATATGTAAGTATTGGTTTAATTAATACCTTAATTAAGTCGTAGATCAAATACGACGTATAATTAACATGATTAACAAGCAGCTGCAACGCCTTGCTACGATGCATGACATTTTAAAGCAATTAAAAGTGTTGGGAACAGCCTACCCTTTAGTGGGTTGACTCCCATTTGTTGGTCAAACACCGAATAGTGTACCTACCAAACGGGAATCAAAATACAGATGCATATGTTCGTTTCTGTTTAAATTTTTCGGAAGAAAAAGCGCATGGTGTTAAAACTTTACATTCATCTGTTCATATTTACATCCAAAGTATGATTCCCTCTATCTCTTAAATAAATCAATTGTAATTCATAGCTCTGTAGAAGATGACATGACTGAAATCTACATGCCCCATTTATCGATTAGTCGAAACCTTCATAGACCTAAGAAAAATCATGGACTGCACGAAATAATCATGATGATATCAGACCCAAATTGCCTTTGAAAACAAAATTGCTGTTTCTTTAATCTAAATTACTGATGTACATTAACATTAATTTGCTTAGTTTACTTTGTTTTTACGATCAATTTACTAAATTGTTTTAAAAAAAAAGAAAGATGTAAATATGAAACAATAAAATGCTTTCTTTGATGATTCATGTGGATTATGAAGGTAGTGATCATTGCAGAATTATTTTTACGTAACCCGCTAATGTGGTTATGTATTTTTTCTACAATGTCGCCACCATAATAGCTGGCATGAATCGTCAAGGAAAGCATTTTATAATTGAAATATACATACATTAATCTTAGTAAGGTTCGTCGAGACTAAAAAAATATTGACATAGAGTTTCTGTAAAAATTTTTAGTCTCAACAAATCTCGCTGAGATTAATAGGGCTGGGACGATACTGTACTTAGCCGATTCATTACATCTCACGATACATGAGATGTGATACGATACATATCACGATACATTGCAACTGAATGACTAACTAAAGGTATCGTTGTATTAATGGTAAGTGTATCGATCCAAATATCATCAACATAAATACAGTGATGCACCAGTGCATTGGTGGATCGTCCCATCCCTAGAATTTAATACATATGTAAGAGGAAAGGAGGAATGAGCATAAACATACTAAGCTATCCAGGCCGATATACATGGTCCATATAGCCCCAACTACTACATTCCTCCCTCCTTAAATGATCTTCGCCCTCGAAGATCACCCAAGGTTCTTTCCCTGGCAGGATTTCACCTGTCAGTTCCAGGGGTTGGTCACGTCACCAAATGTAATAGGAAAGGAGGCATGAGCATATACATATTGAAAACATATGGCTGGACCAGGAATCGAACCTGTGACCCCTGCAACTCTAGTCAGGAGCTCTTCCACTGAGCTATCCAGGTCGATATCCACGGTCCATATAGCCCCAACTACTACACATACATATGATTAACATGATCTGTTGATGACACAAAAACTGTAGATTAACTGATAAAACACTGGATGTTGAGTGAAAAAACTAAAAACTGTACAATGCCCATCTCTATATGCGACAAAATATCGCATGAATTCTTCAGATATGGTACCTTATTTTAAACAAACAGATGTGTATTGTCCTGAATGTTATTTTGAATGATTTATAATCAGTCCCAAGTTTCTGCTTCCACTACGCTTTGCTTAATATTTAAATGATTGTAAATAATTTTGTGCTGAGACTATCTTTATCCACCAGAATGAAAAAAAAGTCCAGATTTTCTGTTGTGATTGCCCCCTCTGCCCATTCAGGTTTCAATACACAACCAAAATAAAAGAAATAAATACACTATAAATTGGAAATTGCATGACCTGAGCAAACTTGCTGTCAGTGGATTTGGCATGTATACTTTTTGTGTTCAATGGAAGACATAGATGAAATAGGGAGTTTTAGAAATTAAGCTGTTTAAACAATAAACTTAAATATACCATGAGGCAGGAACATATTTCATAAAATCCTGGAGATGCTGATTCCTCATAACAATGAAATAAGCCAGGAATCATAGAATTACATGAAGGTAGCTGATGAATAAAAATATATTTGGATGTTTAAATATAAAAACACATTTATCCAAGATCATTTGCTTTTTAAAATCTATCAAGTCATAAATTAAGATCATATGTATGTTTTCTATTGTATACTACCTTTTAAACTCTAGTCAAGCAAGTGCAAATACATTTGCACAGATGACTGATCTTATGACACATATTTAAACTGTTTTCTTCTTTGTAAAGATAACCTCTGCAGTCCAGGGCGATAGTGCTTCCAACTCCATCACTGAGAAGTCAAGTTTTGAAGACAAGCGATGTAAATGCGTGTGTCCCAATGTTGCACCAAATGGAACCATCCTGGGCAAAAGTAAAACTTGGATCAAGGATGACCTTGACCCCACAAGCTGGTACATATATGTCTTGCACTGAATGCATGGTTACCAAGGTCACTGCTTCCTCTTTGGTGATGGATAATGGCCAATCTTCCAAAGGATCATCCTGATCATTAATAAATTAAAAATACATGGTTACTGTCTTGAAATATAAGGTATATTGGGTGAGGGTAAGAAAACGTGACAGAGGGCGAGGCTTGCCGAGCCTTCTTCACATTTTCGACCCGAGCCTAAATATCGCTTATATTTGAAAAAAGTTATCATGTATTTTGTTTATCCTGCAACATGATATCAAATTTTGCACCTCAAACAAGCTATTTTCGATAAATTCCGCTGCATATCTGCAGTTGAAACCATGACACCAAGAAAGATGACGTCACAATGCATTTGAACGTCGGCTATATTGGGCTATATTGGGGCATTGACCGAATATAGCTTTGGTTTATTGGGTTACCTTTATTTGGTCAATGCAATCGGTAGTTGCAGGATAAAAGAGAGGCCTGAAACAATTAAGTAGAGTCTTTAGAGTTGTCTGTCCTTTTAAAAACACATTTCATGACTGTATTGTTTCTAAAATTCAGAAAATGTAGGTGTGGCCAAATTAAAACAGCTAGATGCTATTTACCTAAAGTGACCAGGGTCTGTTTAGGTGATAAAAGGTTTGTACAATAAATTACACAAAATGTAAATGATACTGGAAATCTACGAAGTCTGTTCATATCCATCATTTAAAATTACATTAAAATTTATCGATTAATCATTTTTTGAATGACTTGATAATTCATTTATTTGAGGATAAATTACAATTATTTGCTCTATACACTTGATTGTCCCCCAATATAAAATAATTTTGAATTTGATCCAGAATTTTCATATCAAAAGTATTTAGATACAATAAGAGAACAAAAATACGAGGGTTTTTCTCTTTTGTTTCATTTAAGATGTAAGATGTATGAAAATCTGTAGCAATTTCATGTTTGAGCAACTTGTGTATGGATGTAAGAAGCACATAAATTATGGGAGCAAGGTTCTTATATCCATGAGTTTAGGCAAGTCCCTTGAAGCGTCTTGTACATAGACACTTACAAATAATGCTGGAAATTTGATCCAGTCCAGTGACACCTGGAATAAGTAATATATGGAACTGACATCAATTCCATTGGAGACTCATAAATCAAAATGGAAGTTATATCCAAATCATTTACTGCATATACAACCTATAAGTATAACTTATAAATTATATATGACCTATATTTAATCACTTTTCTTCTCTGAGCACTTTGACCAGGGATACAGCAGTGATTTTGTATTTATTTGAACTTATGATTTATTTGTAGTGATTGTAATCATGTTCTAGAAGAAAATGCCAGTGGTGAAGTTTGTGCTCTCTGTGAATGTCAGTATGAGAGCAGGAATACAACAGCTATTAAGGTAAGTGACTTAGATTGATAATGTCAGTATAATACTATAGCAGGAATACAACAGCTATTAAGGTAAGTGACTTAGATTGATAATGTCAGTATAGTACAATACCAGGAATACTACAGCTATTTAGGTAAGTGACTTAGATTGATAATGTCAGTATGATAGCAGGAATACAACAGCTATTAAGGTAAGTGACTTAGATTGATAATGTCAGTATGATAGCAGGAATACAACAGCTATTAAGGTAAGTGACTTAGATTGATAATGTCAGTATGATAGCAGGAATACAACAGCTATTAAGGTAAGTGACTTAGATTGATAATGTCAGTATAATAGCAGGAATACAACAGTTATTAAGGCAAGTGACTTAGATTGATAATGTCAGTATAATAGCAGGAATACAACAGCTATTAAGGTAAGTGACTTAGATTGATAATGTCAGTATGATAGCAGGAATACAACAGCTATTAAGGTAAGTGACTTAGATTGATAATGCCAGTATAATAGCAGAGGTACTACAGCTATTAAGGTAAGTGACTTAGACTGATAATGTCAGTATGAGAGCAGGAATACAACAGTTATTAAGGTAAGTGACTTGGATTGATAATGTCAGTATAATAGTAGAAGTACTACAGCTTTTAAAGTATGTGACTTAGATTGATAATGTCAGTATAATCATGATAATAGCAGAAATACTACTGCTTAAAAGGTTAGTGTATGAGATCAGACATACTTATTCTATAAAGTGGAGTGTCTGAAATTGTAAGTGTCAGTATTAGAGTAGAAATACCACAGCTATAAAGGTGACTGACTGAAAATGTTAATGTATATATGAGAAAAGGAATACTACAGCTACAAGTGTTTGTGAATGAGAGCAGAAATACTACAGATAAAAAAGTGAGGGACTGGAGATTATTGTCCATGTTTATATTTCAGGTTGTGGTGATTTTCATCATGTATTGTTTATCCACATGTGTTATTATTTCAGGTTGTGGTGATTTTCATCATGTATTGTTTATCTACGTGTTTTTGTATTTCAGTTGGTGGTAATTTTTATCATCTGTGTGGTTTCTCTATTGTTTATTCACATGTGTTATTATTTCAGGTTGTGGTGACTTTTATCATCTGTGTGGTTTCTCTATAGTTTATCCACATGTGTTTGTATTTCAGGTTGTGGTGATTTTTATCATCTGTGTGGTTTCTCTATTGTTTATCCACATGTGTTATTATTTCAGGTTGTGGTGACTTTTATCATCTGTGTGGTTTCTCTATAGTTTATCCACATGTGTTTGTATTTCACGTTGTGGTGATTTTCATCATCTGTGTGGTTTCTCTATTGTTTATCCACATGTGTTATTATTTCAGGTTGTGGTGATTTTCATCATCTGTGTTGTGTCCCTACTCTTTATCTACATGTGTTATTATTTCAGGTTGTGGTGATTTTCATCATATGTGTGGTTTCTCTATAGTTTATCCACATGTGTTATTATTTCAGGTTGTGGTGATTTTTATCATCTGTGTGGTTTCTCTATTGTTTATCCACGTGTTTTATTATTTCAGGTTGTGGTGATTTTTATCATCTGTGTGGTTTCTCTATTATTTATCCACATGTGTTATTATTTCAGGTTGTGGTGATTTTTATCATCTGTGTGGTTTCTCTATAGTTTATCCACATGTGTTTGTATTTCAGGTTGTGGTGATTTTTATCATCTGTGTGGTTTCTCTATTGTTTATCCACATGTGTTTGTATTTCAGGTTGTGGTGATTTTCATCATCTGTGTTGTGTCCCTACTCTTTATCCACATGTGTTATTATTTCAGGTTGTGGTGATTTTCATCATCTGTGTGATTATTCTATTGTTTATCCACATGTGTTTGTATTTCAGATTGTGGTGATTTTCATCATCTGTGTTGTGTCCGTACTCTTTATCCACATGTGTTATTATTTCAGGTTGTGGTGATTTTCATCATCTGTGTGGTTTCTCTATTGTTTATCCACATGTGTTTGTATTTCAGGTTGTGGTGATTTTCATCATCTGTGTTGTGTCCCTACTCTTTATCTACATGTGTTTCCTGCTCTGTCTGGACCCCCTGATCACTAAGAGGCCGCGGACCCAGTATCAGCAGCAGATTAACGAGGAGGTGAATTTGGTAATCTCTGGGCGGTGGGCTCTGTCTCATCTCTTTATTCACTTCTCTTCTTTTCATTCCATGCATGCAGCTTATTTATCTTCAATAAGTATATTAACCCTATATTATATTAATATTAACATTAAACCACTGTGCTATTTTACTTTTGAATCATATTATGGTCTCAAATATTTACTCGGTATACCAAAATGAATTCATTTGACTAATTCTGTATAGTAAAGATACATCTTTACTTGCTGATTAACAAAGAAGAGAATATAACAACATTTGTATTCATCTTATAAACATGATAAACACTGTATACAAATATTATGTATTTATTTGATTTACACTAAAGTGTATACAAACATCTGTATTTCATCTGATTTGAACACTGTATACCAACGTCTGTATTCAACTAATAAACACTTAGTGTAAGGAAAAATCTGCATACTTTGACGAATGCTAAGTTCCCACTATTGTAGGATCTGTTACTAACACCGCGATCGACAAATCGCAGGTGATCATGGATTTTCTTTGGAATTTTATATTAAGATATGTGGTAATGCAAGTTGATACGTTTTTATGGGATTGGTTAAGCTTTGATACGGTAAGGTCACGATAATATATTTCAGGTGACACAATTTCATGATCTCATTGCCTGTTTAGATACAGTAACATACGTTTAGATAAGATTGTCAAAATAGAATTTCCAATTTGATCTCGATCTGATCCAAACATGCCAATTTGACATTTATGTACATGCATATTACAATATGTTAATCACTAACCCATGTGCTTGGTTGCGATAGGGCACAATAATGATTTTTTTCACGATCAATATGGAAGGTGATCAGGATATGAGCTATGATTGGACCCCAACCAATATATTTATATAGTTGACTCACCATATCAACACATCTCAACTGAACACAGGGCATCATTGTATTTTTCTTGTCCAAGATTAATCCAGATAATCACAACGAGAGGACACAATCAGTTGTAACACATTGCTCTTGGTTACCAGATAATCACGACTAGAGGACACAATCAGTTGTAACACATTGCTCTTGGTTACCAGATAATCACGACTAGAGGACACAATCAGTTGTAACACATTGCTCTTGGTTATGATGCATTGTGATCTGAATCGATGATCATGGATGATAGCGATTGAAAAATTGAATATGTTGTAGTAAAAAATTTTTCAACAGTCAGCAGGATTGCCATAACAGACCTTAAGTTCTGTTGAAATTTGATACAACTAATATGATTACTCTACAATTAAGACCGCGATTTCAATTGTGCTGCAAATCGTGATAGTGGGAAAGTTGCATTACACAGTATTTGTATACATCTGATTAAAACTTGATGATACAAACATCTGTATTTGCTACACACTAAAGTGTACACCAAGATCTGTATTCATTTTATAATTACTGAAAACAAACATTTGTATACATCAGATTTACATAATATGGTATACCAATATATTCATCTTATTGACACTGTATATACAAACTTCTGTTTTAATCTAATTAACACTAGAGGGTAAACACACATCTGTAATCATCTAATTAGCCTGTAGTATTAACAAACATCTTTATTCATATGATTAAAACTTTAGTGTATGCATAGAATTGTCTTTGATAAAAACTGTAGTATTAACAAACATCTGTATTCATCTTATAAACACTGCAGTGAATACAAACCTATACAAATCCGATTATCACTGTTGTATAAACAAACAACTGAGTATCACTGTAGTGTATAACAAATATCTGTATTATCTGTATTAATGTTGTAGTGTATACAAATATCTGTATTAACAGTGTAATGTATACAAACATCTGTATACATCTGTTTTAACAGTGTAGTGTATACAAACATCTGTATACATCTGATTAACAGTGTAGTTTATACATACATCTTTATACATCTGATTAACATTTTAGTGTATACAAACATCTGTATACATCTGGGTAACACTGTAGTGTATACAAACATCTGTATACATCTGTATTAACATTTTAGTGTATACAAACATTTGTAATTTGATTAACATTGTAGTTTATACAAACATCTGTATACATTTGATTAACATTGTAGTGTATACAAACATCAGTATACATCTGTATTAACATTGTAGTGTAAACAAACATCTGTAAACATCTGTTTTAACATTGTAGTGTATACAAACATCATGGATGATAGCGATTGAAAAATTGAATATGTTGTTGTTAATTTGATTAACATTGTAGTGTATACAAACATCTGTATACATTTGATTAACATTGTAGTGAATACAAACATCTGTATACATTTGATTAACATTGTAGTGTATACAAACATCTGTATACATTTGATTAACATTGTAGTGTATACAAACATCTGTATACATTTGATTAACATTGTAGTAAATACAAACATCTGTATACATCTGTATCAACATTGTAGTGTAAACAAACATCTGTATACATTTGTTTTAACATTGTAGTGTATACAAACATCATGGATGATAGCGATTGAAAAATTGAATACATTGTAGTGTATACAAACATCTGTATACATCTGTTTTAACATAATAGTGTAAACAAACATCTGTATATTAATATCTGATTAACAGTGTAGTGTATACAAACATCTGCATTTATTTGATTAACACTATATTGTGTACACACAAACCGTATATATTTGAATATCACTTTTAATTAGTTTACAATCATCTAAATATCATCTGATTAACACTGTAATGTAAAAAACATCTGTATTTTATCTGATTGACAGTGTAGTGTGTACACAAACCAGTATGCATTTAAAAATCACTATTTTGTATACAATCATCTGTATATTATCTGATTAACACTGTAGTGTGAACACACACCAGTATACATTTGAATATCACTATACTGTATACAAACATCTGCATTCTTTATCTCATAATGCACAATCTTTTATTGAGCCCACAGCAAATAATTAGTATGTAAAGTTGTTAAAAGTTTTGTTACATGTAGTTATGTTTAATTCTTTTTATGTCTCTTCAATACAAAGTAGGGAAAGGCTGTTTTGAATAATCAATTTGAGATTTTTGTCGAACTTTCTTTGAAAGGAAGAATTTAGTGATTTTTTATTAAAAAAAATGTGTAACAAGTTCATTGAATATAGGAAAAAATGCTGAGAATTTTTCAATAAATTTGTAATTTTGACACAAATACCACAATTATACAGAATATTGCATTACAGTAAAATGCTTCAGAATGAATAAAATCTATTTGAATGGCTGTATATATATTGATTAAACGGTGCTATGGATTTGTTATTTTTATATACTTTACTTGTGTAGATCACAACTAAGGATTGAGGGCTGTCAAACTATAACTAGTTATTTGTAGTTCAAATGCAGTCAAGGAGATAAAATTTGATATTCGGAATAGTTTTTTTGTCTTTTTGCTTTGTTGCGTTTTTATATTTTTATTTTTATTTTAAAATCAAGATAATGGACATGGTCTTGATGTTTGATCAATATCTTTGAGATGTAATCATTAATTGTTTGGTTAGTTGTTTCGTACGATTTAATGGCTTTGTAATATCCTTCTATAATATTTCCAGGACAACTTAGCATCCGAGGCACAGAGACCGTCCACAGTGAGACAGCGGGCTGACTTGGGTCGCCAGAGATCCGTCATAAACCAGGTGACCGACGTACAGAAGAGATGGAAGGACACCGTACAGGAGCAAAGGAAACAGATCTACGACCATCACTCCCTGCTTAACTAAACAGATCTACGACCATCACTCCCTGCTTAACTAAACAGATCTACGACCATCACTCCCTGCTTAACTAAACAGATCTACGACCATCACTCCCTGCTTAACTAAACAGGTCTACGACCATCACTCCATGCTTAACTAAACAGATCTACAACCATCACTCCCTGCTTAACTAAACAGGTCTACGACCATCACTCCCTGCTTAACTAAACAGATCTACGACCATCACTCCATGCTTAACTAAACAGATCTACGACCATCACTCCCTGCTTAACTAAACAGGTCTACGACCATCACTCCCTGCTTAACTAAACAGGTCTACGACCATCACTCCCTGCTTAACTAAACAGGTCTACGACCATCACTCCATGCTTAACTAAACAGATCTACGACCATCACTCCATGCTTAACTAAACAGGTCTACGACCATCACTCCCTGCTTAACTAAACAGGTCTACGACCATCACTCCATGCTTAACTAAACAGGTCTACGACCATCACTCCCTGCTTAACTAAACAGATCTACGACCATCACTCCATGCTTAACTAAACAGATCTACGACCATCACTCCCTGCTTAACTAAACAGATCTACGACCATCACTCCATGCTTAACTAAACAGATCTACGACCATCACTCCATGCTTAACTAAACAGATCTACGACCATCACTCCCTGCTTAACTAAACAGATCTACGACCATCACTCCCTGCTTAACTAAACAGATCTACGACCATCACTCCCTGCTTAACTAAACAGATCTACGACCATCACTCCCTGCTTAACTAAACAGATGGAGACATTTGCCAACTCTCCCTCAGCCCAACAAAAGCTATCCAGAGTTCTCTACAATGCTTGGCCTACTTGAAGTTACTCACCACTACAACATCCTTGTGACAAATTAAGATGGTGGATGATTCTGTGTTCACTGACCAAAAGGAACACATTCCTTGATCTGAGCAATAATTGTATTTATGTATATTTGTATAAATATAACGCAGATTTCTCTGATGTTTGATTGGCATGGATGCTTGGATTCTTTATTGTTGTAGGCTGCAGTTTAAGAAAGACCTCGGTCATTAATTTAATTTCAGTCTCATAGAATGATTTCCAATGTGCAAAATTTATACAAAACTATTTATTACCTTTATAATTTTATGAGCATATTTTATCAGTTCTATATTTTATATATTGGTAGCTGATAAATGGAGAAAAAATTCAATAAATGTAAGTCTGAATCAAATCGAAGAATAATGCAGCTTTAGTTTAAGTGACTTGTAAATCGTATTTTACAGCGAAGGTTTAAGCCAAGTTTGTATTATGTTATATATGTGTCTTGTCATTGCTTTTGTTTTATTTATTGCATCGTACACAAAATGTCAACTTGTATGTATTATTGACCAATGTAATACAGTGTTCTCGTTCAATGGGGGGGGGGGCTGTCTTTTCTATAAAATGTAAAAGAATTGCTGTTGTTTTTGTTTTTACCAGTAGGGCAGTTTTTCTAACGAATGTGGTGTATTTTATCATATCTCATACACTAAGCTTATTTCTTCTATAAATGTAGTTTATTCTTCTTCACATCATTGGGAAATCTTAAATTTCACAACATACTTAGCGTTATTGTAGCATACATGTATTTCTTATAACATAACCACTTACTTTTTTGTCCAATCAGCAGTCGCAAAATATTTGATAGAGATTTATAATCATCAAGAATCTTCAATATCAACAGTAATGTCACATTTTTTGATAATCATACTAAGAAAAATGAACAGCTTAAGAGTTTGGATCAGCCAATCAAAGGTGTATTTTATATGTATTTAGATCATATTAAATAACATATGACCAATTAGGAAGGGCTAGGTTGCTTTGCTTTCTCTCCCCCTTTTTTAATCACTAACATTTCAGTTAATATAACGTAACTAATACTCAGAGGGAGAGATTTACTTAGTTCTCATTTGAAGTTTATTTCAGACCCTTTAATGGTGAATAAAGTTCTAATGTTACTCTGTTCGTAACTCACAGTTGTGTGGTACAGGAAGTACCATTGTTATGTGAATTGTTATGTGTTTGCCTGATGATATTTATTTCAATTTGTTTATGTAGTAGTCTCCGTTAATATCGAACAAAACTATTTATGTTTTATAATTATGGCGGTGTTTGATTAAATAACAAAGTATACAGACATTGTTTACGTCCTCAATTTTTTCTAAAACTGCAAACATTGAATGTTTCTTTTCAAATGATAATTTCATTAATCTGAGTTGTTCCACTTTGACACCAAATTAAAGACATACCTGTTGTCTTCTCCGATAGAGTTGAATATGCAAAAAGTGGCGAGAAATGCCTGGTTATAATGTTTTCAACATACTAATAAACAATGAATTGATAAAGGTTTTGGTTTATGTATGTATAGAGGATATATCAATTCAGCATACACTTTGAGGAATGTGCTTATATTGAAAAGAAAATGACTGCATATTAAGAAAGACCATAATGCCCAATATAAAAATTGTTAATTCCATGACCCACAGGCTAGGGGTTCTCACTACAGGGTTTGGCTAAAATTGGTCATACAGTGTTAATGTATATAATGTTGAAAGTGATACGGTGACTCCAAAAGATGTCTTGCTTTTCGATTATGACAACGGAAGTGTTTACAAGTCGTTAAACTCATCCGGAAATTACGCATGTAAACAAACCGAGTTGTTTTGGACATTTATTTGAGACTCACGTGATTGCGATTGCTGGCCAAAAATAGTTACAGTGGGATTGACACATTGAAAAAAAAATTGAAGTTATTCGATGTCTGTAGTAGAAAATCTGCATTCATAGAGAGTGTATCTTAATAAAATACATAGTTCTTAAAGAAATCAGAAGAGAAGCAACTGGCTCATGATATACATGTATATAGCAATTCCACTGAAATTTAAAAATATGTAAAAAATAATTTTTCCTTGTTTTTTAACAATAATTGTGCAAATACTTATTGATGATGTGTAAAAAAAAAATAGTGTCATCAATATACATGTAATAAGCAGAAATTATTTTTATTATAAAAGTGAAAAATGACAATAACAAACTGTCGACCATCTCAAAAATTCATAAAGCGAAATACAAATTCAAAGCAGAGCAAACGGACCTTTAGTGTAATAAATAATAGTTCTTCACAAAAGGAAGTAATCCAAAGAGAAATATGAAACGTTTGGTTAAAAGGAGGGACAACTCAATTTAAGGAAAAGATCACTTTACCTTTATAGTCTGTTTCAAGTTTTGCCGTAGTAGTGGTATAGTTCAGTGTTTTTATACCCGCACTTTCTAAAGAAAGTTCGGGTATATTGTTGTTACCTTGTTCCGTCTGCCTGTTCCGTCTGCCTGTCCGTCCGTCCGTCCGTCCGTCTGTCACGTTTTACTTTCTCAAACTGCTCTTACATCTTATAAACCAGCAAACTGAACTCTTGGAGTATGATTTGGGGTGTCATGTTGTTTTGTAAACAGGTTTCAAAAATTCTCAGGTAGTCCTGGGGGTCAAATAATTGGTAAAAAATGACGTTTTTTGACAAAAAACCTTCCTCGAACTCCTTTTATATTTTCAACAGTAGACAACTCATCTCTTGGAATATGTTTTGGGGTGTCTTATAGATGCGCAATAAGGTTTCGGAAATTTCAATTTTGTCCTGGGGGTCATTAAATGGCTGAAAAATGACGTATTTTTTTTTTTACAAAAAATCTGGTTTCAAAAAATGTCAATTCCTTTCTGCAGTAGCCAAAGATCTTCTAGAATATGATTCGGGGTGTCATGTTGATGTGTAATCATGTTTCAGAATTTTTGTTTTTATCACGGGGGTCTGTGGTCATAAAAAAAATGACGTTTTTTTGCAAAAAAAATTTGGTTCCCAGAACTCTTCTTACAATTTATGCAGTAGCTATGTCATCTCTTGAGATATGATAGGGGCTGTCCTATAGGTGTGCAATAGGGTTTTAAAAATTTAAATTTCATCCAGGGAGTCAAATAGTAGCAGAAAACTGACGTTTATCACTCCTTAAAAAACTACTTCCAGAACTCCTCTCATGATTTAATGAATAGCCATATCATATCTTGGGGTATGATAGGGGCTGTCCTTTAGTTGTGCAATAAGGTTTTAAAAATTTAAATTTCATCCAGGGAGTCAAATAGTAGCTGAAAATTGACGTTTATCACTCCTAAAAAAAACCTACTTCCCAAAACTCCTCTCATGATTTAATGAATAGCCACATCATCTATAGGGATATAGCAGGGGCTGAGCCATAGATATGCAATAAGGTTTTAGAAATATAAATTTGATTCTGAGGGTCAATACTATCTGCAAAATAATGTTCCGTCCCATAAACAAGAGGCCCATGGGGCCACATCGCTCACCTGAGCAACAATAGCTTTATTCATGTATGGGCGTTCAAAGGATATTGTGCCATACGGCCCTCGGTAGAATAACGAAAAATAAATACCGTAAAGTATCCGAATTTTACACTTATTTTTGCATACACTTAATCATTGTACATTTATGAAATACCATTTTTACCGCAATAAGATCCTATGCAAGATATTAAACTAAATGTTTGGTAGGGGTACACTGTTAACTTCCAATTCCCTTTATTTTAGTTCTGCCCCCCCCCCCCCCACCCCACCCACACTTCATAAAATGATCAAAATATATGAGCATATAGGTACATTTTCTTCATCAACTACTTACTAGTTATTGTATTTTATTTAAAAAATTCCTATATGTGAAAGAAGAAATTGTACCTCAATGCGCTCAAATTAAAAACATTAAATAATTTAATTGGCGTGAACTCATGTGACGTTTTATAACCTTACTCGATCGATGAATACACTCGAATGAAAAATGTTGTCACGTGATATGTTAAGAGCTATTATAATCAATGTATTGACAGGCATATCACTCTATTTTACTAAGGCCCGTCCATTATTTTCATCTTCATTAGAAAACAACAAATGGCTACAAACCAAGATGATTTTCCGCTGTAATATTTCCTCAAGAATAGCAATAGTGCATTTATCCCCGTAACAGTAATGTGTCAGAACTATGGAAACTGTTTTAAAGATGTCGTTTTTATTTACTTGTGTCCGAAAAACTATCAAAATTGGTGTAGATTCCATATAATTTATCGAATAAGGAGGGGCCCCAGAAAGTAGTTACAGCATATCATCCTTTTAGCAAGACATTTCTAATGAACAACCAAAATTTCAGCGTCAATCGTAGAATTATAAACAAGATACATAGCTTGGTTTGAGTCATTATTTTGTTCACACGAGTTTATTACATTCAACTTAAGATTTTCCTATTCAGCATAGCTGCATTTAAAATATATAAAATATAAACAAACTAAAGCATGACCTCAGCTCTGTGTACAAACATTGCATTGTGCGCAAAGCTCTGTATTTTGCTTATAACTCGAAGCTTGACTCTCAGATACGGTTAGTAAATATAAAATTGTAAACAATTAAAAGAAAATAAAAATGCACTAAAACAAAGAAAGAACACAATTTATTTTTCATCATAAATATACTTATATATTTCTAGCAGCGAAAATAATCTTCGTTTAGACTGAAAATGATGAGCATTTTAACAAATCATGTGGCATTAATCAACCATTACGTGAATGTATGTTCGTTCGCCCTAAAATGCGTTCGCCATTCGCCCTAGTTTCTGTTCGCCCTAGGTCCGTTCGCCCTTGATTCCGTTTGCCCAAGGTCCGTTCGCCTTATTTTAATACAGGATTAATGTAATTGTACATTTTCATATTTGTGTAAATAAATATCTCTTCATAATTTTTAAAATGATCATTTTAAAAATTATGAAGGATATACAATTACACAAAACAACACGTACTATCACAGCACCTTCACAAAATAATAACCAATTGACTGACCTAATAACGATACAATGACTTATTGCCATGGTTAATTAATTATTTGATTATGATTGACAATAGTTTGATACAGTTTCATGTTCTATCTACGTATATCTCTTTAGAGATCAAAGGATTTTGTTGTGATCGGGTATATATTAAATTCTTCAAAGATAAAATAGGTCATCCGCTGCTCACCTTCCTATATAAACCAATTAATGTCTCAATTTCTTTAATTGTTTAAAACACAACGCCAATCAATAAAAAAAAAAACATGCAAGACAGTTATCTATAATATAATTTACGCCATTAAAATCTAACAATAGGACCAATTACGTCTTTTTGAAGAAATGAATTCATAAAGTGTACGAACAATTTATAATAGTAAAAATATTTCATCATTCAAAAAGTTAAAATTAAATGAAATGAAATAAAGATAATTAACTTAAAATGATAGGGTTTATTAACAACAAGGAGCGAACAAGGTTTAGGGCGAACGATAATTAGGGCGAACGACAATTAGAGCGAACGGACCTAAGGCGAACGGACTCAAGCAAACAGGTAGATAGGGCGAACGAACCCGATACCCCATTACGTAGAAATCGTACCGAATTAAATGTACCAATAGTAGTTCATCAGATTTTGCTCATTTTTATAAACAATTAGCTGTCTGATTTACCGAAGTCTATACTTGATTCGATAAATAAAAATTCCAAAATACAGGCGATAGTTCCGTTCAAGTTAAATAGAAACGAAACGAAAATCGAAATAAGCTAAAACCACCGTCAGAAGTGAAAATGTCAACGCATTGAAATATTTAACCTCAATTTACTTCACAAAAACGGCATAAATATATTTTGGATGTTTCAAATATTCCCTTCACACGTAAACTGTTGCACAACAAGCAAATTCATCTTTGTCAGTTTGACCCGTTTATCATTCGTCCAACATGGCTTCTAACAATTAACCTGGTTTTCGATATATGAAATTTCGAGCCCGAAGTTAAACTGATTGATCCCCATTCTCTCTGTCTTATTGTTATTTTCGTAAATTACTCAAATTTGAAACAGAATTAGCCCAAAATTTTTGCAATTTATATTTCCCTTTACATAAGGATTAATTATGCTAAATTACGTTGAATTTGACACATTAGTTCTTGAGAAGAAGATTTTTAAAAATCCACCCCCCTTTTTCTACAGTTTCGAGGTTTTCTCCGCTTTAAATAAAGATGGGTCTTTCATTTCTGCAATATATACTCATCTTACCAAAAGGAAGCTTTGTGCCAAATTTGGTTGAAATTGGTCTTGTGGTTTTAGAGAAGAAGTTCAAAATGTGAAAGTTTACAGACGGACGGACGGACGGACGGACGGACGGACGGACGGACCAAATGTGATCAGAAAAGCTCACTTGAGCTTTCAGCTCAGGTGAGCTAAAAAAACCTTATTCCTGGACCTCCTCTTATATCTTGTGATTGAAATAACGTACCATAAGATGCATAAGGAGGAAGAATATATAAAATTATGCTTTAGGGGTGGGGATCACAAGCATTTTTTCAAGTTATTTGATCATTTCTGATTTTGGGAGGGTGGGGTGGGGTAAAGGTGACCCCCTACTAATACCACAAAAAGATTTGCCTTGACATGGTCGTGGTTAAAGAAACAAAAAATATATATGGTTTAGGAGTGGGGATTTTGATGATTTTGAGGATATTTTAAAAATATTCAACTATGCATGTTTTCGGGGGGTGGGTAATTTAGAGTCTCATCTCACATTTTTACAGTAGCAAACTCATTTCTTGATTGGTATTTTTCTGTATGATGTCAGATGTACATAAAGAGATTTTGGAAATTGCTTTTTAATCTTAAAGATAAACAAAATGTTATATGTAATTGTAGAAATTGTAAAGTCAGTCAACAAAAACCTAGAGCTTGCTGTAAAAAACAAAGCAGGGTCAACATTGGGCTAGGGCTAGGAATTACACTACATATGAATAAGATAGATTAATACTTGATTAGTTCCAACTCTGGAAAGTCACTGGGCATCTCAAAGGGGGCATAACCTATATACATGTACCAATTGATGTGCAATGACACAAGGAGGAAGAATAAATATGGTCTAGGGTGGGGATCTCAACAGTTAATAAAATGTATTATAATTTCCTATTTCAGAGGAGGAGGGGGGGGGTGGTTGTTTAAAAACAACTCCAGGGAGTGGGGAATAACCCAAGGGGCAGGGGCCACTTTGTCTTAAATGTATCTTGACATGATCAGCAGAATCGGACAGAATGATCACTATAGGGCATCTGCAGAGTGGGGCCCTAAATAGTTACAAAATCAATCTATTCATCATATGTTATACATGTATTTAGAAATGTCTTTATTTTCAAAATGATTGACAAATTAATCAGTCAAAATGAGTTATAAATAACCGATTGGCAATTCTGCAATTGATTGCATGATCCCTAGTATAATATCACATGTATTTTTATACATATAATTATTCATGTATGTTAACAATCAGGTTTAAAATGCACAAATTTTCATGAGTCATAAATCTTGACATACCACATATCTCTTGACAAAAAAGAATGAGCAATTTAAAATAAAAGAAAATAAGTCATTAAAATTAACTCTTTTTCTATTATTGGTGTATGATGATGGGGTAGGGGGTATAATGGGGAAAAAAAAGCTGCAGCATGCCTTCATTCTCACTAGAAATGTATATCTAATCCACACATCCTGGGGATGGGGAACGGTTAAGGTCCCTTCCCCTTCCTCCCTATTATAACTCATATAAACATGATATTTAGTACCCAAATTTAATACAAAATAGGGTCAATATGGAGTCAACTCAATAGTGTAAGTCTGACAAATGAAAAAATAAAAAAATTCTGCAATTAAAATGACAGAAACTGTAGATAATCTTATTTAAATATAGATGATGATACAGTATGCTGGCAAAGGGAGATCACATTTTAGAAAGTGAAAGTAAACGTAACTGTTTTGTATACCGGTGTCTCAAAATATTGCGCTACTACAAGTATTATACTTACCTATATTGGTCAACATCATAATGATAATTCAATTAGCACAATATGAATTCCATTAGCTGATCACCACAAAAGAAACGTTTATTCGTGTTAATTAATCCTATTCTGCATATCGAAAACACATATGCATGTACACCATGTGATACTCATCAAAACAAAGAGCTGGGTAAAACTAGTACCCGCTAATGCAACCTGTAGACCTCTGTTGTGTACGTAACTTCAGACAAAGATCATTTAATTGTAACATATTGCATGTATTTTCATAACTTTATTCTTTAAAACCCCTTGCACAATTTTATTAGGTAATTAACCATGTAAAGCACAATTTTCAGCTTTAAGGTGGTATGGGATGTACTCCTTATTGAACGAAACAAATAAAATGTGTAAAATATAATATTTTCCCCCAAAATAATGTTACCTAACAGTTAGGCCTAAGAAAAAAAATTGTGTGTTTAGGGTAACACTGATGAAAAAATTAGGTTAGGTAGGTAGGGATTTTTTTTAATATTATCATATTTTTTTCTGCATGAGGGCACAAATACAAATATAAAATCCTAAGAATGTTTGTTTGTGTCATATTTGAAAACGGGTTTTTAATGGAAATAATATGAAGATCACAAACAGATGCAAACAGTTCAACCCCAAATTGTGCATAAAGGCAATATGTGTATTATTGGATGTGAACTCATCATTTATGAACATTATAATTTTTAAAAAGTAACGTAAATTGCATGTGGCCTTCTTTTTGACTAAAACTGGTACAAGGAGTGTTATTTAGAGGCTAACACTTGGTGTGGGTATTACTGTCTAATGACAGCATCTAGTTTAAAATTGTTTTAGAAATATAAATTACTTAACAATATTTCATAAATGGAAGTAATTTAAATATGTTGCATAGAAAAAGTGATTCAATTGATTATTGGTTTCTTTCACCTACTTATGATGGATAAATTTCCTTCTCTTAAGTCTAATTTGAATTCTTGCTCTATCAATTCGTATAAATCTTCGTCTCTTTCACAATCGTCTTGCCAATACTGGACCTGTGATAATAACTCATACTAATCATCAATCTAGTACATTTTCTTATAAAATGAATTTGTTAGAAAAAATCATTTAAACTGATCAAACAAAATACACAATTCAACACAGGCAACAAAACACAAAACAATTAGAAAGAGGTTATTTTTAGGATGATTATATAAGTTATTTTTTTTCGCTAAATTACTATATATATAACAAAAATTATTTTTATGATATATATATTTACCATCATAATGACTGTTATTAATATCAAATATAAAATTTTGATAATGCATAAAACCTTAATATATCAAACGTGGTTTTAATTTATAATATTTATTAGTTTATAAATAGTTTATAAACATGCAATTTTGTAAAATACCCTTTTTTAACTTGTATTAGTTTTAGTTAATTAAGTGTTCATTTGAAATTGAACAATAATAAATTACTTTAAATATTCCATTCTTGTACTCAATTATTTCCCAATTCTACTCAATATTTTCTCCTTCATTGGTCCAGACATGGTATTATCTAATTGAAACTCTTTTCTGGATTGAAAGAATTGTCATCCTCTGATTTGTCTACCTTCACATGTGTTTCAAATTTGTTTCTTAGTCTCACTCATTTTATTTCATTTCTTCTTTGTTTTCCCCAATTCTAAGTCCACTCTTTCCGTTGTTGACCACTTGCCATTTTCGTGTAAAATATCAACAGCATCATTGACTTTTTTCTGTCGTTTTTCCTTTGTTTTCTTCAGAAAATCTTGCTTGTTTTTTGTATAATAGTTAAATGTTGTTCCTACAGTTCTTTTTTCCTAATCTTATTCATAGAAATAATTGCCTTTGTTTTTTTTCCTAGACTCATTAATACTTTTTTCGTTGTCTGGCAAGGGTTTTCTTTTCAACCATTCATCTGTTTCATTGCATTGTCATTATAAAAAATTATACTCTGCAATTTAAAAACATAAGAAAGTACATCAGTGATTTTTCTTGTCTAATTGACCCATCAGTCTTTCCACAAATATATTGTTTGTAGGACAAGATTTACATTTCTCTAAAACAACATTTGATGGATTAAAAATCTGACCTGATGGTTGTAAAAAAGTAGTAAAAAGTTTTTGAAATTTCAACTTTAAAACAGAACAAAACTTTATGATGGAACAGGTGATACATGTATCATCATTTGAACTTTCAAACAAAATGTCCTCTAATGAAAAAAATAACAATAACAAACCGTCAACCATCTCAAAAATCCATAAAACGAAATACAAATTCAAAGCAGAGCAGACCTCCAAAAAGATAGAGGTAGGATCAGGTGCCTAGGAGGAGTGAGCATCCTCTGCTGACCGGTTGCACCAGCCGTGTGTTCTCCCTGTCACAATTGGGCATGTCATAATCGAGTTAAATGTCAAAATCGGGAAAATGTCATAATAGGGAAAAAACGAAACGTTGATGATTTGGTTTGTCTGTGATGGTCAAAATACAAACCTTGAGCAAACGCGGACCTCCATTACATCGGAAGTAGGATCAGGTGCTTAGGAGGAGTGAGCATCCTCTGCTGACCGGTCACACCCGCCGTGTGCTCTTTGTCGTAATCGGGAAAAAAACCCGGAAAAGTCCGTAGACAATTAGGTGATAAATTATAAATTAAATCAGTCCATGGTAATAATGGACCTTAAACCAATGATTTGTTTTCTTTAAAAGTACATTTGGATTTCTTATTCAAGAATCTTAAAAATCTAACATTCTTGTATCTAACATAATTTTTTTGTTGCAGCATATTCAACGTCACCTGTTATTCACCAATAGGGTTCTGTAAAAGCTTGTTCTGGACTATATTCAAAGAACCTTTTGATACAGACAGAAAAACAATAATATCTTTTTTAAAAAATAAATACCTGCAGCATTGTAAAAAGACAAAATATAAAACGATTCCCTTTTACTTCCATGATGGGTATGTTGCTAATACCTCGGTCTTTAATAAAAATTGATGCTAAAAGAGGGTCACTTGTTCCATCTTTAAAAATAATTTCGACACACATCTAATAAGATAAAAAGCATAAGATTCTTTACAAAACAAGTTATTAAAATTGATATTAAAATTTTTTCCAAGTCTTGAAATTTCTTTCAGATATTCATAAAAGAATAAAAATCTGTTTTACAATTAAAATCAGCACATTCATTTATTAAAACATTTTGTACTTTTTCTTCAGTATAACTTCTATCTGTCATACAACAAAATACACTATTAAAAATTTCACTTGAATGTCCATCACTTATTTCATAAAGAATGTCTTTTGTAGTTGAAACATACGTATCTGCCGTGCCGTAACTGACTTCTCGTAATCCATTAGTAAAAATATTGTTATCTGTACTAAGTTTTACTCCATTTGCCTTTCTTTGTTATGGCATGATGCAACATGGTCATTTTTTCAGAATTCAATAACTGCTCTTTTAATTGATATTGTTCTAAAATACCAATTTCTGTTGTTAAGATAGAATTCGTACTTTTACAAGGAATATCTAAAATTCTAAAATTTATAAGTAATAAAACAGCGATAATTTTAGGTTTAATGTGATTAATTTCCAAATTGTGTGATCTTAAAGTGTATGCAACTTCTCTTAATTTAAATTCATATGGTTTTCCTCGAGTACTTTCTCTAAAATTCAAAACTTTGACATCCTCATTTTCTTTCTCTCCTCTCCAACCTCTTTCTCACTATATAAAACATCAAACTCCTTTTCCATATATTTCAATACATTTTTAAGAGTATTCAATTGTAGACCTTTGTCTAACAACACTGTATTTTGTTGGTCATTATTAACAATAATGAGCATAATTATCACATATTTCATATGAATACAATATTATAGATTTACATATAAATTGACTTCTTTAAAACATTAAGTGATATACCGAGTATTTGACAATTATAGTAAGAGTTGTTTCCCTTACATCGTAATATTAAATACATGCGCATCTGAGAACATTACGGATTGAATAAATAATTTACAAACACATTTATAGATGATAAATAGAATATGAATATATATACATGTGTACCTGATTATGGATCAGGGTTCGTACACTGGGTTTGGCCCAATAATTACAAGCGGGCATGCATATACAATGTGGACCTATAAATAATAATATATACGAACTTGATAATATACACATCTGCGATATTTCATGAATCTAATTCAAATAGGCATAAATCTTGATTTATCATTTACATATTTGAACTCAGTATATTACATTTGAAAATGAGATAAAAGTCAGAAATAAAAGTTATAAGAAAAGAAGAAATTAAAGTCAACTTACAGTCGATATTGTCAATTGATGTACTCATCAGTATCGTCAAACTATCGTCAGGCAATTTGATGTATATGTACAAAAAGGTAAATTACTAAGAGTCCATAATGTCGACCGTCTCTCTTGACTATATAAATCGATCTACCCGCCAAAACATACCACAAAGACCAACATACCGCGGGAAATCTCTAACCAATGAAACGCCAAGACTATAGAACACAACTGACCAATTTACATAATGTGCCTTAGGACATATATATAAGTAAAATATAAAACCAAATATTGTTGTATTCTTTTATTAATCATGTAAACGGATATTCAAAACATCGCGGAAATTCAAATACGCGAATTGTAGAAAGCCGAAATAAATAGTTATATTTGATATTCAATTATTTCAATAAAAACAAATTAAAAATAACACTCTACCACATATGCCCCCTCCATACAAAATGACGTCCTCGTCATTAAACATGGAGCAAATATGTTATAGAAACTGAAATATAAAATAGAATAAAAATATTATGATACACTTTACTTTTTGTCTAACACAGCATTAAACATGGCCCTGCACACCATATTCACAGCAAACTCTCCATCTCGCATCCACTGGGGAGGCTTTGTTGTTCTATGGGATCTGCGAGGGAGAGGTAATGGGGGTCTGGTCTTGGTTCCTGAAATATCATTATCTGTGATATTGGTAGGTGTATCCTCAACTGAAGATTTACTTACCTCATCATGATCAGCTCCTTTTGTAACATCATCATACTATTTTCAGATGTGGAAGCATTTTCCTCCATGCCGAGATGAGAAGCGTCCTCCTCGGCTTCCATACTCTGACTTCTCTTGTCTTCATAGTCGTCACCACGCCGATCAAGAGGGATATCTGGTGTTTGCGTTGTATGCCTAGGCACTGGTTTCGCTTTCTTTTTGGTAACAAAGAAAACCTCTGATTCATTATCTGAATCATTATCCGCATCATCATCTGTATCATCAGTCCTTTCTACTTCAACAGGATGTCTGTTGACATCACAGACTTTTCTCTTCCTTCTTGGAGCTGGTATCGGTCTATTGTCTGATTTATCCTGATCATCAAAGTTGGTATCTATTGGAAGGAGAAGGTTCCTGTGGAGAGTGCGCTGTCTTCCTTCACCATTCTCTTTCTTCACAACAAATACAGGAATTTCCCGGTTTGGTTGTGAGAGTACAACATAAGGGTCTTCTTCCCATCTGTTGGAAAGCCTATGTTTCCCATCAAATGCTTTTGACTAGTACCCGGTCTCCAACTCTGATGTTGTTTCCTCTTATTTTCTGGTCATAAAATCTCTTTTGTCTCTCTTGTGCTGACTTTGTTGCTTTCATGGCTATCTCGTGTGCCTTCTCTAATGTGGTCTTTAAGTCTGCAACATAGCTACTCATTGGCTGCTTCTTTGTGCCATCACTCAACCCAAAAGCTATGTCAACAGGTAACAAGGGCTGTCTCCCATACATCAGCAAGTATGGAGTTTGATCAGTGGTGTCTTGTCTTAAAGAGTTGTAGGCATCCACCATAGGACCAACATACTTCTTCCAGTTCTGCTTCTGTTCAGTTGTTAACGTACCCAACATCTGGAGCAACGTTCTGTTGAAACGCTCTGTGAGCCCATTGCCCATTGGAGGGTACGGGGTTGTCCGTGATCGCTCAATGCCTGTAAGGTCACAAAGTTCCTTAATGAGTTTTGATTCAAAATTGGCACCTTGATCAGAATGTAGACATTTTGGAAGTCCATAGTGATGACGAAATTGTTATAAAAGGCTTCAGCAGTTGTTTTAGCGGTTTGATTCTTAGTTGGTACGGCAATGGCGTATTTGGAGAAGTGATCAGATATGCTGATATCCTCCTTTTGAAGATTCTAATGAAAGATAATCCACACAAACTAATTCCAATGGTTGTGAGGTCTGAATGTTCACTAAAGGAGCTGTTGTTGGTTGGTGATTTCCTCAGCAGGCATCTTTTGCAGCATTTAATCCATTGCTCAATGTCACCAGTCATCCCAGGCCAAAAGAATCGCTCTCTAATAAAAGCTGTTGTCTTGTCTCTGCCTGGATGACCAAGATTGTCATGTGACATTCTTAGTACCTCAGAGACTAACTCTGGCGGTGAGTTTCAAACTCTGTCGTTGTCTCTCGGTACAGTTTGTTGTCAACGATCTTAAATCTGTTGAAATTCTTCTTGAAGATTGTCGACTCTTGTGTTGGAGGTAGCTCATGTTTCTCAAGGAATCTATCTTGCTCAACAAAGTATATCCAATCCCTGATGATTGGATCTTGGTGTTGCGCCCTCTCAATGTCAATCTCTTGAACTTCTTGGCACTGAATCGACATCAAAGGTTGAAGAGTTTCACTGTAGAAGCTAACACTCTCTATGTATGGATCATGGGGTTGCGTATGAACACTGGATATGGTTCTGATACAATTTGTTGAGATTGGCAGATAATCCTTTGACTCTAATGCAGGTAGTCGAGAGAGGGCATGTGCATCAGAATTGTTCCGACCTGGTCTGTACAAAATGTCGAAATCGAAAGCTGCCAATGCTGTCACCCATCTATGTCCTGTTGCATCTAGTTTTGCAGTTGAAGGGATGTAAGTCAGTGGATTGTTGTCCGTAATGACTGTAAATTTCTTGCCGTAGAGATAATCCTGAAATTTCCCCGTAATAGCCCACTTCAATGCCAAGAATTCCAGTTTGTGAACTGGATAATTTCTCTCGAATTTGCTAAGTCCTCTACTGGCATAGGCTATGACATGATGTTTTCCTTCCTGACAAAATGGCTCCTAATCCTGATGCACTCGCATCGGTATGGATTTCAAATGGTAAATCAAAATTAGGGTAGGCTAGGATGGGAGCTGATGTTAGGCACTCTTTCAGTGTTGAGAAAGCTTCCTCCTGATCCTTTTCCCACACAAAATCAGGCTTCTTTGTTGTCTTCTTGTGTGTAGTCTTTGATCTCGTCGTCGATGGAATCAGATTTGTAAGGGGTCGGGCGATCTTGGATAAATCCTTGATAAACTTGCGGTAGTACCCCACAATTCCCAAAAACTTCCTTACGTCCTCTGCTTTAGTGGGTGTAGGCCACTCTCTGACCTTCTGGATCTTCTCATCATCTGGTTCGATGCCACTGGGAGACACAACGTGTCCTACATACTTCACTCTTCTCCTAAATAATGCGCACTTCTTTGGTGACAGCTTGATGCCACTATCCATAAGGCGTTGAAACACTAGCCTCAGTCTATCCAAGTGCTCATCAAAATTCTCTCCAGAGAATACAATAGCATCGCCTAGATATATAAAACAGATGTGATGGTGAAGGTCACCTAAGCATTCCTCCATAAGGCGCTGGTATGTTGCTGGAGCATTAACCAATCCCATTGCCACCCGGTTATGCTCAAAGAATCCTAGGGGGGCAACCGTAAAGGCAGTCCGCTCCTTGTGCTCCTCTGCTATTGGAATCTGATAGTACCCTGACTTCATATCAAGGACAGAAAAATAAGTATTCCCAGCAAGTGAGTCAAGTATCTCATCAATACGAGGAAGAGCATAGTTGTCCTTCTTTGTTCTGCTGTTAAGGTGGCGATAGTCTACGCAGATCCTTAACTGTCCATTCTTCTTCCGGACTAGTACGACGTTGGACGAGAAAGGTGAGTGTGACCTTCTCATGATTCCAGCTGATAGTTGCTGTTCTATGTGTTCTCGTACTTCATCTAGCATAGACGGTGGAATGCACCGAAAACGTTGTTTAAACGGAGACTCATCATCGAGCTCAATCCTGTGCTCAACATATGGGCAATATCCAATATCTGTGTCTCCTTTGGAAAACAATGAGTCAAAGTCGGTAAGTAGTCTTTGAACATTTTGCATTTGCTCCTCAGAAAGCTCATCTTGAGGTAAATTAACCTGAGTGAATACATCAGATGCTTCTGATAACTGGTCCTTCGTCGGAAAGTTCTGAATGCTGACTTGCTGTACCTCACAAATTAAAGCGCGAGGATTTACTGTCACAGTATGTGTGGTAATGTTACTAACATGCACTGGTATTGGGGCATTCTCGGCTGTGTCATACGTAATCACACTGGGTTCTATATCAAGATCAGTTGGAATACAAGACCTTGCGGAAGGTGACAACATCCCACAGACAGGATAATACCTGTAAGGAAGCTTATCAAACAAGTATCCTTGGATGGTCACACTACTATTGGGCAGTATAGTGACAGGTCGTTCCTCAGCTGATCTCACACGAGCTAATACATATGCACGCCGAGACAATCCCCTCTCACGCAGCATCATGCAGCGAAATGCAATAAACCAAAGTGTATGTACTTTGACTTTCTGTAAAGATTGGACACCATATCTCTGTTTTGTTTCAAATAAAAGTACTGAAAGAATGTTTGTGCCAATTAGAACTGGTACCAACTCATGGTATTTGGTATCATTTACTATGAGAAACAGACATTGGATTGTTTTCGGTGAATCAGCAATGCCATCTACCTGTAACTCACATGATATGACACCATGATATGGCAACTCGGTACCATCAGCACATTCAAGTGTTAACAAGCACTCAACTGACAAAACTTACGACTTATTGTCGACACTGCGGAACCAGTATCTATGAGTGCCTGCGTTGATACACCTTGTATATGCACTTGTATTTCGTTTGATGAACCAACAAGAGTTGATTTGCGTTTAAAATCTGAATGGTTATATCTGTTTGAATTGAAGCTAGACTGTATGGGACAATGTTTATTTGTGAAGCCCCTAATTTGTCCCTCATTAGTGGCTTTCAATACTTTAAATCTCTTCTGTATCCTCTGTTGTATCCTCTCTGTGTGGATATGACTGTCCACGGATGGCCGTACCTCGGTTTCCTCCTCTGAACTGCCCTCGGCCTCTACCATGGTAATAACCTCTATCTATACTGTGACCACGATTTCCTGTATGATTGTAGTTCTTTGTACTGTTCTGTTCTGTACTGGTAGGATAACGGTCTTTTGTGTTTGCTCGCTTTACTTCACGTTTCACATCTCCAATCCTCTTGTCCATAGCTTCTAATTTCTGTAGAATCAGTTCCAGAGATGAATCATCATCTCCTTTTCCGATCTTGGATACTTGTTGCTTCTTCTTCTCAGATGATGTAGCTGTAGAGGATGATGATAGCTGTAGGTCAAGTTCGATGGTGCGTAATTCTCTTCTTAGAGCTTCAAAGTCGTTGATGGTGTCATACTTGTATCGACTGGAATTTCGGAGATTACTGTCATTTAACTCAGACCATAGCTTGGTCCTGAGCATCTCATTCCTTGCATCTAAACTGATGGCTTTCCTCTCTATTCATCTCTGTAAAATACTCTCCAGTCTCAAACCATAATCAACCACAGTTTCTCTCTCTTCTTGTGGTGTAGCATAAAACTGCTGAATAAGCTTCTCTGTTGGATAAATATTACCAAATACACCATCTAGCTTGGTTAATATCTGTGCAGGAGTTGCATCTGTTGGCAAGGTTAAAAGCAAACTCCTTGCTTTCCTTTTCAAGGAAGACCTTATTGACTGCAGTATAATGTTTGGAGAGCAATCACCATCCCTTAGAGCGCACTCTACATCATTTTTCCAAACATCAAAAGAAGTCTCACATTTTTCCTCTCCTGAAAATGTCGAGGATCGAGGACGGACTGTTGATGAGTCAAATACAAACCCCGATTGATGATGATTAGTCGGTTCATCCTCTTCTTCCTCCTCAAACTTAAAAGTAGTTTTCGATCGAGTACCTTCTGTAGTTTTGGGGCGAGCACCACCTACCCAGGGGGAGCTTTGAGCTACAGGTCTAAGTAATTGATATTCATCATTTGTCAATACTTTATAATCTGTATGTTGTGACAAATAATCAATCATACGCTTCACTTGTTGCTGAGTGAGAGTATTCTCTTCATCCTTTTTCAAGTGTACACTCTCTTCAGCTGCTTCAGCCATACTTGCTTAAATCTAAATACCACTAACCAGTGTGTATGCACCAAGGTAACTAAGATTGTACTATGCTGCTAATGTAAACTAATGCCCTTAATTAATCTACAATATACTATGCTAAGTAACTATCAGAAACTAAACTAATAATAAAATATCATTAAATTTTCTTATTGGTAATTTCTCTGTGGTGAAGACTCAATCTGCACTTTAAGCTACAAATAAAATATCAATTAAATGCTGACAAAATAATTAATTAAATAGTAAACTAATTTTTTTTTAAACTCTGAATTTAAATTACATATAAGCTATCAGCAAATTAAAGTCTGGAGCTGAAAAAGAAGCTTTAAGATTAACAATATTTTCTAATCACAGAGAATGCTGAAATTGAAAAGTAATAAATTGCACAAGGACAATAAAGATAACTCTAGTTTCTAAATCTAAACTAAGGATAGAAAACTCTGGTCAGCAATGTACAGGTGCAGTCAAGCGTGACGAAATTCTGGACAGCAGTCCTCTTCGCTGAAATGCAAGTTCTATTTATATCTCTACACACTAATTAATATTACCTAATAATTCAACACACCTCTGTAGCTCTAATGTAATATGGCCACAATACTACGGACTATATATATTATATAAGTCAACTATACAAACTGCGCAATGATAATAACGCGAGACGCGATTGATCTAGATCACTGGAAATCGGGTAAACAGCTGATTTCAGAATCAAGCGTGATATATCTTTGGTCAAAATATTCCAACTTTTATTAAACTCCTTATTGACAGACTGTTTAAATGACGACGACAATCAGAGCAAACACATATCAAACTGACAACAGACTATCAGACTATGTGCAATCACTAACTCTGGTAATGTTCGATTCGTCTTTCAGTTAACGCTCTAACAGTCTATGTGTCTATTGTCAAAATGAGACAGTAAGTAAAACGGAAATAGGAGGGTGTTAGTATATAGATATGCGCGGTTTTTTTTAACTTGAATTGAAAAAAAAACTAAACTAATTGACAAAAATTGGATACAATGGAAATTTGTTTCACACAGCGAACATTTAAATGAAATAAACAAAAAGCTATATATATGAGAACTAAAAAAAATCAACTGCAGTTTCTAACCACTAAAGCTTTTAACGTGAACAGAGGTGAAAAGAAACAACAAATGTGCAAAAAGGCAATATCAATGACAGTCCTACCGTACACGTGTACTACTGGTCAGGTAAATATCGGACACACAAAAGTTTATAAATGTAGTGCACTGTCGATCGCGATCTGTGAATGATTGGTCCGTGGAGACATTCTCGTTATATGTCCCGTTACTCCCAACGGTCCAGTAGGTACTGGTGAAAAACTGTAGTCACTCACACAGGAAGACCTCCTTCTCTAGTAGAATGGAATGCAGGGTCCCAACGTGGGCGCCATTTCTGTAGCAGTGGTTTCTTGTAGTAAAGACAAACTCCTGCGTCTTGGATTCGAATGTTTAATAATGTATAAATGCTGGTTTATAGTTTAAACCCTGTAAATATCATTATGTAACCGGAAACAGAGGATTATGGGACTGTAAGAGAACTCTATGTTCTCCTAAGTTCAAATTTTACCAACTGATTAAGTTTCCAAAAATTCTTACATAAAAGAATAACCACCTTAGAAAATTTAAAAAAAATAAGTAAATATTGCACTAACGGGCTTCCATACACCCCAAAGTAAGGTACGACTCAGCTATAAATAGACCATAAATTAACCCGAGTCTAAAAATAGTAATACTCAAGAATCCAGTGTTCGATAGGTAAGGGATATCTAATTCTTCCCTGAATCAATGTTGACTCTACTAGGGTGCCCTACATTGTTCATTAAAGAGTTATGATAAGTTTACTACTGAAATGTTTTAAATATTAAATTCTACATGTTTTACTAACTAAGGCCCTATCAAGCTGAAAAAGAGAAACGAACACGAAGTTCTTGAGAAAAACGAACCTTGCACATCTTGACCCCTAGCAGAGTGATTTAAAACTGCTAAGCAGCCCTATTTATAGGCACATTAACCAATGAAATACTAAAAATAAATACGTAATTTGATAAGCTAGGATTATCGCTATCAACCAATGAAATCACAGAATACATAATACGTTTGGTATGATTGACAAAATGGCGGTTATATTGAAATACATAGAGGATAGAAACGTAAACATGTGAAACATGAACATTTTCACTATATGGGACTTAACATGATTTACTAAATAACCGGTACGTATTACAACAATGAAATAAGAGTATGAATAACTATAATATTGTGTCTGAAAACTTCAAAATTGTTACATTCCTCTCCCCTTAAAACAAAAATTAACATTTTTGTCAAATACACACAATATACAATTTTGACTTATGTTTTAAAGTTATTTATATCCTCCGTGTGGGTATCGGTGTTCACGGGCGTTGTAATTATCCAATAGTTCAAACAAAGGTTCTTTAGGTATACTATACATTCGCTCTAATCTTGCTTTCTCCCTCTCTGCATGATATATCCTTTTCTTTGGCTTCTTGAAATCGCAAGGATCTATGAATTTGCATTTTTTAACTTCTTTGGATGGAATATGCGGTGGAGTTTGACCTTTATGATGTTTCTTGATGTGCCTAGTAATTTCGGATCGCCTGGCATCTTTAATTTTACAAATTGGACAAGTGAAGATGAAAATATTGGGCTTATGAAATCTGTCAAAATGGGCACTGTAGTTGGACAACTTTTTGAAGTGATGACCAGATCCAGTACAGCTGGTAATGGGACAAGTCATTCCCCCTTCTGGCCATTCTTCTCCTTCCCCATCTTGAAAAAGATTTTCCGCCTCCTCATCCTGAAGAACTAAAACATCTGCTTCTGCCTTATCAGATCCTATTGAACAATAAACAGTACATACATGGAATCATTTATAAGTGTATTCCTTGAACTCCTTGAAAGCTTTAAACTGAATATGGAGAAATAGAATATTATGATTACATATAGACTTCCTGGTCTAACAAGTTTAGATATATACCGGTACTCAATCTAGCTTCTACTACTACATGTACGACTGCAACCATAATATCTACTTAATGGATGAAATAGTTAAGATATTTCTCAAAATTCATCTACTGAACTCCCATAGACTTATCTATAGTAGTTTCTATCAATGAACATATATCATAGAAACTTAAGTTAGATAAATTAAATGAAGCAGAAAGTACTGTTAAGACTTCTGGATACATATCTATACTGCGTCAACTACGGCATTTCATTATAAAAACAAAATATCTCTCATTGACTATATCCACTATAAAGTCAAAAACAGTAATAACTTGGAAATGAATTGGAGCCCAAGAAATTAGACTGCATACCTGAAAATTTACATGTAAAATATTAAATCATGATATTGAAGGTAAACTATAAGATATTTAAGGGAGATAATTGTTAAATGTTATCAACCAACCATACGTCATATCCACTAATGTGAATATATGATATTATATACACTGTAAAAATAAAAGAATTGGATTGATTCAGGGAGAATAGACATCCCTAGGCTTAATAGCTCTGCCTACTCTGGACCTTTTTACAACTGGACTGGCTTCTACATTAAAATGAGATAAAACCTGTTCATCATCACTGGATTCAGTATCTACTGGGGTAATAGCAATATCTGGCATTGACTCTTCAAGGGGAGTAACCTCTGGTACCCAACTTAATGGTGGAATAATTCCTTCGTATAGTCTTAAATGATCTACATGTACTGTAATACATGAACTTTCAGGTGTTTTCTGAATTTTATAGGTCACATCTGTGATTTTTGTAATTACTTTGTAGAGACCTATCAACCCTAATCCTAATTTAATTACTGCTGTAGGGGGATACCATCTCCACACAAAGTCACCTTCTTTAAAAGTTCTTGGTTTTAAACCCCTGTCATAGTACTTCTTCTGTTTTGTCGCTGCCTGTTTAAGGTTTTCATGGACAAACTCATGAGTATTTTCTAAAGTATTTCTTAACCATTCCACATACTCTACAGGACAAACAGGATTAGGGGTACCTGGAGGATTACCTATGATAAGATCAATTGGACTTTTGTTTTCTCTACCAAACATTAGTAAATTGGGAGAACACCCAGTACTTTCTTGAACTGAGGATCTATAGGCCATAAGGACAAATGGTAAATTTTCATCCCAATTATTTCTATTGTCATTAGCATAACTGGTCAACATTTGCTGTAAAGTTCGGTTAAATCTTTCGACTAGTCCATCGGACTGTGGCCTGTAAGGTGTAGTCCTTGTTTTCTCTATTCTTAGCTTTTTACATAAAACAGAAAACAGCTCTGATTCAAACTCGCGACCTTGGTCGGTATGAATTTGCTTAGGTACTCCAAACGTACAAATGAATTCATTGACAACTTTGTCACCTACTGTTAATGCCTGGTGATCAGGAACTGCATAAGCCTCAACCCACTTAGTAAAATAGTCACACAAAACTATAATATACTCATTGCCATCATTTGTAACTGGAAGAGGTCCTACTATGTCAATTCCTATCCTATCCAATGGTGCACCTGTGACAGACTGGCAAAGAGAAGATCTACCTAATCCTGGACCTGTTTTAGCCCTAGCACATATGTCACACTCCTTACACCATCGTCTGACGTCTGATGACATGCCTGGCCAATAAACTCTGCGTTTGATAGATCTGAGGGTACGTTCTCTACCTAAATGTCCTGCTGTTCTATTTTCATGTAATTGCTGAAATATTACAGATCTGACTTCCTTGGGAGCTACTAAAAATAAGACTTCATTATCTGATGTATTCCACTTATAGTACAATAGGTTGTCTATTATTATCAAAGACTCCCATAGTCCCCAAAATATTTTTAGTTCTTGAGATGCATCTAGTACAATATGACGGGGTGGTTTTGCATTGAATGTTTGTTTAAGTCTAACCATTTGTTTAATCGCAGGTTCAGACTGCTGCATTTTTTCTAACTCGTCATGGGACCAAGTATGCAACCAATTTGCTGTCTCATCATGATTAGAATCTGAACTAACGGACTCATTAGAAGTCCTTAGAGGAGCCACTATCACTGTGTCGGATTCAACATGAGGATCCTTGTTTGAAGATAATGCCCCTTCACAAGTATGATGCTCTACATGACAGTCAGGACAATCATGTCGCTTGCAGTAGCTATCAGGTCTACGTGATAAACTGTCTGCATTGCAATGTAACCTCCCTGGTCTGTGCACTATACAGAAATCATATGTTTCTAATATGGAGAGCCATCGAGCTAACATTCCCTCAGGGTTTTTAAAATTTTTCAACCAGATTAAGGATGCATGGTCAGTCCTAACAGTAAAGTGTCTACCCCACAGGAAATGTCGGTACTGCCTAATGAATGTTATCACAGCTAGGAGTTCTTTGTATGTTGTACGTACTTAACTTGGTGTTTATTTAAGGTACGACTAGCATATGCTACTACTCTTTCTTCCCCATTTTGTATTTGAGACAAGACGGCACCTATACCAGTGTTGCTGGCATCAGTATCTAAAATGAATTCAGACTGATTATCTGGATATGCCAAAATGGGAGCTGATATGAGAAGTTCTTTGAGTTTGTCCAAAGCTGTTTGATGTACAGGGGCCCACAAAAATTTTGTTCTTTTTCTAGTCAAATATGTAAGTGGGCTAGCAATGGTTGAAAAATCAGGGATGAACCGCCTATAGTAGCCTGCAAGACCTAAGAAACTACGAACCTCTGTAGCATTACAAGGAACTGGCCAAGATTCAATACTGCTTATTTTGTCGGGATCACACTGAATCCCTTGTGCCGAAACAACATGGCCCAAGAAAGAAACCTTTTGCTGAAACAAGTCACATTTAGATGGTTTAAGTGTTAGATTTGCTGATCTCAATTTGTCAAAAACTGTTTTCAGATTTTCAACTGCTTGTTCAAAACTGGAACCAAAAACAATGATGTCATCAAGATAACAAAGACATTTCTCCCATCTAAGACCTCGTAAAACTAATTCCATTAATCTTTCATAACAACTGGGAGCATTTGAAATTCCAAAAGGTAAAACTTGAAATTGAAATAGACACATATATGAAGTGAATGCAGTCTTAGGTTTATCTTCTTCTTCCATTTCACACTGCCAATAACCTGAGACAAGGTCTAAAGTATTGAACCATGAAGCACCTTGTAACCAGATAGCGGTCTTGGCTGTATTTTAAATTACATGTAGTCGAAAAAAGGTGGCGAACAAAAGTTTGTTATACGAAATCTAATCATATATTATTTGATATCACCAGTTTGGAATTTGGGATTAGAATACTCAATTTGAAGTAAATATGTTCAGCGCTTCGACAGCCATATAATTAACATTAAATTATGATGAGTACTTCATTAGTTTCGGTCAAGCAGAACGTTGGCTATGCACATGATTCAGAGGATAATAGCTCCGGAGCTGATGTCGCTATAGGTTAAATATATAGAAATCATGTTCAGTGTGAAGTGTTGATTGTTTGTAATGATAATATAATTATTTATGATTATACCACTTGGACAGAACTAATCTGAATTATTTTTCTCTTTATGTGAATGATCATATATAAGCTTATGTAGAGAGAATGAGAGACGTTGGGCGTTCATGAGATGTTGGAGACTGCTAGTCAGTGTTAGAGATTGAGATTCGAATTTGTAAAACTTTGAAAGTTGCTTTGTAAAAATCTATACGATCACGCTTTAATAAATTATTGTTCAACACCCAACGGGACTTATCATTTCTGGACTGGACAAGGAATTGAACCAACTCATAGGCTTACATCGATCTATTTGGTGCCCGTGACCAGGACATTACGAAGTACTAAAACTAAGGAAAGGACAATTTGAACTGTTAAGGTAAGAACTTTTTCTCAATGTCTCAGTTAACGAACTCGAAGTAAGCACTCTGACTAGCAACTTAAATGGCAACAGAAAACGGTTTTGATAAAAAAGAATTTCAAAGACAAATGGAACAATTAGAGGAACAATTTTCAGGGATGGGTCATGAAAAAGATAATCAAGAACAAGACAAACATAAAAAACCCCCAGATCAAGGACAGATTAAAAGAAATTTTAGTGAAACAACATTTGAAACATATCATGATGCTAGGTCGCATGGAACTCATGAACCTCGACGCCGCGTCCCAAATCAAGATGATGAAAAAGATTTTATCTTTGGTCAGGTTAAAGCTATGACAGCCGCTTTATCAGTGCCCCTATCTTCTGTGATAACTCCTTTCGAAGGAGATCCGAAAAAATTTAAACAATGGATTAAAGAAGTCGAAAAATACGGTATTATGTCCGGAAAACAGGCTCACGAAATTCCCATGCTCGCGTATATTACGAGTAAAGGTTCGGTAGGAGATTATATCAAAAGATACTTAGACGAGACAGACGCGTCAGAAGAAATTCCGTCATGGAATGATCTTAAAGAATCACTTAAAAATCGATTCGCAGAAATAACGGATTCCCAACACGCGTTAGCAGTAATGCGCAGGACGCGACAAAATTCAAAAGAGAGTGTTCAATTGTTCGCGGAAAGATTAATACAAATCGCGGAAGACGCTTACAGTAAAGATAGATTAAAAGATCTTTTAGTACAGCAGCAATTAGTTGACATCTTTTGTGATGGTTTGACTTTTGACTATCTTAGAATGAAAATCCTTCGGGAAAATCCCAGAGACTTAGAGTCAGCAATACAGGTAGCTATGCGCGAACAAAATCTAAGACAAAGACTAGCAATAAGAGGATCTAATCTGACAAACAATGTACAAAGTGACGACAACAGACAGACTTCTTCAAGTTTTGACACTATCACTCCTGTCTTAAGAGACCGATTGGTTAACTTTGTCCCGGTAAAAACTAGAAATGAAGAACCTATGGAAATTGATCATGCGAGAAATAACAGATGTTTCAAATGTAAGAAAATAGGTCATAGGGCCAGATTCTGTCCGCAAAGTAAACGCCAAGTTAGGCCCCGCCCCCAATTGAGTAAACGACCCAATCAATTCCAAACTGTACATAATGTAGAGCAAAGTCCCCTCCCACCGATTGAATGCTGGAATTGTGGTAGGTTAGGGCATGTACGCACAGATTGCTGGAGTCCGCGCATGTATCAGAGAACGCAACAAAATAGAGGTAGGCCGGCCAACCGTCAAAAACGATCACATGACTTTAATGACCAAATTAATAGGAGACCGACCAGAGACTGGAGCCCTCGCGCCGTTTTTGATAAACAAAATCAGGAAAACTAAGATGTTCTTCCTTCGTTGAAGCCCGAAGAAAGAACTTTAATAAAAGGCCTACATTTAAAATTAATTTTACTAACAACCCCAGTAGCTGTTTGTTAAAGATAGGTAAAAATAAATTTAGAGCTTTGGTAGATACTGGCGCGGCAGTATCTTTAATTAGTAAGAGAATGTATGATAATTTGTTTCCCCGCCCCAAGTTGTGTAAAAATGACATTCCCTCTCTTCAAGCAGCAAATGGTAATTCTTTAATCGCGGTAGGGTATGTAAATATCTCATTTAAGATTGCAGGGTTAACTTTAGACCACAAACTTTATGTGACAAAGGGACTCAACAGAAACTTGATTCTCGGTCGTGATTGGCTTAAGAAAAACAATGTTCGTTTATACTTTGATCTTGGACTCATGCGCATTGATGGCAAAGCTTATGCTGAATTAAAAGAAGATTTACACATCTCAACAATTGTAAGAACACCCAAGAAACTTATTATGAAACCAAATATGGTGACAGTATTTTATGGAAAAGTTAACAGCAATTTCCCTGTAGAAGAAAAAGACTTGGTGGAAGTAAACAGTATAGACAATAATTGTATTATGGAGGACCCAGGACTATATTTAAAAGACTCAGTTTGTGTAGTCCGGAGAGACAGGAAAATTCCAATGATCTTTGTTAATCAAACCAATAAAAGTTATAAAATTCCAAGAGGATACATCGTAGGACGTGTCACCGCGTTGAAACCCAAAGAAATCTCGGAGATACAAGCAAGACAGGACACTGAAGAAAAGATTGATGTACCTGAAAGATTCAAACATTCCATCCAAACACTTGTGAGAAAGAACAATGACTTATTTGCTAAGAAAGACAGTGATCTTGGAGTGACTGATACAGTCAAAATGAAGATAGAGACTGGAGATCAACACCCAATAAAGAATAGACCATACCGAGTACCCCTAAATAAAAGACAGATAATTGACAAGGCGATATCAGAGATGATGAGCGCAAAGATTATTGAGAGATCACAGTCGCCTTGGTCATTTCCTTTGGTAGTAGTTAAGAAGAAGGATGGATCAGACCGGATGTGCGTAGACTTTCGAAGTTTAAACAAGATAGTAAGACCAGTATCATTCCCATTACCGTTGATTGATGATATCCTATGTTTGCTTGGTAAAGCTAAGTACTTCACTGCACTAGACTTGAAAAGTGGATATTGGCAGGTAAAATTAGATGACTCAAGTAAAGAAAAAACAGCCTTCGCATGTCATAAGGGATTGTTTCAGTTTAATAGGATGCCATTTGGATTGAGTAATGCACCAGCAGTCTTCCAGGAACTAATGAACATCGTTCTTCAAGGACAAGAGGAGTTTGCTATCGCATACCTGGATGACATCCTCATATTCTCAGAAACACCGGAAGATCACCTCCATCATATCCAAGATGTGTTTAATCGCCTAAGGACACATGGACTAAAACTCAAGTTAAAGAAGTGTAGTTTCTTCAAGGAACAGACTGAATATCTTGGCTTTATCATTAATGAACATGGCGTAAAACCAGATCCAAAAAAAGTGGAGGCTATTAGAAAGTTGCCCGCACCTACTACAGTCCGAGAAGTCCGTGGTTTTATAGGTATGTGTAGTTATTATAGAAGATTCATACCAAATTTCTCCAAGATTGCGGAGCCACTGATTGACTTAACCAGAAAGTATGCCAGATTTAAGTGGACACCTTGCTGTCAAGAAGCATTTGACTTCCTTAAGGAGAGTTTAACAGTAGTACCTCTGTTAGGATATCCAGATACTAATAAGCCATACATCTTGTACACTGATGCCAGTGACAATTGTATTGGTGCTTGCCTAACGCAGAAGACTGATGAAGGAGAAGATAAGCCGGTATACTACTTATCCCACAAGCTGAGTAAAACCCAAGTGAAATGGTCAACCATAGAAAAAGAAGCATTTGCAATTCACTACGCTCTTCAAAAGCTAGACCATTACCTTCACAGTGCTCAGTTTACTATAAGGACGGATCATAAACCGCTAAAATACATCTTAGAATCTCCAATGCAGAATAAGAAGATTCAACTATGGGCATTGAGTATCGCTGGATACAACTGTAAGGTAGAGTACATTGAAGGCAGATTCAACTGCTGTGCGGATCTCTTATCCAGGTTACCATCCACTATCTCTGAGGATGAAGATGAAGAACAATCAGAATGTGATGAACCGGATGTTAAAGACAATTTCTTTGAAGTGAACGTATTAAACTCAAATGCTTTCTCGCCTAAAAGATTAGCCAAGTGTGAAGTTAAGCAGCATGATGAACTGATCAAACCCTTCATTGATTTACCGGAAGATATCAATATCAAGGAAAGTCAGCAAAACGATGAGCAGATTAAGAAACTGAAGAACCGGTTAAACAAAGGAACAGCAATGGCAACTGAAGAAAAGAAGTTCTTAGAAATATATGGTTTAATGTATTATCTTTCAGATGGAGACTCGGAAGGCCCAAGACTTCGCCTGTATATACCACGTGAGTTAGAATTTTTGGTGGTGCAGCAATACCATGATGGACTTGGACATATGGGAGTGGACAAAACGTATGACGTAATCAGACAAAAATATTACATGCCAAATTTATACAAGAGGTTGTATTCTTATATAGAAGGATGCGTAGTATGCCAAACGAGGAGCAATAAGAGGACTCAACCCCCACTTCAGGAGACAGACATACCACCATTTCCCATGGCTAAGGTAGGACTTGATTTGTCAGGACCATATCCAACTTCGTTGTCAGGAAACAAGTATATAGTTTCATTCATTGATATTTACTCTGGATGGCCAGAAGCATTCCCTGTTCCTGATAAATCAGCTGACAATATAGTACATCTTATATTGGAAGAAATATACCCGAGATATGGCTGTCCTCTTCAAATTCTCACAGACAATGGAACAGAAAATGTGAATAAGAAAGTGGAAGAAACATTGAGAGAACTGAACATTAACCACGTCACGACATCTTACTACAGTCCTCAAGGCAATGGTAAAGTAGAAAGATTCCATCGGACTCTTCATGACGTAATGGCTAAGAAGATAACGGACAATGCTCAAACATGGGACATTCATATTAATCAGACATTAGCAGCCATTCGCTTCCATCCGAATGAGTCATCAAAGTTTTCCCCATATTACCTTATGTACAATAGAGACGTTGTTTTACCTCTTGACACTTTAATGAAACCTCGCCGAAGATATGCCGGAGAAGATCAACATAAGATCGCGCTTCAAGAACAACACAAGGCGTTCATGTTAGTACATCGCAATATGAAGGAGGCCAAGAAGAAACAAAAAGCCCAAGCTGATAAGAAGAGTAAAGATGAAGAATTTCAGGTAGGAGACCCAGTTTACCTCAAGAACAACAGGAGACAAAATAAATTAGATAAGAAATGGCTCCCTTATTACCGAATTATTGAACAGAAAGGACCAGTTAGCTTTGTGGTTAAGGATCAATTAACGGGATCCACTACCAAGTGTCATGCACGACAATTAAGACTGGCAGATATTTCGCACTGGCCCCTCTCACAAGAAACTGAAGATGGTGGAAGAACTCTAAGAAAAACCAATTATGTGGTGCCACCGGAAGAGGAAGTATCTTCGGAAAATGATGACGAGATGCAGCCAGATCCATTAGAAAGAGCCATACAGTTCAAACAACGTGAGAGAGAAGATTCTTCAGACGAAGAAGACATACCCCTCGCTGAACTTCAAAGACGCATAAGAGCTAAGAAGATCATGGATGAACAGCAGTGTAATGATGAGCAGGATCAGACTGTAGAGTCAGGATCGGATGAGAACCCTGAGTCAGAACAAAGTGAATACAATGATCAAAACTATGAGATACCCTTAGATACCCCAAATGTACCCTTGGATGAAGATATGGAAATTTGTGAAATAAATGCTAACGTAGGTCTAGGCTTCACCCCAAACCCCAAACTGCGTAAACCAATCCCCAAACCTCGTAAGAATAGAGTTGTTAGTAAACAACAGCATGTAGAGAATTGTATTACTATTATGGCCGACATGGTGAAAGCATTGATATAATGTGTTATAGATGTAAATAATATCAAATATGCATGGCTTTGTATATATCATGATTGCTAATAAATAAGTTTGATAGGATATCTCCTTTGACATTTAAATGGATAATAAAATACCGCGGACTAGAAAATGCGGACGTAGCGCCTTGAACATTTGTAAATGCGGAGTTAATAGATTTAACATACTCGAAATATATGAACCGACGGCTAAAAATAAAAGAAACCATAATAACGAGTTTTGTTAGAAATTTACGATTCCTTGCGAGCAAAATAGAATATAACGATCGACATCTTGAATAAGAGACAAGGTTGTTCAGGTTTTCATGGTTCATTGCTAATACCTCCTTATTACAATCGAGAAAGTCAATTTAATATGTCTGACTCCTTTCAGAATTTTATTAACGACATAGATACATATACACTATGGGATCCTATCAACTTAAAATATCCAGATATAGGACACATTAAAATTCCTGATAAATTAAAAGATATAAAGGTTTTCCCTATGAACACACTGATGGCGGAATTGCCAGTAGACAGTAATTTACACCCTATGGAATCATCACCTTGGGTGGGAAGTATTTGGTTCTATGTATTTTTGATTTTTGCAGTGATAATTATATTTGGAATTTGTATTATGAAACGCAAAACTATCAAAAAGTTAGGAGATATGTGCTGTTGTTGCTGGTCAGGTTGTCGAAAAAGGGGTAGTGACAGAGATGAGGAAAGTTCTGGCAGAGACTTTTCGCATCATGTGAATCCTGAAAAACGAAATTCTAAAGAGACTGTTGAGATGAAAACCTTAGTGAAGGATACCCCAACCTCTGAAAAACCACGACGAATTGGAAAACGAGGAGCTGTACCAATGTTCGCAGTACTGGATCGATAACCGCAGAATTAGCACGCCAGATGACTGAAGAGGAGCGGAACTGTGATTTACCGTGGCCCGAATGTTACAGACCAGACCCGGAATTGGCACGTAAATACCTAGAAGAAAAGTCGTTGATGTCTAAGGAATAGAGGAATGCAGCAGGTGTTCCGCGAGATGTCATCTCGCCATCCGCGCCGTAAGTGCCGTTGATGTACAAATTAATTAAATATTGTGGATGTGATGAATGTTTGAAAAATTGTGAATAATGTTAAATTTTATAATTTGAAATTAATTCTTGAGGATTGTGAAATTCGATTGGTATTCATGGATTCTGAATTACGTAGACATAATCCCGATCGATTCCGTATAAGCGTTATACGATCACCGATTCGCCTTATTTGAACTTGATGTTATTCTGTGGACGCCGAAAAACTTTATTGTGAACTCTATATATATGCTTGACTGTGTAAATTTATTATGTGTGCTTATGTGTTGTATAATAGTCTTAAAACATGTTTATGTGAACATTGACATTTAATCCTGGACATTATATTTGAAATATATTGAACTGTTAACATTGACCAATGGACAATCTCGGTCGACATTCATTAATTATAATGGTATTCTAATTTGATTATTGATTATTATTCATTTGGTGGTGATTGTATTTGACTTTGATATTGATTATTATTGGTAATGGAGGTTATATTGATCAGTATTGATTTGTTGTTTGCAATAATCAAACGATTCTGTGTAGTTATATTAATCGTGTACATTTTGTTCAATAACTGTTGTGGTGTTCCAAGCCGGTAAAAAAAATGATCACTTTATTCTATTTCTTAATAGAGATGTTCCGACTGGTGTGTCACTGGAAGGTTCATCTGACCAAGGAGAGTTTAAAGGGTAATTTCTTGCACCGGGCACCTGGCGGAAGAAATCTCCCTCCGGGATATTTCTTTTGTTAGGGGGACGTATGTAACCAGATAGCGGTCTTGGCTGTATTTTAAATTACATGTAGTCGAAAAAAGGTGGCGAACAAAAGTTTGTTATACGAAATCTAATCATATATTATTTGATATCACCAGTTTGGAATTTGGGATTAGAATACTCAATTTGAAGTAAATATGTTCAGCGCTTCGACAGCCATATAATTAACATTAAATTATGATGAGTACTTCATTAGTTTCGGTCAAGCAGAACGTTGGCTATGCACATGATTCAGAGGATAATAGCTCCGGAGCTGATGTCGCTATAGGTTAAATATATAGAAATCATGTTCAGTGTGAAGTGTTGATTGTTTGTAATGATAATATAATTATTTATGATTATACCACTTGGACAGAACTAATCTGAATTATTTTTCTCTTTATGTGAATGATCATATATAAGCTTATGTAGAGAGAATGAGAGACGTTGGGCGTTCATGAGATGTTGGAGACTGCTAGTCAGTGTTAGAGATTGAGATTCGAATTTGTAAAACTTTGAAAGTTGCTTTGTAAAAATCTATACGATCACGCTTTAATAAATTATTGTTCAACACCCAACGGGACTTATCATTTCTGGACTGGACAAGGAATTGAACCAACTCATAGGCTTACAACCTGCTAAAGCATCTAGTGACTCGTCTATTCTAGGTAAAGGATAAGCATCCTTTTTAGTGATCTTGTTTAATTGTCTGTAATCTACACAAAATCTCCAAGTTTTATCTTTCTTTTCCACTAATAACAAACGAGCAGACCATGGACTCTCACTGGGCTCTATGATGTTGTTATCTAACATTTTCTGTATTTCTTTTTCAACTATTTCTCTCTGTGCATATGGTAATCTACGTGGTGGAATTTTAATGGGTTTATGCTCTCCTGTATCTATCTTATGTTTAACTATCTTGGTTCTACCAAATTTCCCGTCCGGACCAACAAAAATGTCCTTGTAGGAAAGTAACAAATCGAACAAAGTAGATTTTTGTTCTTCAGTTAAACATTTGGATGTTCTATCAAACAAAGATTGTAAATGTTCGGGTAATTCAGGTAAATCACCTGTAACTGACTCACACTTGGGATTTGACTGTACAATATTTACAGCTTGTGATGTAGCAACAGTTGTATGTTTTTCAAATTTAACTGGCTTGCTTGAAATATTTGCCACAGAAAATTGTATATTTTCTGAATTGACCAAAGTTCTTGCCACTAATAGACCTTTCTTTTGTAGAAACTGAAATGGTTCAACAATATTATTTACAGATGTATCCTTGACACCTACAGCATAACCTGGTATTATGACTTCACTATCAGGTGGAATGACAACTCTCTTGGACAGCTTGACTCTAGCACACACTGGAGAATAGTCTTTATCTAACTGAACCTGTTGCTGATCGGCAAACATCAGAATGCCTTGCGCAATATGAATTTTCACATCATGTTGCTCGAGAAAATCCATTCCCAAAATACCATTGAGGTCATCAATATCTGCAACAATAAACTCATGACAAAAACTATAATTCCCGAGGCTGAAATGAAGATCAACTGTACCTAATATGTTCAACCTACCACCATCTGCTGCAGTGAGACTCAAGTCTGTTTCTACTAATGCTGGTCTATTTTTCAAAGTCATAAAAATATTTTTAGATAAAATACTGGCAACTGTGTCAACTAAAAACTTATGTACAACATTTTCAACAGAACAATTGGCCAATAAGCAAGACTTTCTCAACACATTGATCTTAATAATTTTGCTTTCTTTCACATCACAAGGCTGGGCCACACTATGGGCATCTAGAGCAACCCCTAAATGTTTTCCTGGTTTGTCTATTTGTCTGTCTTTGTATTTCTAGAATAACTTGAACCTCTTTGACATGGTTGAGGACAATCCTTAGCTATGTGACCAAACTTATGACAGTTATAACAATCTACTGATGACATTTTCCCAGAATGTCTCTTTCCTCCTCGATTAACTCTGTTTATTGATTTGGACAATTTATCTACACAAGATTCTAATGTCTTAAACAGTTCACTCAAACTCTTCGACTCTGATGGAGAGTCGTGTTGATGTTCAACGTGTAATGAATCTGCAATTTTAGAACCACACTCTGACTTAGATTGAACTAAATTTACATTTTCCACTCTAACAGGCTTTGACACATTTAACTGTGAACCCTTAACTGCCTCAAATTCAGTAGCAAATGAAATAGCAGCATCTAATGACTGTGGATGATGGAAAATAACATGGTCATGAATAGCAGAATTTCCTATCCCATTGATAAACTGTTCAAGGACATTGATCTCTCTATCCTTATATGTCATGTCGGGAAATGCCAAGCATCCTAGCCTTCTTAAAGAATAGCCATAATCTGAAGGACTCTCACCAGACTTCCTTCTACGTGATCTAAACTCACACCTATGGGCTATCACTAACTCTTGTGGATTGAACCTTTTAGTCAAAATGGACTTCAATTACTCATAATCAGACCTCTGTTCAACTGTAAGATCCCCCAACAATTTCTGAGCCTCTTCCCTCGAACACATAACCAATTGTTGACCTTGTTCATCATACGTCCACCTATTCCATGAAGAGACTTGTTCAAAATGTACTATAAAATCTTTCCACTCTACAGATCTTCCATCAAACTTATCTGGTTCTTTTTCTTTTCTGATAGGGTGACTATTGTTTGTACTATTTACCCGAGATGTGTCTACTGATATACATCTGTCAGATTTTTCAGATTGAAGAGCATTTTGTGTACCTAACTATGTAGGAATGGTCATAGCAGTCTGTGATGTTCCTATTTGAGTAGGTGTATTGGTCAGGTGCTTGTATGTGTCTATCTGTGATCTTTGTAGTGCTATTGACAACTCCAATTCATGTTTCTCTAACTCTTTAATCTGTCTCTGTAATTCCTCTAAATCAGTTTCCCTCCCATGTGGGAAAACACCCAAACCTACAGGAGAACTTTGAGTTGAGTCCATAAAACTGACCTTCTTGTCAACCTTAGCACCTTGATCAACAGAAACATTAACTGAATTAGCACACTTTTTCTGACTTGCTAACTTTCTCTTTTCATATTCACTCTTCACTCTCTCAAAACATGCAGTTAGATCTTGAAACTCTCTGTCAATTTCTCTTTCATTCACACTATCTGGCTCTTTCTTAAGGGCAACAAAATTAGAGTGAACACTGTCATCTACTGTTTGCTTATGGTCACCTTTGACATGAGTCTTCGGTCTAGCACCACTATCTCTGGGTGTGGAGGTATAAAAGAAAGGTAAAGGTGAAGACATGGTTTCTGTCTGGAAATCCTGGTCACGGCACCAAAAATGTAACCGGAAACAGAGAATTATGGGACTGTAAGAGAACTCTATGTTCTCCTAAGTTCAAATTTTACCAACTGATTAAGTTTCCAAAAATTCTTACATAAAATAATAATCATAACACCCCAAAATCTACTGTTTAAAGGTTTTACCAACGTTCTGTATTGATTTCCAGATTATGTTCAACACCTTAATGATTTGAAATGAAAAGACTTGTAAAGTTTACAAATTTATTATAACAAAAGTAAATATGACTTTAGAATAATTGATAACAAATAACAAATATGATTCCCAAAAATATAACAGGAAGAATGTAAATAATATTTAAATTAGGACACCAGAAATATGAAAATTATGAAAAATAAATAACTTTAATCTGGAATAACCACCTTAGAAAATTAAAAAAAAAAAGTAAATATTACACTAACGGGCTTCCATACACCCCAAAGTAAGGTACGACTCAGCTATAAATAGACCATAAAATAACCCGAGTCTAAAAATAGTAATACTCAAGAATCCAGTGTTCGATAGGTAAGGGATAATTAATTCTACCCTGAATCAATGTTGACTCTACTAGGGTGCCCTACATTGTTAATTAAAGAGTTATTATAAGTTTACTACTGAAATGTTTTAAATACTAAATTCTACATGTTTTACTAACTAAGGCCCTATCAAGCTGAAAATGAGAAACGAACACGAAGTTCTTGAGAAAAACGAACCTTGCAGTTCTTGACCCCTAGCAGAGTGATTTAAAACTGCTAAGCAGCCCTATTTATAGGCACATTAACCAATGAAATACTAAAAATAAATACGTAATTTGATAAGCTAGGATTATCGCTATCAACCAATGAAATCACAGAATACATAATACGTTTGGTATGATTGACAAAATGGCGGTTATATTGAAATACATAGAGGATAGAAACGTAAACATGTGAAACATGAACATTTTCACTATATGGGACTTAACATGATTTACTAAATAACCGGTACGTATTACAACAATGAAATAAGAGTATGAATAACTATAAAATTGTGTCTGAAAACTTCAAAATTGTTACATTTAACAATAATGAGCATAATTATCACATATTTCATATGAATACAATATTATAGATTTACATATAAATTGACTTGTTTAAAACATTAAGTGATATACCGAGTATTTGACAATGATAGTAAGAGTTGTTTCCCTTACATCGTAATATTTAATACATGCGCATCTGAGAACATTACGGATTGAATAAATAATTTACAAACACATTTATAGATGATAAATAGAATATGAATATATATATACATGTGTACCTGATTATGGATCAGGGTTCGTACACTGGGTTTGGCCCAATAATTACAAGCGGGCATGCATATACAATGTAGACCTATTGATAATAATATATACGAACTTGATAATATACATTTCTGCGATATTTCATGAATTTAATTCAAATAGGCATAAATCTTGATTTATCATTTACGTATTTGAACTCAGTATATTACACTTGAAAATGAGATAAAAGTCAGAAATAAAAGTTATAAGAAAAGAAGAAATTAAAGTCAACTTACAGTCGATATTGTCAATTGATGTACTCATCAGTATCGTCAAACTATCGTCAGGCAATTTGATGTATATGTACAAAAAGGTAAATGACTAAGAGACCATAATGTCGACCGTCTCTCTTGACTATATAAATCGATCTACCCGCCAAAACATACCACAAAGACCAACATACCGCGGGAAATCTCTAACCAATGAAAAGCCAAGACTATAGAACACAACTGACCAATTAACATAATGTGCCTTAGGACATATATATAAGTAAAATATAAAACCAAATATTGTTGTATTCTTTTATTAATCATATAAACGGATATTCAAAACATCGCGGAAATTCAAATACGCGAATTGTAGAAAGCCGAAATAAATAGTTATATTTGATATTTAATTATTTCAATAAAAACAAATTAAAAATAACACTCTACCATGCTTAACGTGGGATTAATAATGCTTTTACTAATTCTTAATTTACACGTCTCTATCGTTTTAAATCAATTTAATGATTAATAAACTTTTATATGTAATCTGCATTCAAACAATTCTTTGTGTTTGCAATTAAATAAAACCATGTATGTAAGACGCGAGTCTTGTGTATTAGATCACCGCTGACCGCTAGGTAGTCCAGCCGCGACCGATCTCCTCGGCCGCGGGCATGGGATGAGTTGCGTAATGACACACACAACGAAGAACCCAGGTACATGTAGATTTGAAATGCTTGCAGTATAATGATTAAAATGCATTACATAGGTATTATTTTTTAGACTTAGATATCCTTAATTGATATATGTCTGACGATGTTTCATATTGGGAATTGTATTGCTTTAAGTTTATATTTCTTAAACACTCTATCGGTTTAATCAATTTAACGATGACTAAACTTTTATATGAAATCAAAATTGAAACAATTCTGTGTGTTTACGGCTAAACAAACCCATGCAAGTAAGATACAGATCTTGTGTATTAGATAACCGCTGACCGCTAGGTAGTCCGGCCGCGACCGATTTCCTCGGCTGCGGGCGAGGGATGCGTTACGTAATGACACACACAACTAAGAATCCAGGTAGATTTGAAATGCTTGCAGTAAAATGACTAAAATATATATCATAGAAGTTTTTTTAAAAAATCCAGTTTATGTATTTCGATAGAAAAGAAAAATATTGTTTATATTTTCTCATTCTTGTTTTTCTTAAGGATTCTCCACTAGAAGAGCTAAATAGAAATGACCAAATATAAAACCAAGAACTAGAGCCCTGCTCGTTGTAAAGCAACGAGGAGGTCTTCCGTTGAATCTTCGTGTCGAGAAAGGACTGTCAATCACTGATTAAAACCAGTCCCTTCTCCTTACACTTGTCAGGGTCTGACAGGTATTGATTGGAGGTCATCTTCACACGACCATTACTTCCGACCTATCAGAGCTTTAATTGGAAAAGGAGACAGACAAATTAATTCATATCCGTTTTCTATGTAACCTCCAGACTGAGTATTGAATATTTGCACCTGCCATTAAACAGATAAAGGCATGTCTTTGGTAAGTAGGAGTATATTTAGATTGTATGCAAATATTTATTGAGGTCATTTGAAGATGACCTTTGATCGATACCTATCAGGCCCTGACGAGTGTAAGGAGAAGGGGAGTAGTTTAATCAGACTGGATTGTCTATATGATTATAGTCAGCTCAGAAAATCGAAAACGAGGTTCAATTTCAAAGTATTATTTTCATACCAGGCAAGTTCTCCGTTTAACTTACTTCATGTTTATATCAGGTTAGGATAACTTTAAAAAACACATATATGCACATGTTTATAACAGAAATACAAACCAATAAATACATTTATGTACAACCGATGATACGATTCAAACTAGGCCTAGCCCTATATCAAAGTGTAATCAACACAAAATCCTCTGCGCTAATGCATGAACCAAACAGTGTTATGTTTCATAATCATTTTCCTGATCTCATACTTACAGCTCTATCACTTACATATGGAATAATTTGTGTAAAGTGCAGTGTTAAAATTAAACAATTGAAACGATCACAAATTGTAAATAAACGATGACGCCTTCTCCCACCTGAGGGTGTGCTATACGAGAGGTACTCAGCGGGAGGGACAACTATCCGTATAATGTTAGGCCATGTAAGCACTCAGCATCGTTTTTGCTCGGTGAACAAATTTATCCGAAATCTTAACAAGCAAATCTTCAAAATCCTAATCCGTGATGATGGTAGGGGAAGGGGGAGTTGTGAGGCAGCTCTAACTTCTATTGTTTAATATGATTTTGTTTTAAATTTGCCAAATCTTTTTTGCCTTCTCCTTAAAAGTGTGTGTGTGGGGGGGGGGGGGGGGGGGGGAGGAGGGGGCAATGCCCCACAATGAAATTTTCTAGATGTTAGTTTAAGGGAAATTTTGGTTGCGAGAAGAAGGGAGCCGTGCTCCAACTGGACCAATTAAAGGTACTGTGAGCAGGCTCACAATTGATGCCCCCCCCCCCCCCCAGCTAAGAAAAAATAAATCAAGTAGTTCTCTATTAAAAAATAATTGATGCTTCTTTTTCCTATAGTGACACTGGACATGCACAAATGACCAAAGCTCAAGTCAGAACATATTTACAGGTCATCAGCAATCTTTGTGTTAAATTTTAGCTTCTAATTATTTCCATCAAGATAATGATTAGATGACACAGACAGAAATTAAGCATTTTTATAACATGACCTTGAACTTGTACAACTCACCCTGGGTCAAGTTTATGACATATCCTCGGGTCATTAGCAATCTTTATATTAAAGAGAAACTTCCGATGTTTCTCCTTAAGAAACAGTATAATGCAAACACATTGTGAACTTTTTCTTCCAATGACCTTGAATTTGCCAAAATGACCTAGGGGCAAATCATTACACATCAGGTCATAAGCCATCTTTGTGTAAATTAGAACTTTTAATTTTTTTCTACAAAATTCATACGGACCGGACACAAATTTTGCACAATTCCTGCCAGTTACCATGACCTTAACCAAAACGACCTCGGGTCAAGTTCATTACACACCCTTGATTACACTTGAAGTTTCTGCGTAGTTTTTACCTCCATAAACTGTTTGAATACATCTTGTTTACAAATGGTTTCCGCAACTGAAACTTACTGAAACTTTATTTTTTTTTTTTGCTTTCAAAAAACTCAGCATGGTTTCTAATACATGTAAAAACAACACAATTTCAAACAGTTCCAAATTTATTTTGATCACAAAATTTAAAATGTTTTCAATAATAAATAATATACAGCCAAGATACAATAATGGGAAAACATTCGGATGGAAATTCCCTTATCAGGAACATTTATTTAAAAAATGATAAAATTGCACATCAAAAAAACTTCCCAAAACAATTTATACTTTTGTACTCATACTTGTTTTCTTCTTGATCATATGCATACCAAACCTCCCTGAATCATGCAAAAGATGTTAGTTTTTTAAAAATACACTGGATGAAAAATCCAGTTTCAGCAAAACTAAAACTATATGGAAACCTTGCTGAAACTTGAAGTTGAAGTTTCCTGTATAGTTTCTGCAATGCGGAAACCATTATATCGATTCAGCAAGTATTCGTTAGGTTTCAGTCAGCAGAAACTTTAGTCTAAGATTCCTAATGGTTTCCGCAATGCGGAAACCAAAATTGAAATGTATGAAAAGTGGTGTAAATTATTATGGAATTATCAATCAGTTTCAGCACATTTCCGCTAGGTTTCAGGATGCTGAAACTTTAAGTTAAGATTCCAAATAGTTTACGCACATCTGAAACCATTACTAAAAATTATTTGAGTTTTGATAGTTATATCAATAATTTTAACAGGTTTAAGTTTAATTCTAGCCTCATGATCATGAATTCGTACATGCTTATATGTACAGTAGGTCTCAGCGTGACTGAAACTGTATGTATGCATGTAACTATCTTTAAATGTGGAAAATAAGGCGATTAATAACTTTTACTAAGTGATTGATTTTAAATTAAACGAACAACTGATGTCTCTCTTGTTAAATAATCAAATCATTAATCTTAGGTAGTGGGGCACTTGTATACATGTGTATACATTCTTTATCCAGGTGACCTCCTCTTTGTGATTTTCCTGTATATTCTGTGTGGATTGCAGGGTTTTTCTGTCTGGAGTGAACCAAAGACTGTTACATAACATATACACAGTACTAAGCATGAGTTTATACATGTAGCCCGACAGGAAGTTGTTTTTATACCCGCACTTTCTAAAGAAAGTTCGGGTATATTGTTGTTACCCTGTTCCGTCTGTCCGTCCGTCCGTCCGTCCGTCCGTCTGTCACGTTTTACTTTCTCAAACTGCTCTTACATCTTATAAACCAGCAAACTTAACTCTTGGAGTATGATTTGGGGTGTCATGTTGTTTTGTAAAAAGGTTTCAAAAATTCTCTGATAGTCCTGGGGGTCAAATAATTGGTAAAAAATGACGTTTTTTGACAAAAAACCTTCTTCCTCGAACTCCTTTTACATTTTCAACAGTAGACAAATCATCTCTTGGAATATGTTTTGGGGTGTCCTATAGATGCGCAATAAGGTTTCGGAAATTTCAATTTTGTCCTGGGGGTCATTAAATGGCTGAAAAATGACGTTTTTTTTTTTTTTTACAAAAAGTCTGGTTTCAAAAAACGTCAATTTCTTTTTGCAGTAGCCTAATGATCTAATAGGTGTCATGTTGATGTGTAATCATGTTTCAGAATTTTTGTTTTTATCACGGGGGTCTGTGGGCATCAAAAAATGACGTTTTTTTGCAAAAAAAATATGGTTCCCAGAACTCCTCTTACAATTTATGCAGAAGCTATGTCATCTCTTGAGATATGATAGGGACTGTCCTATAAATGTGCAACAAGGTTTTAAAAATTTTAATTTCATCCAGGGAGTCAAATAGTAGCTGAAAATTGATGTTTATCACTTTTAAAAAAACCTACTTCCCAGAACTCCTCTCATGATTTAATGAAGAGCCACATCATATCTTGGGGTATGATAGGGGCTGTCATATAGTCATGCAATAAGGTTTTTAAAATTTTAATTTCATCCAGGGAGTCAAATAGAAGCTGAAAATTGACGTTTATCACTCCTGAAAAAACCTACTTCCCAGAACTCCTCTCATGATTTAATGAATAGCCACATCATTTATAGGGATATAACAGAGGCTGAGCTATAGATTTGCAATATGGTTTTAGAAATATAAATTTGATTCTGAGGGTCAATGCTATCTGCAAAATGATGTTCCGTCCCATAAAAAACCTAATTCCTTGACCTCCTCTTATCTCTTGTGATTGAAATAATGTACCATAAGATGCATAAGGAGGAAGAATATATATGCTTTAAGGGTGGGGATCACAAGCATTTTTTTAAAGTTATTTGATCATTTTTGATTTTGGGAGGGTGGGGTGGGGTTAGGGTGACCCCCAGATGCCATGACCTACTAATACCACAAAAAGATTTACCTTGACATGGTCATGGTTCAAGAAACAAAAATATGTATGGCTTAGGAGTGGGGATTTCGATGATTTTGAGGATATTTTTAAAATATTAAACTATTCATGTTTTCTATTTAAGAGGAGGGGTGGGGGTGGTTGTTTAAAAACAACTCCGGGGGTGGGGGAATGACCCAAGGGGCAGGGGCCAATTTGTCTTAAATGTATCTCGACATGATCAGCAGAATTGGACAGAATTATCACTACAGGGCATCTGCAGAGTGGGGCCCTAAATAGTTACAAAATCAATCTACAAAAAATATTGATAATATGTTATACATGTATTTAGAAATGTCTTTATTTCCAAAATGATTAAAAAATTAATCATTCAAAATGAGTTATAAATAACTGATTGGCAATTCTGCAATTGATTGCAAGGTGCCTAGTATAATATCACATGTATTTTTTTTTTTTATATATAATTATACATGTATGTTAACAATCAGGATTAAAATGCACAAATTTTCATGAGTCATATATCTTGACATACCACATATCTCTTGACAAAAAAGAATAAGCAATATAAAATAAAAGAAAATTAGTCATTAACTCTTTTTCTGTTACTGGTGTATGATGATGGGGTAGGGGGTATAATGGGAAAAAAGCTGCAGCATGCCTTCATTCTCACTAGAAATGTATATCTAATCCACACATCCTGGGGATGGGGAACGGTTAAGGCCCCTTCCCCTTCCTCCCTCTTATAACTCATATAAACATGATATTTAATACCCAAATTTAATACAAAATAGGGTCAATATGGAGTCAACTCAATAGTGTAAGTCTGACAAATGAAAAAATAAAAAAATTCTGCAATTAAAATGACAGAAACTGTAGATAAGCTTAATATTTAAATACAGATGATGATACATAATGCTGGCAAAGGGAGATCACATTTTAGAAAGTGAAAGTAAAACTTAACTGTTTTGTATACCGGTGTCTCATAATATTGCGCTACTACATGTACTATACTTACCTATATTGGTCAACATCATAATGATAATCCAATTAGCACAATAGCTGATCACCACAAGAGAAACGTTTATTCATGTTAATTAATCCTATTCTGCACATCAAGAAAACATATGCATGTACACCACGTGAAACCCATCTAACCAAAGAGCTCGGTAAAACTAGTACCCGATGCAACCTGTACACCTCTGTTGTGTACGTAACTTCAGACAAAGATCATTTAATTGAAACATATTGCATGTGGCCTTCTTTTTGACTAAAACTAGTACAAGAGAGTGTTATTTAGAGGCAAACACTTGGTGCGAGTATTACTGTCTAATGACAGCATCTAGTTCAATTTGTGCGTATCTCAGTTAGTAAAATTAATTTATTATAAGAGCTAGCAATATACCTATTTTGTTAGACTCCTTTATCACTTTAATTAATAAATTAATGAATCTTGGTGTACTAATTAAGCAAACAAATTAAGGTAAGTCATTGTAAATGCAACATTATTATAAACCATACCAAAAAACCGTACAACCTGAACTTTAGAGTTCATTTTTTAAAATCCCACGCCAATACATGTACACAGAAAAAAACATTTTAAATCTTCAGTTAATATATGATATTAAGTAAAAACCACTTGGGGTCTGAATCTGATATTGTTTATTTAGAATACATGCATTTTAGACTTTACTATGTGTGACTGTATCATGATTCGTGCATTTCTATACTTTGTATTTACATTCTGTACTGTAAACACAAATATGGATCCATGTGTATGAAACATGTAAACTACATGTTTCTGTAATAAGATATAAGAAGCATTAACTTCAGTTACACGTTATATTACAAAATCAGTTTAAAGTTGAATCCAGCACTAGTCATGTGGTACAGGTGATTTTAATCCCAATTTATTATTTTGATGATACATTCGATTACATACGATGTAGAAAGTATACCAAATAATTAAGTAACTATTAGCACAAAACACCTCATGTCCACTACATGTAAATTATTTATTAAATAATACTTCTTAAAACTATAACATGTAAAGTTATGTATTTAAAATGCTCATTTTATTCATATGTAGGTGGGTAAGGGTCAAGTTCGAATTAAATCGTCAAAATCCATTGCAATATATTCAGTTATTGACAAAATATTTTAAAGTTTATATATCAGTCACATATTGTGTGAAGTCACACACGTCCCGGCTTGTTCAATGTTAAATGCTTTTGTATTTTATGAATATTTTCTTTAACGTTCTGTTCATCGTGATCAAGCAGTGGACATGTGTAACTGTAAAATAATTGTCATCAATTCATATCGTAGTTGTAAATTGACCGCACGGGACCCCGTTAAACAGCCTACCGTCTAGACCACCGTTAATTGATGGGCATTTAATTATACTTGTGATTCTTGTTCAAGTGGAAACTGCTCTGTGTTTAACATAATATTTTCACACCTCTATATTTTGAATAAGACAATAACTGTGCTCAGAATCGCGGTGAAAATTGGATAAGTTAAGATTACGTTGACAGTAAACTATATGGCTCTATCATTTAGTTTGGCAAAATCATGTGTACATATAATAAAGTAAAAGACAAAATCTGAAACATATTTCTCAACCAAATTAGTTTAATTAGCCATTTGTAAACAAACGGTCGGCCATTTTTTTTTGTTTATTACGTGTTACAATTGTAACAAAAAAATCCAATAATTTTTCGTACTTGATCAGAAAATTCTGACTCCAACAGTTCATATTTAAAATAAATATATGTAAAAAATATTATATTCAGTAAAAATGATAATTTTGATTAAAAATTATGTATTTTAAACTATCCCATGGTGCACTTCGTCAAGATTTAGCGGCTTCTGGTTGGTCAGTATTGGCGCACTTTATAATTCTGAGCGAAGGTTAAAATGGACAAGAAGGTGCTGTTGTAAAATGGAGAATTGGGAAACATGTATAGCCTCTACAACAAGGAGATAATACATGCAGGAACGAAGAACTGATATCAAGGTAAGTTAGTTTACAATATAGATTCCCCGATAACATTTTCAAAGCTCTTAGTTATCTCTCATTTGCAAACGAGATCTCGCGCCTTCAAAATGGCGTCATTTTTTCAAACTTGGTTCGGCAATTTATTCCCACATCTCTTTAAAATATACGTTATGACCAAATCATTAACAAAGTTTATATGCATGATTCTCAAGATAGAGTTTGATAGAATATCCAGGAACGTATATTCGTCATAAAATATATATGGATGCTTGGTAAACAAGACGAACAAAGAATATTTTCCCCACATAACACAATTTACAAACTCTAAATGTAACATAAGTATTTAAAAAATATTTTTTATGATTAAATCCGGAAAATGAAATCTTTCACGTTTTTCTTTTTTCAGCAGACACCAAACAAAGTAAATGTTTCCAGTGATTAGTTGCATCCTCTCTTCGGTGAATGTTTTGACCAGCTGGACGATGTGAACGCAAGGTATTGCTTTTGGAATTGATTATTTTCACCCTTAACTTATACACGTGTTAGATTTTTATAATTTTAGTGTAGTAATTCGGGGGAAATTAAGGTCGAAGTTCTGGGAAAGGAGGTTGGGGGGGGGGGGGTGAAACACATTTTTCTTCCATTGTTTAACAAACAATTATTGAATCAAAATGAAAATGACCTAGTTTCAAACATAAAATGAAACATTTTAGACCAGATACTACTGAAGTCATTGTATGACATGATTTAATCAGCAACTGGCAACTGTAAAGTGGCTTCTTAGAGAACTATATATATTCAGAATGAATTTTATGCTTTTACATCTACCTGTACATGTAACACTGAATGTTCGTTAATTAATCATTTAAATGAAACTTTATTAAACTTATTTAAGATAAAAAGAACAGACATAAAGTACAGCCCAGTGAAAGGAACAAGTTCATCACAAGAAGAAGAAATTTAATGCTACCACTGTCCAGAACTACCAAGTGTGATCTTATGTGAGTGCTTCCCAAGCCTGGAGAATGCTCGAAAATCCACCAGAAAGGCCTATTTCCATAAACTACAACTCGGGTTACATCAACAACATCCAAGAACACTCCTTATTCATTCTAATGGACACATATCTACGACCTGATTAAATCTCTGCAGAACAAAGACTTGGTAGTTGTAAAGTATTCCTATTTCAAAGAACCTATAAACTATAAAAAGAACTTTTTATATAATCAAATACCAGTAAATTGCAATGTCTGTAAGCTAATATCTAAGAAAATCACATGGTTTTGACTTATATTATCAAATGATTGATTAGACCTTGATATTAACTTTTTGCAAGTATTGCATAAAATATCAGAATCCTGGTAACATGTATACACCCATCTCCCAGTTGATAATATACATGCAGTGTTAATGATGTTGTTGATACCTAGTAGTTGATTCATATACATGTTCACAATCCAAACACAACCCCAAATGTTAATTTTTATTTTACCGGTATGATGTGTACTTTTTAAATAGAGAACTGAAAAGGCATATTTACTTATACTAACCAACCGTTGTCTGAAAAATCATAATATAAATCCTGAATCAGATATACATATATATATATATATATATATATATATATATATATATATATATATATATATATATAGATAATTAGTACATTGTGTGTTTTTTTTTTATTTTTTGTGTTTACATTTATTGATAATTTAGTTTTTATTTGCAGCAGTATATGAACAATTTAGAAACCAATCTTAATACATGTAAAAACAGTGCATTAAGAGAGAAATGAATGTATCAAAAATACACCAAACAATATTCAATTATGTTGAATATGAAAATATATAGAGATAACATGTACTCCATTTATTACAACTTTTATATAACAAAATTACTTGCACTGAAAGTTGTTTACAATAACATTTCCATGTGGGTTTTTTTTATCTGTGTTATGTAACTAATATTGGAATTAGCTTTTATATCATAAGTTAAATACTGGTATTGATGAGAAGCATATAGTGAATGATCCGTGTGACAGTTTGTATTTTATATCTTCAGGCTACAATAAGCAAGTACATGTAGTAACATTTGACATATATAAACAATGTATTTATTACTTGGACTTAAAAATATCAATATAGGTAAAATAGTGAATTATAGGAAGGTGAACTGTGTGTAAAGAACAATATTCATCAGGAATGAAGAGTGTTGCATAAATATATAAATGTGTATATCATATTTTTGCACATGATTTGACAGACTTGCTCCATTGTTTAATAGCTTTCCATCGGACCGCAAGCTTTTCTTATATCCCACTCTGGGTCATCTCTTAAATACTGAAAGGCTTATGACAATCAAATCTGATCAGTTGGTACATCATGGGGGAAAATGAGAAGTTCACTTTGGACTTTCTGGAATATCTCATAATATGCTGTCAAATCCTGTTCTAATGTAAGACATTAGATTATATAAATACCGGTAACAAAGAAAAGATATGTCCCAACTCGAAAGTAGGTCACTTTAGCCTCATTTTGGAATTTATGGACATACATATTCAAATCATATCTGGGTCATACCTCTATAGTCAATTACTATCTTGTAGTGTATGTTTTTCACAAAACATGGACACTTTAGCCTCTAGAAAAATATTTTATGGTGTACATATTCATTGTAGTTCAAGACAAATTGAGACAAGTGTACCATGTTCATGTAATAGTGAAGGTTATTTTCGTTAATTCATGTAGTTATTTTGTAAATTGCATTCATATCACTGGATGAAATAATACACTATACGCTTCTCATCAATACCAGTATTTTACTTATGATATAAAAGCTAATTCCAATATTAGTTACATAACACATAAAAAAAAACCCACATGGAAATGCTATTGTTAACAACTTTCAGTGCAAGTAATTTTGTTAAATAAAAATTGTAATAAATGGGGTACATGTTATCTTTATATATTTTCATATGCGACATAATTGAATATTGTTTGGTGTATTTTTGATACATATATTTCTCCCCTAATGCAGTGTTTTTACATGTATTAAGATGGTTTCTGAATTATTCATATATTGCTGCAAATAAGAACTTAATTATCAATAAATGTAAACACAGAAAATAAAAAAAACACAGTGTACTAAATATCTAGATATATATATCTGATTCAGGATTTATATCATGATTTTTCAGACAACGGTTGGTTAGTATAAGTAAATATGCCTTTTCAGTTCTCTATTTAAAAAGTACTCATCATACCGGTAAAATTAAAATTAACATTCAGGGTTGTGTTTGGATTGTGAACATGTATATGAATCTACTACTAGGTATCAACAACATCATTAACACTGGGAGATATGTGGATACATGTTACCTGGAGTCTAATATTTTATGGAATATTTGCAAATATAACATTTTTTTTTCAGAAAATGAAAGTTCATATCAAGGTCTAATCAATCATTTGATAATATAAGTCAAAACCATGTGGTTTTCTTAGACTTTGGCTTACAGACATTGCAATTTACTGGTATTTCATTATATAAAAGTTCTTTTATACTTAATAGGTTCTTTGAAATGGGGATACTTTACAGCCACCAAGTCTTTGTTCTGCATAGGTTTAATCAGGTCGTAGAGATGTGTCCATCAGAACGAATAAGGAGTATTCTTGGCTGTTGTTGATGTAACCTGAGTCATAGTTTATGGAAATAGGCCTTTCTGGGGTATTTTCGAGCATTCTCCAGGCTTGTGAAGCACTCACATAAGATTACACTTGGTATTCTGGACAGTGGTAGCGCTGAAATCAGTTATTTCATCCAGTGATATTACTATTATTTTAAAAATGATACAATTCCACATCTGAAAAAACACTTCCCATAAAAATTTGTACTTTTGTACTCATACTTCTTTTCTTCTTGATCAAATGCATACCAAACCTCCCTTAATAATACAAAAGATGTTACTTTTTAAAACATATGAATGCAAACAGCTACATGAATTAAAAAACCCTTCACCGTTACATGAACATGATACACTTGTCTCAATTTGTCTTGAACTACAATGAATATGTACACCATAAAATATTTTTCTAGAGGCTAAAGTGTCCATCTTTTGTGAAAAACATACACTACAAGATAGTAATTGACTATAGAGGTATGACCCAGATATGATTTGAATATGTATGTCCATAAAATCGAAAATGAGGCTAAAGTGACCTACTTTCGAGTTGGGACATATCTTTTCTTTGTTACCGGTATTTATATAATCTAATGTCTTACATTAGAACAGGATTTAACAGCATATTATGAGATATTCCAGAAAGTCCAAAGTGAACTTCTCATTTTCCCCCATGATGTACCAACTGATCAGATTTGATTGTCATAAGCCTTTCAGTATTTAAGAGATGACCCAGAGTGGGATATAAGAAAAGCTTGCGGTCCGATGGAAAGCTATTAAACAATGGAGCAAGTCTGTCAAATCATGTGCAAAAATATGATATACACATTTATATATTTATGCAACACTCTTCATTCCTGATGAATATTGTTCTTTACACACAGTTCACCTTCCTATAATTCACTATTTTACCTATATTGATATTTTTAAGTCCAAGTAATAAATACATTGTTTATATATGTCAAATGTTACTACATGTACTTGCTTATTGTAGCCTGAAGATATAAAATACAAACTGTCACACGGATCATTCACTATATGCTTCTCATCAATACCAGTATTTAACTTATGATATAAAAGCTAATTCCAATATTAGTTACATAACACAGATAAAAAAACCCACATGGAAATGTTATTGTAAACAACTTTCAGTGCAAGTAATTTTGTTATATAAAAGTTGTAATAAATGGAGTACATGTTATCTCTATATATTTTCATATTCAACATAATTGAATATTGTTTGGTGTATTTTTGATACATTCATTTCTCTCTTAATGTACTGTTTTTACATGTATTAAGATTGGTTTCTAAATTGTTCATATACTGCTGCAAATAAAAATTAAATTATCAATAAATGTAAACACAAAAAATAAAAAAAAAACACACAATGTACTAATTATATATATATATATATATATATACATATATACATATATATATATATATATATATATATATATATATATATATATATATATATATATATCTATGTATATCTGATTCAGGATTTATATTATGATTTTTCAGACAACGGTTGGTTAGTATAAGTAAATATGCCTTTTCAGTTCTCTATTTAAAAAGTACACATCATACCGGTAAAATAAAAATTAACATTTGGGGTTGTGTTTGGATTGTGAACATGTATATGAATCAACTACTAGGTATCAACAACATCATTAACACTGCATGTATATTATCAACTGGGAGATGGGTGTATACATGTTACCAGGATTCTGATATTTTATGCAATACTTGCAAAAAGTTAATATCAAGGTCTAATCAATCATTTGATAATATAAGTCAAAACCATGTGATTTTCTTAGATATTAGCTTACAGACATAGCAATTTACTGGTATTTGATTATATAAAAAGTTCTTTTTATAGTTTATAGGTTCTTTGAAATAGGAATACTTTACAACTACCAAGTCTTTGTTCTGCAGAGATTTAATCAGGTCGTAGAGATGTGTCCACTAGAATGAATAAGGAGTGTTCTTGGATGTTGTTGATGTAACCCGAGTTGTAGTTTATGGAAATAGGCCTTTCTGGGGTATTTTCGAGCATTCTCCAGGCTTGGGAAGCACTCACATAAGATCACACTTGGTAGTTCTGGACAGTGGTAGCATTAAATTTCTTCTTCTTGTGATGAACTTGTTCCTTTCACTGGGCTGTACTTTATGTCTGTTCTTTTTATCTTAAATAAGTTTAATAAAGTTTCATTTAAATGATTAATTAACGAACATTCAGTGTTACATGTACAGGTAGATGTAAAAGCATAAAATTCATTCTGAATATATATAGTTCTCTAAGAAGCCACTTTACAGTTGCCAGTTGCTGATTAAATCATGTCATACAATGACTTCAGTAGTATCTGGTCTAAAATGTTTCATTTTATGTTTGAAACTAGGTCATTTTCATTTTGATTCAATAATTGTTTGTTAAACAATGGAAGAAAAATGTGTTTCACCCCCCCCCCCCCAACCTCCTTTCCCAGAACTTCGACCTTAATTTCCCCCGAATTACTACACTAAAATTATAAAAATCTAACACGTGTATAAGTTAAGGGTGAAAATAATCAATTCCAAAAGCAATACCTTGCGTTCACATCGTCCAGCTGGTCAAAACATTCACCGAAGAGAGGATGCAACTAATCACTGGAAACATTTACTTTGTTTGGTGTCTGCTGAAAAAAGAAAAACGTGAAAGATTTCATTTTCCGGATTTAATCATAAAAAATATTTTTTAAATACTTATGTTACATTTAGAGTTTGTAAATTGTGTTATGTGGGAAAAATATTCTTTGTTCGTCTTGTTTACCAAGCATCCATATATATTTTATGACGAATATACGTTCCTGGATATTCTATCAAACTCTATCTTGAGAATCATGCATATAAACTTTGTTAATGATTTGGTCATAACGTATATTTTAAAGAGATGTGGGAATAAATTGCCGAACCAAGTTTGAAAAAATGACGCCATTTTGAAGGCGCGAGATCTCGTTTGCAAATGAGAGATAACTAAGAGCTTTGAAAATGTTATCGGGGAATCTATATTGTAAACTAACTTACCTTGATATCAGTTCTTCGTTCCTACATGTATTATCTCCTTGTTGTAGAGGCTATACATGTTTCCCAATTCTCCATTTTACAACAGCACCTTCTTGTCCATTTTAACCTTCGCTCAGAATTATAAAGTGCGCCAATACTGACCAATCAGAAGCCGCTAAATCTTGGCGAAGTGCACCATGGGATAGTTTAAAATACATAATTTTTAATCAAAATTATCATTTTTACTGAATATAATATTTTTTACATATATTTATTTTAAATATGAACTGTTGGAGTCAGAATTTTCTGATCAAGTACGAAAAATTATTGGATTTTTTTGTTACAATTGTAACACGTGATAAACAAAAAAAAATGGCCGACCGTTTGTTTACAAATGGCTAATTAAACTAATTTGGTTGAGAAATATGTTTCAGATTTTGTCTTTTACTTTATTATATGTACACATGATTTTGCCAAACTAAATGATAGAGCCATATAGTTTACTGTCAACGTAATCTTAACTTATCCAATTTTCACCGCGATTCTGAGCACAGTTATTGTCTTATTCAAAATATAGAGGTGTGAAAATATTATGTTAAACACAGAGCAGTTTCCACTTGAACAAGAATCACAAGTATAATTAAATGCCCATCAATTAACGGTGGTCTAGA